>CM062815.1:154477931-154836316 GCA_031772625.1 Pinus tabuliformis
AATCCATGTTTCAAGAATTTTTTAGGCTCTTGTATGTCAAACTTTAATGAAGTAGTTTGAAATGGGATTTTGTCATAGATGACCTTCTTTAAACAAGAAACATGGAAGACTAGATGTACATGTGAATATTGAGGCAACTCGAATATGTAGGCCATACCACCAATCCTTTGCAACACCATATATAGGCTATAGTACTTGCATCATAATTAATTGTCCTTTTTTGTTTCCTAAGGGACATCTATTTAAATGGTTACAACCTCAAAAGAACCCAATCCCAAAATTCAAAGTTTATTTCATTGTGATGTTGATCTATGTTTTGTTTCATCATGTCTTGTGCTATAACCAAGTTGTCCTTCAATAGTTGGAGAACCTCTTTTTGGTGCTTGATGTGATCCTCCATTACTTGAACCTTAGGTTTCCATCTCAAGGGTGTTGTGATGGATGGAAGATGATACCCATAGAGTGACATTCTAGATAATGCATGAAATGAAATGTTATACCACCATACTACCAAAGGAAACCATTTGACACATTGTGACTATTTATCAAATGCAAAGCAATGGAGATGACCTTTTATACATTTATTCACAATCTCAATTTTCCCATCATATGGTGATTGTCAATGAAGTTGTGAGCCAATTGAGTACACACATAAGAAAACAAGCTAGTCCAGGTGAAAATTGCATATATATCACTCACTATAATCTTTGGGGTTCCATGTAGCTTCTAAATTATTTCTATGAATGTTGTGGCTACTATGATTGCTTTAAAAAGTTAATAAAGTGAAAATTAACGAGCATACCTTGTAGGTCTATTCACCACCCCTATAATGATTTTTTTTCTCTTAATCTTTGGTAAACCTATGATAAATTCCATTGGGACCCCTTCCTAATGGTAACTTGGTGTGGTCAATGGTTCTAAAAGACTTGGTGTCGTAATTAGCCCTACTCTATTCCATTGGAAAACCAAACATTCTACCACAATCTTTTGAACATATTTTGGAAGGGTTTGTCAACTTTGTCAACTAAACCATGACTAAACCTAACAAACAAAATTAGTCAACTTTCTAAGTTGGAATGTAAGTCATTCAACTTTATATGTGATCCGGATTTAAATATGAACGCAAAAAATTACAAATATAACCACAAACACAGAGATGTGGTGGAAATAATACTTCATTTCATTAATGTAAAATACTGAAATATGCTTACAAACAGAAACGGAAATAAACCAGCTAGGGTGATGGTAGCTTATCTCTGAGAAGAGATGTGGCGGCTACATGCCTCTGAACTATGTTACAATGAGGCTCCAAGGCCTATTTATTGTTGAGAAACAATGGAAAACCCTTCACATCCCAAAAGCTTACCCTAGAAGATGCAATGCCAAATTGTGGGCCCTGTTTTGGGTAAGTTGGTACATCAATTTCCCGGGGTCGTAACTTTGGCACCGAATCTTCGTTTGATGCGTACAATAGCTCATTAGAAAGATCTATCCAAACACTACAACTTTGGGAAGAGAAACATCAGTCCATGGACCCATGTTGCTCCTAAATTTCCCAAAAAACGTCGTTTAGGGCCTCCAAAACGGCTCCAGAAGTCCAGGACCCGAAAAAACTGCTAAAAATAGTAAATTGTGCCACAATTATGGAAACTGAAGAACTGAAAGAGACAGTTGTGGGGGTCCACGTGGGATAGGTGGGTGGCCACCAACATCCACCTAGATCATTCCTCCCCCCTTAGGAAGCAATGGTCCCCATTTCGTTGAGTTCCTCCATCTATTGAACTTGGTCCCTGGTGAGTTGTTCTGCAATCTCAAATGTGCCTAGTAATGGTGGGAAGCGTGGTCGAGGGCGCTACACATTGAACACTTCATGCAGGTGAAGGAATGGAGAAATTTTGTGCTCCAAAGCATTATTTCCCACAGCCTTGGTAATGGTGTAAGGACCATGTCGGCGTGGTCAGAGCTTCTGATGGGCTCTTGTAAGGCATTCTTTCTGCAAATGCAACCAGACTTTGTTGCCCACCTGAAGCTTGTGTGGTACCCTTGTGGGTGAGGATAAGTTGTTCCTATGTTATTTCATGACCGTATCCATTTGTTGTTGCTGCTCTGTGGAGGAACCCTTCACGGGGGTCATGGATGTGGCTATGATCTTCCCCTTACTTTGGGAGCGAACCAGACAAAAAATTAATTTCCTAGTCTGGGAGACGATCTTGCTGAATTTATTAGCAGAGGTCAAAGAGGTGGTAGTAGGTGGGGCTACCTCTGGTATCATGTATAATGAATTACCCAAAGTAATAATAACTGCACGAGGCCTTGACTCATACATAGCATGCCACCTCCACAAGTATGGTTGGCCAAATAGTACATCACAAACATCCAGAGGTGCAACATCACAAAATACCTCATCTGTGAAGGGATTGATGTTGTAGGGAAGGTGGCACTACTGGTGAACTCGGAGATCTCGTCCTTGGTTAAGCCACCCGATACTATATGGCTGTGGGTGTGGTGTAGTCAGTAGGCCCAAACGCTTCACGACCTCTACTGAAATGATGTTTTTTTGGCTGCCACTATCGAAAATGAATTGCAGCGGCAAACCTTTCACCCAAATCTATGAGTGGAAAAGACGCTCCCCCTCCTCTAGATCTTTGGGCTCATTCTTCTAGATCTTGGTGGTGGCAACAATTATTTTGGGCTCTGCATCAATGATCTACTTCCCTTTTCCATTCCCCTTGTCGGGTTCTGACTCTGGGTCGGAACATGCATTTGATTCTGAGGCCTTCAACTCAGCCACCAACGATTGCTTGGTCCGACACTCACTTGTGTTGTGAGTGGGGCTCTTGTGGAACTCACACCACTTTCTTGTGTCCTTCTTCGACTTCATGGTGTTGTTCTTTTCTTGCGGCTTCGACGGGTTGTCTTGGGTCAGCCTACCTTGGCTTTGTCCTTTGGTATTTAGATTCGCAAATCCAAAGTCTCGCTTCTTCTGTTTGAACTTTTGCTTGATTTTGACAGTGTATTGGTATGCCGTGCCGAGCGAGGAGATGTTCAGGAACTCCATCTCTTCCTGGATGTATTTGTGTACGCAGTCGCGGTATTTGAGTACTAGATGCAACTAAAAATCTTTGATTGCCAACTATGTGCGAAGGGTGTGAAAAATGTTTGTGAACTCTGGCACATCTTGGTCCCGTCCTTGCGACAGCGTGGTCCACTTTATGTATTTGTCCTCATAGCTTTTGACAAGGTAGTACTACTCCTTAATGGCATCCTGAAATGAATTCCAAGTGGGTGCAGCTGAAAATAGTGAGGCTGTACTTTCATCCTTCTGCTCACAGTATGTTTCCCACCAGTCCTTGACATGGGGGGCTGCTTTGAGAAGAGCAAAACCAATCTTTTCCCGACTCGAAAATTCATGAACAGAAAAATACCCTTCTAGCATATTTAACCATTTATCTACGACATATGCGTCTATCTAACCCTCGAAGATAGGGATTTCAAAATTAACTTGTACCTTAAAGGGTGTGGCATTTCCAGTGTAGTTGTTGGAAACCAACGTGTCGCCTCTGGGTAGCCGCTGAAGGATCTGTGCAAAGTTTTCCATCATCGCGTTCCTTTGTCGCTCGAGGGCTTCTTCAAGCAAGATTTTGATAGGATCTCCTTCCCCCTCATCTTTATTTTCATCTGCCATGGGAGGCCATCGGGATTTGCGAGGTTGGTCTTGTAAAGGTTCGACCAGTTCAAGCCCTAACTCCTTATATCCCGACCTCGTTGGGGACATGCAAAGAAAAATAGAGAAAAAGAAGACCCCTCTGATACCACTGATCCTAATTTAAATGGGAACACAACAAATTATGGAGATAACCATAAACATAGAGATGCAGCGGAAATAATACTTCATTTCATTAATGTAAAATATTGAAATATGCTTACAAAAAGAAATGGAAATAAACCAGCTAGGGCGATGGTAGCTTATCTCTAAGAAGAGATGTGGCGGCTACATGCCTCTAAACTATGTTACAATGAGGCTCCAAGGCCTATTTATTGTTGAGAAACAATGGAAAACCCTTCACATCCCAAAACCTAACCCTAGAAGATGAAACGCCAAATTGTGGGCCCCGTTTTGGGTAAGTTGGTACATCAACTTCCTGGGGTCGTAACTTTGGCACCCGATCTTCGTTTGACGTGTATAATAGCTCGCTAGAAAGATCTATCCGAGAACTAAAAATTTGGGAAGAGAAACATCGGTCCATGGACCCAAGTTACTCCTAAATTTCCAAAAATACGTAGTTTAGGGCCTCAAAATGGCTCTGGAAGCTCAAGACCCGAAAAACTGCTAAAAATAGTAAACTGTGCTACAATTACATAAACTGAAAAACTAAAAGAGATAGTTGTGGGGGTCCAAGTGGGATAGGTGGGTGACCACCAACATCCACCTGGATCACTAAGTTATAATGTAAGTCTAGCTACTTTGGTGTTATGGTTATAAATTGTGGGGTTATACCCTTATGTGTACATTGTAATCCCCTCATAGCTAGGGGATAACTAGAGGATATTTTTTCACAATATATGTAAGTTTTAGGTTTTAATTTTAAACACTTCTATCAGCACATTTTTTATTTATTTTGCAATGATTTCTAAATTTTAAGTCAATTGAACATTTACTTGACCTCGAGAGCATCGAGATAATTGAACCTATGACCTCTCAAAAGAAAATTAAGGTGCTTTGATGACGGGTACTCAACCAATTAAGCTAAACCTCAAGGCTAAATACATACCATGATAAGGACAACAAAAATAATAAATAATTTCATTTACTTGACATTTATTGTATAATTTTTTCGAATTCTTTGTGTGAGTCATATTTGAGTCTAGGAACCCTCCCATACCATAAACGCATTCATCTGCTATAACTATGCCAATTTTTAGTGCATACAAGCACAAACTATTTTTTTTTAACGTTAGCTCCATTCACAACCCCTTCTGTGTGGGGTCAATTAATTAAAGCATAATTTCCACTGATTGCTAAATGTTAAGTGAATTGAACATTTATCTAGCCCCAAGATCATTGAGAGAATTAAGCCTATGACCTCTCAATAGAAAATTGAGGTGATTTGATGATGGGTACTTAACCAATTGAGCTAACCCTCAGGGCTAAATACATACCATCATAAGGACAGTAAAAAATAATAAATATTTTCATCTCCTTGACATTTATGTTATAATTTTGTTAATTTTTTTGTGTGATTCATATTTGAGTCTTAGAACCCTCCTATACCATCAACGCATGCATAACCATGTAAAATTTCAGTGCATATAAGAAAAAATTGAAAATATTTCAACGTTTGCCACATTCACAACCCCCTCTGTGCGTGGTCAATTAATTAAAGCATAATTTCCATTGATTCCTTAATGTTAAGTGAATTGAACATTTACTTGACCCCAAGATTATTTAGAGAATTTAACGCATGACCTCTCACTAGAAAATTATGTCTATTTGATGATGAGTACTCAACCAATTGAGCTAACACTCAAGGATAACTACATACCATGATAAGAACAGTAAAAAATAATAAATAATTTCATCTCCTTGACATTTATGTTATAATTTTGTTGAATTATACATGTGAGTCATATTTGATTCTTGGAACACTCCCATACCATCAATGCATGCATCTACTATAACCATGTCAAATTTTAGTGCATACAAGCACAAACTGAAAAAATTTCAATGTTGGCCCCATTCACAACCCCCTTTGTGTGGGGTCAATTAATGAAAGCATAATTTCCACTGATTGCTAAATTTTAAGTGAAATGAATATTTACCTAACCCTAAGTGCATCGACATAATTGAAACCATGACCTGTCAATAACAAATTAAGGTACTTTGACGATGGTTGCTTGACCAATTGAGCTAACCCTCAGGACTAAATACATTCCATGATAAGGACTTAAAAAAATAAAAATAAAATCTTCTCCTTGACATTTATGTTATAATTTTTTCAAATTATTTGTGTGATTCGTATTTGAGTTTTAGAACCCTCCCATATCATCAATGCACGCATCTACTATAATCTTGTCAAATTTTAGTGCATACAAGCACAAATTGAAAAAATTTCAACGTTGGCCCCATTCACAACCCACTCTATTCAGGATCAATTAAAGCATAATTTACCTTGATTGCTAAATTCTAAGTGAATTTAACATTTACCTGGCCATGAGAGCATCTAGAAATTGAATCTGTGACCTCTCAATAGAAAATCAAGGCTCTTTAACGATGGGTTCTCGACCAATTGAGCTAACTCTCGGGGCTAAATATTTACCTCAATGAGCTTCTCTTGATTTCAAGAATAATATATCGTCTATTGAACAAGGCCAACCACACAAAGGTGGAAGCTTATATGGCCCCTCCTCCCGACATCACTCTCAATTCTCCAATACCTAATTTATGTACTATAAAATATTTGAAAACAACATAGTAAGAATTAAGCATAACTACAGACTAAGAAAACAAAAATTTAAGGTAAATAGCAAAGGAAAAATGAACTAAAAACATACAAACACATACCTCGTACATTTCAACATTTTTATATCATTAATATTATTCTTCATCCAAGTAAACATTTGTATCATCCGGTTTAGAATTGATGTTGATCAAAGGACTAGACATATCAACATCATCATTAATGTTGTCATTTCCAATCATATCATCATCTATATCAACATCAAGAACATTGTTTCCTATGTTTGGTTTGACTTCTTCAAGTTATTCATTTGAAAGTACATTGTCGGTATCATATTCATCTAGAACATTATCTAGATTAAGATCTTCTTAAAATTCTTCGACATATTCATCTAACACATGAAGTATCTACTCCTCTACATCATCTTCTTCTGCCATATCATATTCTTTTGCTACATTATAGTCTAATGGCCTTCCTCTTAGACCATATCTAATAACATATGACCAACCCCCTCTACCTGGAACTTCTGGTTAAAAGACCTATTCACATTGGCTTAACAGAACATAGTGATACGATCCTGGCTTAAATGACCTTGAATTAACCATGGTAAATATGTTATCATGTTAAATAATAGTTCTATCAATACCATGTTCATTCATTCGTAGCATATACCAATTGATGTCGAATAGAACCAATTTGAAGGATTTAAAGTCACACTCAAGTATGTCATCCCAATATCCATTGTATTGATTTTTAGAGACTTGTGGATTGCATCACTTCTAGAGGAAACATTAGTGACCTAGAAGACTATAGTTATCCCATAGTCAAAAGTTTTCGTCTTTTCATCCAACTTTTTGATGCAAAATTTACGACCATTCTATCACATAGCCTTGTGGTGTTTCAACTAGAATATGCAAAACACATAAAAAAAAATACATTTTCAATTAATAAACATATTTATATAAATTTGAAAGTATCTGAGAAAAACAACAACAACAACAACAACAAAAACAACAAAAACAAAAAACAAAAAAACAAAAAAACAAAAAAACAAAAACAAAAACAAAAAAAAACAAACACACACACACACACACAATCCTACATTCACATTAATAATTTATAAAATAAGTTAATAAAATGTTGTAGGGTGAAAATGCAATATGCTTGCTTGTTTACCTTCCAAACGATTTACTAAATCAATTTCCCTCCGCATAAGATTTGTATCTCTTTTATGATGAGATTCTATAACCAATGTATACACTCATTCTCATGATAGCTTACCATCACATTGTATACATATTTCAAATACCTTCATCTAGTCAAGATTGTTTGCAATGTACATATGTAGTGCATCCTCCTTTTGACCAACTTTATTAGAAAATTATAATTCACTAATAAATATTAGTTACCATGGTAAATATTAATAATTGAAAAAAAAAACCACACTCACACACTCCTGCATTCACATTAATAATTTATAAAATAAATTAATAAAATGTTGTAGGTTGAAAATTCAATATGCTTGCTTGTTTACCTTTCAAACCATTTACTAAATCAATTTCCCTCCGCATAAGATTTGTATCTCTTTTATGATGAGATTCTATTACCAATGTATACACTCATTCCCATGATAACTTACCATCACATTGTATACATATTTCAATCCATACCTTCATCCAGTCAAGATTGTTTGCAATGTATATATGTAGTGCATCCTACTCTCAACCAACTTTATTAGAAAATTATAATTCACTAGTACATATTAGTTACCATGGTCAATATTAATAATTGAAAGAAAAAAAAACCCCACACACACACTCCTGCATTCACATCAATAATTTTTTTATAAAATAAATTAATAAAATGTTGTAGGGTGAAAATTCAACATGCTTGCTTGTTTACCCTTCAAACCATTTACTAAATCAATTTCCCTTCACATAATATTTGTATCTCTTTTATGATGAGATCCTATAACCAATGTATACACTCATTCCCATGATAACTTACCATCACATTGTATACATATTTCAATCCATACCTTCATCCAGTCAAGATTGTTTGCAATGTACATATGTAGTGCATCCTACTCTCGATCAACTTTATTAGAAAATTATAATCCACTAATAAATATTAGTTAGCATGGTCAATATTAATAATTGATGAAATAATAAAAATTAAATAACTATGATATAAACGAAAAAGGAAAGTTATATGCATTATAAATAATATCCACATTAAATAATTATTTACCTCTCACTTTTCTTAATCTATCTTTCCCCAATAGGTGCTCCCTTTCAAATATTTTGATGGAGTTCACGTCCCAAATATAATCCACGTGCATATTTCCCACTAATTTAGGAAGATATTGACTAATATACACCATGGATTGATATACCATACATCCCTCAACCATAGTGTTATCACCTAAAAAGTGATCAGCTAGCCATTTTCCACTAGGATGATTGAAATACCCATGTAGTATGTGTTTTACGCATAAAACCCACTTTCACATTAGGAAATAATTTAGAGAACCACTTTTCCTAAATTATTTATATTTAACCACTTGAAAATAGCCCAGAAATTCATTTAATTAGTTTCATGTTATTTTCATATTGACCCATTTAGTGAAAACAATTAAAAATGTTTTCACTCATCCATAGGAATAATCATTATTTATTTATTTAATAATTTAACTTTTCTCCCTTGAAATAATTATTAAATAATTATTTACTTATTATTTCTAACCCCTTTATAACTGTATCACCCATGAATAATTATATTGGTGGCCACCCACCTATTCCACTTGGACCCCCAACATTGTTTCTTTTTAGTTTTCTATTTTCCAACATAGTTTCCTTTTCAACAATTTTCTATTTTTGGCATTTTTTTGGGTCCTAAACTTTTAGAGCCATTTTGAGACCCTAAATAACATATTTTGGGAAAACAATGAAACTTTCGTCACAGTCTAAATTTGTTGTCCTAGGATAGATATTTCGAACGAGGTATCATGCACGTCAAACGAAGATTGTATGCCAAAGTTACGATCTCAGGAAGTTGACATAACAACTAACCCCAGGAGGGCCCACAAGATTTTGGTGCTTCATCTCCTAGGGTTAGTTTTTTTTTTTACGTTTAGGGTTTTCCATTTTTTTTTTTATGATAAAAATTCCTTTGATCCTCATTTTAACACAGTTCAGAAGGCATGTATCCATCACATCTCTTCTGAGAGATAATCTACCATCACTTGAGCTAGTTTGTTTCCATTCTACATGTAAACAATTTTCAACATTTGTTATTAATTAATTGAAGTTCAATTTTCACTATATCTTTGTGTTTTTGTTTAAATTTGTATTTCATTTTGTTCCTTCTTAAATCCATATTAGTGGTATTAGAGAGATTTTCTCTTTCTCTGTTTTTTTGTGCATGTCCTGAATGAAGTCGAGGTATAAGGAGTTGGGACTTGAACTGATTGAGCCCTTGCAAGACCAATCTCAATAACCCTGATAGCCTCCCATGAAGAAAGAGAAGAAAGATAAGGGAGCATAAGATCCTTTCAAACTATTTCTCGAAGAAGCCCTCAAGCGACAAAGGAACAAGATGATTTTTCCTAGATCCTTCGGTGAATACTAGTGGGCTAAGAATCTTCACCTAAAAGTCACTTTGGATGCACCACCTCCTTTAACGTACAAGTTAACTTTGAAATTCCTATATCTGAAGGTCAGGTAGATGAAGATGTTGTAGATATATGGTTAAATCTATTGGAAGGATATTTCTCGGTCCATAAATTTTCAGATATGGAAAAGATTACTCAAGGTCGCCCCACATGTCAAGGACTATCGAGAAACTCACTATGAGAAAAAGGACAAGGAGGAAACCTTGTTATTTTCAACTACACTCTCTTAGGGTTCTTTCGGAGACGTTGTCAAGGAAAAATATTACCCTGTTGGGAATTATAAAGACAAGTATACAAAATGGGCCACACTACGGCAGGAAAGGGACCAAGATGTGCTAGAGTTCACACATACTTTTCATGCCCTGTGAACAAAGCTAGGTATCAAGGATTGAGAAACATCTAGTAATCAAGTACTATGACTATTTTCACAAGTACATCTAGGCATAAATGGAATTCCAGGATATCTCCTTGCTTGACGTGGCGTGCTGGTATGCAGTCAAGATCAAGTAGAAATTAAAAAAAAAAAAGCGGGACTTTGGATCTGTGAATCCAAAGTAGGGAAAAATAATCTCCAAGCCACATCAGAAAGGAATGAACCAAGGGGGAATGACCCAGGACAACCCATCGAAACCATAATCAAAGAACAAAAATGAGAAAATGAAGAAATACAAATGAAAGTGGTATAAATTCCATAAGATCCCCACTCACAACACAAATGAGTGTCACACAAAACAGTCACTAGTGGTCGAGCTAAAAGCTTCAGATTTAGATGCATGTTCTGACTCAAAGTTGGAACTCGACAAGGGGAAACATTGTTTCCACCACCAAGGTCAAGAATATTGAGTCTGAAGATCCAAAGGAGGGTGAGCATCTCTTCCACTCACAGATGTGGGTGAAGGGTTCACCAATGTAGTTCATTTTCAATAGTGGAAGTCAAAAGAACCTCATATCAACCAAGGTTGTGAAGTGATTGGGCCTACTGAAAACACCACAACCACAACTATACACCATCGGGTGGCTCCACCAAGGGAAATATGTTTGTGTTAGCCAACAGTGCCTCCTTCCCTGCAGCATCAAGCCTTTCACTGATGAGGTATTGTGTGATGTTTCACCCCTAAATTTTGTGATATTTTATTAGGCCAACCATACTTGTGGAAGCGTCATGCTATGTATGAGTCTAGGCCTTGCACTGTTATCATTACTTTGGGCAGTAATCTATATAGGATATCAAATATAGCCCTTCTACCGCCATTTCTTTTATCTCTGTTAAGAAATGTAGTAAGATCATCTCCCAAGTAGAGAAATTTGTTTTCTTTATTATTTTATCTCAAAGTAAGGAGAAGATCATGGTTGCATCCATCACCCCTAGAAACAGTTCCTCCATGCAGAAAGAGAAAGTTGATAATGTCATGGAAGAGTATAGGGACATCTTGTCCTCACCCACATGGGTACTTTTTCACTATTAGGTCCAGCATTCAATTGATCTAAGCCCCGGAGAACCTCTGCCTAATGGACCAATCCACCACTGCTCTCTTCCAGAAAATGAGGAAATCAAGTGACAGATCCAATATTTTCTAAAAAAAGGGAAAATACGACCAAGTTCATCACCTTGTGGAAGCCCAATTGTACTTGTACAAAATAAATATTGGACTTGACGACTCTGCATTGATTATCGAGCACTCAATAAAATCACTGTCAGAAACAGATACCTGTTCCCATAGATTGATGACCTTCTTGACCAGCTTAAGGGGGCTAAGTACTTCAACAAGATTGATTTGAAGTATGGCTATTACCAAGTTCCAATAGAGCCCATAGATGTGTGGAAGACCACCTTCAAGTCCAACAAGGGTCTCTTCGAGTGGTTGGTCATGCCCTTCAGATTAACAAATGCCCCTGCCATTTTTATGAGGTTGATGGATGTTATATTGTGGCCTTTCACTAACTCATTTGTCATTGTGTATCTGTATGACATCCTCATCTTCAATAAGAGTTGGGCAGAGCACTTGCAACATATTTGGCAGGTCCTTTAAACCTTGCGACAACACAAATTATGTGACAACTTGGAGAAATGATCATTTTTCATGGAACAGGTCAAATATTTGGGATACATAATTGATGAGCGAGGTGTGCAAGTGGATCCACCGAAGATTCAAGTTATTCGGGATTATCCATCCTTGATGACTCTAATAGAGCTTCACAAGGGTCTCTTTGAGTGGTTGGCCATGCCCTTCAAATTAACGAATGCCCCTGCCACTTTTATGAGGTTGATGGATGTTATATTGTGGCCTTTCACTAACTCATTTGCCATTGTGTATCTGTATGACATCCTCATCTTCAATAAGAGTTGGGTAGAGCACTTGCTGTTAGATGATCCAAAAATACAATCTTATCATAGGTTATAAAATTAGAATAAAATAATTATTAATTTAAGATATTAAATTAATAATTATTATTTTAGAATGTTTAATTATTTAGAATTAGTATATTGTTGTAACTAGATATAACTCTCCAAATGTGTTGTATCTTAGGCTCTATTTTAGGAGATTTGTTAGCTAGTTGGTTTGAATAACATTTATTGTAAATTGACACTTGTTATTTAATAAGTGATCCATAATTAGAGGTAGTTAGGACATGGAGCTTATAAATAGCTCATTGCAAGAGTGTTTGGATGTTTGGGTGTAACCTCTTGCAAAATAAAATTATGTAATTATTTCTTTCTGATTAATAAAATTACGTGTCTGAGGACACTTCTGCCATTATTGTGGTATCAGAGCTCTAGTAATGTAGCTAATGTGAAGAGGAGATTCCAACTCTACAAGTTCTTGGAAAACTCCATTGAATTGATCAACAAAAGCTTGATATCAAAATTGTCCAGTTTTTTATTTAAAAGGAAAAGAAATTTTATTATTGATTTTAGATTTTTTAAATCTAAAAATCAATTTTTATTATTGTCAAAAATTTGCCTCTGTATCTTGAATTTCTGTTATTAATCCGCTTCAACATGCTATTCGACCATGATAAGAATATCCTCCACAGTCAGATCTAGCCCACTTATTTTCACACCTGACCTTTTCCTTAAGACGACAAGGGCGAATCAATGGCCAATCTTCTAAATCCTGAGAACCCATAATTACAGCCTCTTTATGGAGATGAAGAGTGAAGTGGTATGTGACATTAAAGCTTCCAGTTGACCATCTACCTGAGAAATGTAAAGCTGGCTGCCTCCTTTTTCCGAGAATTCACTCAGATGATCAATTGTTCTCTCAAAAGCTTCACTGTGTGAAGACGGACCAGTTCCCATAATCTAATGATTCAAGAGCTAGAGAATTATGTCATCAAGCATTTTGGGAAGATGTACAGCGTCGCTCAGCGTATTAAGTTCAGACTCGAAGAAGCATGTTGATGGTCTGGACTTGTTGCAGAAGGCAATACCTTCTCATATCAAGGAGATGACAGAAATAGTAGTAAATATTCTTTTACGATGGACTGTCTTGCGTTTGTAGAAGTCAGGGCACAACATTTAGAAAACACGAGTGCGTGAAAAGATGAGGGAGTTAATCAAACGTATCAGTGGTATATAGCCACCTTCAAACCTTTTTATTGTGTTCAAAGAACAAACGTTCAAGAATTTAGTCTGTAGATCAGATTGGAGAGCACTATGGAATTGAGCAAGGAAGGACCTGAAGCGTGGTGAGTTCATGTTGTAAATGAACACAATAATTACTCACGCTCCCCAAAAAGGCCCTCTTAAGGTTATAGAGGTTGTACCCTAAATAATTACGATGATTGTTTCAATTTATTTTCAAGAAATTTACGGGGAGATTATGCGCAAGGTCTACAAATAAATTAGAAAGCCAGCAAACCCAATGTCAAGCCAGTGTGAGCCAGCCTACCAACAACAAGCCAGCGTGAGCCAGCCTGCCAGCAATTAGAAATATTTTTTAATTTTGTAATGTTAATGGAGTGATAAGGTTTTTCGGTTGTTTGTAATTCTTGTGGAGAGATAAGAAATATTATATTTTTTTTGGAGAAATTTGGTGATTTTTTAATTTTGGAATTTATGATTTGTGGAGTAATAAGGTGATTTGTAAATTTTTGGAGTAATAAGGCGATTGTAATTGTAATTTTTTAAAGGGGATAAGTGTAACTCAAAGTAATTTTACTTTGAGGGGGGGTAACTTTTTTTTACCAAGTTTTGCAAGAGCATCATTGTAAAAGTCAAATTTTGAAAGTTACCTTGTAATTTTTTAGAAATTGACTAGAGCCAAGTGCAAATCTCAGTCATTTTTCTCCTGCTTCAACGACTATACGAGGGTCAAGGCCAAGCCCCGATAGATCGTGTTTTTTGCATGGTGTGTTGAGTGTTGTGTTGCCCATCTTGACATTTTTGTTCTGATTCTTGGTGCGAAGCTTCAACGCTACAATGTCTAAGTTGATTAATTTGTTTTCTGATTCCGACAATCTTGAAGGCACAAAATCTTATAAAACATGGCACCGTCTCATCGAAAGCACTCTCATTTACAATGAATTATGGCAAGGTATATGTGATGGAGATATTAAGCCGAATAAACCCACAGATGCAGCTGCACTAGCGAAATGGGAAGTTAAGAATGCCAAAGCCTTA
Source organism: Pinus tabuliformis (assembly GCA_031772625.1). Classification (NCBI taxonomy): domain Eukaryota; kingdom Viridiplantae; phylum Streptophyta; class Pinopsida; order Pinales; family Pinaceae; genus Pinus; species Pinus tabuliformis. Next base: position 154,492,687 of record CM062815.1, read on the forward strand.
GCTCTTATTAAATCTTCTATGAATGATGAAATGTATGTCCATATAGAAAATGCTACTGATGCATGGTATGCTTTGAAAAATTTTAAAGACCTCTTTGATACTCAGCCTGAATCAAAGAAAGTTGACCTACAATTAAAATTGTTACAACAAAAATTGACTGAAGGAGGTGATGTTCTTGAATATATCTCAAGACTTAAGAATATTAGGCAAGAAATCATTAATGCTGGTTTTCCAGCAATAGATGATATTTTTATGGTAACAATTGTAATTGATGGACTTCCTTCTTCCCACACGCATTTTTTTGGAGACTTTACAATTAACTAGGAAATTAGAGAAACTAAAGTTTGATGAGCTTTGTGAAATGTTGACTCAACATGATAAAACCTTTGGGAAGAAGAAGAAAGTTGGTGAAGATGTTTTTCTCACAGAGGCCAGCACTAGTAAATCATCAGCAGATAGTTCTCGAGGCAGAGGCAGAGGCAATCAGAATCAAGCAGCACAAAGTCGAGGTCGAAGCCAAAGCAGAGGAAACAACTTTAACAGAGGCAACAGTTCAGGAAGGAATAATTTTCAAGGTAGAGGAAACAACCAAGGAAGAGGCAATTTTCAAGGAGAAGGAAATAATAATCAAGGTAGAGGACAATCTCAACATATAAGTCAAAGTAGAGGCAGAGGACAATCTTGAGGACGATGAAGAGACTTAAGTCAAATAGAGTGTCGAAGATGTAACAAAGTTGGCCATTATGCTGAAGATTGTTGAACATCTCTTGATAAAATTCCCAAGTTTCAGAAGCACTCAGCGCAATTTGCTAATGATCATGATGATGATAACTCAGAATATGTTTTTACTTCCTCGCCAACATCACAATTTTCATCACATCTTAGAAGTGATTATGAAGATGCCTGGATCTTGGATTCGAGGGCAACTTAGCACATGACTTGTCAACGTGATTTTTTTTGGAATTTTCAAGATTGCCAACTTAATTCCATTTTTCTTGCTGATAATACAAAACATACTCCTTATGGAAAAGGAGCAGTTAAAGTTTTTCTCCCTGGCATTGGAGAAAAAATGATTTCCAATGTATGGTATGTACCCACTTTTAAGAAAAATTTGCTCTCTTTAGTCACAATTCAATAAGCAGGACATCAAGTGATTATAGAAGATGGTTTAGTCAAAATTAATTCAGTCAAACAGAGATTGAAAACTATCATGACAGGTTATGAAGATGGAAAACTGTTACGGATGAAAGGGACAATTATTCCAAGGCATTCTGATTTTGCAGGGGCAGTGAGTACAAGTATTTCACCTGTAAGACTATGGCATGTAAGATATGGACATTTAAATTTTGAGAGTCTTTCTCAATTGCATAAACAAGGAATGGTTAAAGGACTCCCCACTTTCAAAAGGGAAAATGCAAAATGTGAAGCTTTCATTTATGACAAACAAAGTCGAGAAAGTTTTCCAACAAGTTCATGGCGTGCAAACAGATGGCTACAACTAGTTCATAGTGATGTTTGTGGACCACTAAAAACTTCATTTGGTGGTTGCAAATATTTCTTACTATTCATTGATGATTTCAGTAGAATGACTTGGGTTTACTTGTTGAAGAACAAGTCAGAAGCATTTGAGAAGTTTAAAATTTTTTGCCAACTTGTTGAAAATGAAGTCAAAGAAAAGATAGGTACTCTCAAGACGGATAATGGGGGAGAATTCACTTCAAATGAATTCAAAACTTATTACAGTGAAAATGGCATAAGACAACATCTTACTAATGTTTACACCCCACATCAAAATGGAGTAGTTGAAAGAATGAATTGCACCTTGTTAAGAATGGCCAGATCCATGTTAACTTTCAAGAGCTTAAGTCCAACATATTGGGCAGAAGCAATACATATAGCTGTCTACTTAAGAAACAGATTTCCAATTGCTTCTTTAGATGGAATCACACCTTATGAAGCTTGGTTTGGTTTCAAACCTCGAGTTAAACATCTTAGAGTTTTTGGGTCAGTATGTTATGCCTTAGTTCCGAAAGAAAAACGAACTAAGCTTGACTCAAGAAGTTTAAAATGCACAATGATTGGCTATTCTGATGAGAAGAAAGGGTATCGTCTTTTGACCAATGGAAAATTCATTGTGAGTAGGGATGTCATTTTTTATGAAACTGAGAGTAAGAGTGTTGAAGAAATCGAAAATATTCTTCACAAGTTAGAAACTAAGAGAAGTAAAAGAAATGGAAAAATGAAAAGTCAACCAACTTCACCAAATTGGTATGAACTTGATTTTCCTTCCTCTGAAGATGAGTCATCCAGTCCATCTACATCAACAACATCATCTGGGTCTTCTAGCAGTTCATCCACATCTCCAAGCAGCAGCAGTTCTTCTGATAGTGATTCTCCAGACTCTTCACCTGAACAAAGAACATCAGTTTATATTAATCCTCTTTACAATGATGGAGATTTTACAGAAGCGCAAACAAGTGAGAACCAACTAGTAAAATGGGCAGTTCAACTTTTGAAAGATGTAAATCCTGATGAGCAGAATAAAATAGGCACCAGAAGGGCACATAGAAGTGAAGTCAATTTTTCCTTAATAGCAAATGATTTTACTGAACCTTCCACATACAAAGAAGCAGTAAAATATAAAGAATGGCAACAAGCTATGTTTGAAGAATATCAAGCAGTAATTGATAACAACACTTGGAAACTTGTTGATTGTCCATCAAATGTTAAACCCATAGGATTCAAATGGGTTTACAGAATTAAGTATAATCAAAAGGGAGAACTTGAAAAGTATAAAGCATGACTTGTTGCAAAAGGTTTTGCGCAGCAGGAAGGCATTGATTATGAGGAAACTTTTTCTCCTACAGCTAAATGGAACACCATCTGATTAACACTTGCATTGGCCGCTCAGAAAGGATGGAAAGTTCATCAAATGGATGTGAAAAGTGCTTTTCTCAACGGGGATTTATAGGAGGAAGTGTATATGACCCAACTGTTAGGTTTTGAAATTGAAGGACAAGAACATAAAGTTTGCAAATTGATCAAGGCTTTATATGGATTAAAACAAGCTCCTCGAGCTTGGTATGCAAAGATGGATGAATATCTTAAGAAAGTTGGTTTTCAACGAAGTGAATCTAATGATACTTTGTATGTGCGACAACAGGGAAAATATCTAGTAATTCTTGTTATGTATGTAGATGATTTGATCATTATTGGCAACCATGATGATCATATTTCACAGGTGAAAAAGGAGTTACATGCAAGTTTTAAGATGATAGATTTGGGATTACTTCACTACTATCTTGGAGTCGAAGTCTTCCAACATCCAAATCATATTTTCATTTCTCAGAGTAAGTATTTAGCAGAGGTTCTTCAGCGATTTGGCATGCAGGATTGTAAGCCCATTCTCACCCCCATGGAGCAAAACTTGAAACTTCAAAATTTGAAGGGGGGGGAAGGTGGACAGTACAACTTACAGACAGTTGATTGGCAACTTGATTTATTTGACAAATACTCGTCCTGATCTATCTTATGCAGTCAGTATTCCTTCACGTTTTATGCAAGGACCATGAGACAGCCATTGGAATGCAGCCAAAGAGTTCTTCGATATATCCAAGGAACAAAAGATTTTGGTCTTCTTTACACAAAGACTAAAAATTTTGTACTTGGTGGATATTCTGATGCCGACTTTGCTGGGAGTATTGATGATCGAGCATCAATATCAGGTTATTTAATGAACATGGGGTTAGCAGCAGTATCTTGGAGTTGTAAGAAACAAGCTACAGTGGCCATTTCTTCAGCAGAAGAAGAGTACATTTCCGCATGGGAAGCAGCATGTGAAATTGTTTGGTTGCGTGGAATTTTGTAGGACTTGGGCATTTCTTAGGCAGAAGCTACATCATTATTCATTGACAGTGATTCAACCATCAAACTTGCCAAGAACCCAGTTTTTCATTCAAAGACAAAGCATGTGGACCCCAAGTATCATCATATCAGATCTCTCATTGCCAAAGATGTCCTCAAGCCAGTTTATTGTCCTTCCGAAGATCAGATCTCCGACATTTTCACAAAACCACTTGGCAGAGTAAAATTTACTAAGTTCAGGGATGAACTTGGTATCTGTTGTAATGTATCTTTGGATCATAGGGGGGAATGTTAGATGATCCAAAAATACAATCTTATCATAGGTTATAAAATTAGAATAAAATAATTATTAATTTAAGATATTAAATTAATAATTATTATTCTAGAATGTTTAATTATTTAGAATTAGTATATTATTGTAACTAGATATGACTCTCCAAATGTGTCGTATCTTAGGCTCTATTTTAGGGGATTTGTTAGCTAGTTGGTTTGAATAGCATTTATTGTAAATGGACACTTGTTATTTAATAAGTAATCCATAATTAGAGGTAGTTAGGACATGGAGCCTATAAATAGCTCATTGCAAGAGTGTTTGGATGTTCGGGTGTAAACTCTTGCAAAATAAAATTATGTAATTACTTTTTTCTGATTAATAAAATTACATGTCTGAGGACACTTCTGCCATTACTTGCAACATATTTGGCAGGTCCTTTAAACCTTGCGACAACACAAATTATGTGACAACTTGGAGAAATGCTCCTTTTGCATGGAACAGGTCCAATATCTGGGCTACATAATTGATGAGAGAGGTGTGCATGTGGATCCACCTAAGATTCAAGTTATTCGGGATTATCCATCCCTGATGACTCTAATAGAGCTTCATAACTTCTTAGACCTTGCCAATTTCTATTAAAGATTTTTGTTGGGGTTCTCTCATATCACTTGGCCTTTGAGTCAAGTCACCAAGGGAGGAGCAAAAGAATTTTTTTTTGGTCTAAATGACAACAAAAAGCATTCGGTGAGCTAAAACACTTCTTTTGCTTTGTGTCATTCTTCACATTGTTAGACTTGTAAAAACCATTTGAGATTGAGACAAATGCCTCCGATTATGCTATTAATGCAGTTATCACCTAGCAAGGGCATCTAGTGGCCTATCATAGTGATACTCTCTATGATATGATTCAGAAACACCCCACATACAATAAGTATATGTATTCCATCATATAGGACTATTGAAAATGTAAACATTACATTTTGTGGAAGGAAACTATCATCCATTGAGATCACCTAAATCTCAAGTTTATGCAGACACATGTAAAGTTGCAAAATGATCGCCATAAAAAATGGTCCACATGTTTGCAACAATTCCATTTGAAAATTAAGTGTAAGGAGGGAAGCACATATAATCTTGCATATTACCTCAATTAGCCACTGGCTATTGCAATGATCAATGTTCTCGACTCTTGTGGGTACACGAGTTATGGATGGCCACAATTTTACAAAAATGATCCAGAATTCACCACCACATTCTAGATGTTGATGAATGGCAAGAATGTTACATAATTCCATCTCCTAGATGCACTGTTATGCCACCTAGGACACCTTTGTGTTCCTTCAAGCGATCATTCCAAGATGATTTGGGAGGTGCATTACAGTCAGGTCTCAAGACACTTTTGTGTAGAGAATATACTGACAGTACTGCATAAGTATTTTTATTAGCCAAATATCCAATAGGATGTTGGAAAATATATCATATCCTGCACTACTTGTGCCATCACCCAATAAACCATTAAGAAGCAAGGCCTATACATTGCTCTACCTACTCCTAGCTAGCCATGGGAATCCATCTCCATGGGCTATATGTCTAGCCTTCCTTCTACCAAGCATGGAAATTATTATGTATTTTTGGTCGTCGATAAATTTTCTAAGATGACCATATTGGTTGCCTACAGGAAAAGTATCACAACAGAAGACACTACCAAACTATTATTTGAATGAGTGTGGGTATATTTCAGGATCCCATAGACCATTATATCATATTAGGAAAGTAGGTTCCTAAGAAAATTCTGGTCGAGCCTATGGTCATTGTTGGACACAAAGCTCACCAAGTCGATTACATTCCACCCCTAGACTAATGACCAAACAAATTTTGTCAATAGGATGATAGTGCACATACGACACATGTACTACTTTAAGCATCTGCGAAGATGGGATGAGAGTATTACCTATGTGCAACAAAGCTATAACAAAGGTCTCCATAGCCTGAATGGAAACATCCTCTTTCAAGTGGGCTTGGTATTTCAACCATTATGTCCCATTACTGTTGCAATACCTCTTGCAACTACACTAGAAGAATCTGCACATGTTTAGTTTGAAGTTAATAAATCCACCAAGTTTATTGAACACATTCAATACATCCACTAGCAGGTTCATGATATCTTGGATAAATCCAATTCCAAGTACAAACAATGACATAATCAACATCGAGTTCCACATAAGATTTAGGTAGGAAACAAGGTTTGGTTGCATTTGTAGAAGAAATGCCTTACCAGAGCCCATAAGAAGCTTTGACCACTCTAATATGGGCCTTAAACCATAACTAACATTGTGGGAGACAATGATTTCGATCTTAGTATCCCCCCTTTCCTTCGCTTTCATCAATTATTCAATGTGTACCTCCTTTGACCATACATTCCACCATTGTTGGACACATCAAACATTACTAATCAATTGACACCAACAAAGCTCAACCCATTCTGCATTGAAAAGACCACAACTGATCGTATCATGGACAAATAGGTTAAGAACACTTTCCAACAAAGGATATAGCTATATCAATTTTTTAAATCCATCCAAATCCTGCACCAAGGCAAGTGGCTCAGCAGGGACCAAGTTCAGTAGAAATTTCCCCATCTCATGGAGGCACTCAATGTAATGGGGACCATTACTTCTTAAGGGGGGAAGAATGATATAGGTGGATATTGGTGGCCACCTATCAATCAACCCTCTCGATTGCAATTGAAAGTTGTTTTACTCAAATATATTTTTCTAATGAGGTATCGTTCATGCCAAATGGAGACTATATGCTAAAGTTATGACCTCGGGAAGTTGACATTCCAATTAACCCTAATGGGGCCCATAATCTTTTGGTGCTTCATGTCTAGGGCTAGGTTTTTTTATATTTATGGTTTTCCATTGTTTATTGATGATAAAAAGGCCTCTTAGCCTCATTGTAACAAGGTTAAAAAAACATGTAGTCCTCACATCTCTTCTCAGAGATAAGTTACCATCGCCTGAGCTAGTTTGTTTCCATTATGTGTGTAAATAGTTTTCAACATTTTTTATTAATTATTTGAAGTTTGGTTTTCATTGTATCTCTCTATTTCTATTTTGTATTTCATTTCGTTCCTTCATAAATATGGATCATATTAAATCATTATTTAATAACTATATCTCCTTAAAGTAATTAATAAATCATTTTTTATTTGTTAATTACTTTAACCATTTTTCTTGATTAACTCAATAAATCATTATTTTTTGAGTTAGTCCACTAAATAAATATTTTTTACCATTTAAAGAATATTTTCCTCTCTTAAATATAGTAAAATGTTCCTAACGACTAGATCTTGATTTATTCTAATATTTTTTTATTATTTCTCTAGGTCTAGATCTATCTTAGCATTTTATTATCAATAAGAGAGGTTTTTCCTCACTCCACACACATGACTATTTCATCTTCATCACTATCATCTTATGATTCTTGAGCTACCACTTTGAGTTCACTCATCCCCTTTTCCTTCTATCTATTGCAACCAGTGAGAGAGAAACTAATCTACAACAAGCAAAGAGAATACAAAGAACCCTCCCACGAAGGAGGAATTACAAGCCCAAGTTTCATTTGTCTTTCTCCACCAGGTGTAGTTGTTTCTTGAATAATAAAATTCAATTGTTCCATTGGTGTAACTTATGTGATTTTCATCTTGCAGTTTTGTTTCTGTAATCATTTTCTTTATAGGATCTTATCTAACTACTTTTACAAACCTAAAGTTATGATTTGAAGATTACAAAGTTTACCTTTCTTTTTGGTTGTTAGGGTTATCAGTCACCAATAGCTAAAGTGGATAATTTTGGTACACCTTCTAGATATTTCCATACTAAAAAATGGTGACTTTTCTCAGTCTTTAGTCATAAAAAAATTACGACTTCGGTTATTTAGATATTTAGATCCCTGGTGACTTTGTTTCTGCATTTTCCTTTCTTTCGTTTTGTTGAGGTTTGGAACTGTACTGACTCAACAGTAGAGGAGTTGCCCTTCAGAAACCCAATTAGCTTCTTTTCTGTTGTTGGTAGTCCTGACTGGAATTTTGGATCGAGTAGTCATTCAAGAGATGATGCTCTAATGAATGGAGATTTGACTTGGGAAAATGGTTTTTTTTTTTATTTTGAAAATATGACGAGAGAATAGTGCAAAAAAAAGAAGAAACTAAATCTAAATACAACTTTACTCTAAAATACGGATGTATTTACAATCCATGGGTTAAACTTATGTTGATGGAAATAAGAGATGTATAGTGGATTTAACCATTAAATATTAATCGAATAAAACTATTATTGAGAATGTAACTGCAAACAAAAAATTTACAGTGTTTCCACAACATGCGAAATGGATGAACTAGAAATAAAATAATCCTTAGCTAAATATCAATCTAACCAAGGGATCACTTTGAGCTTTCGTGCAAGTTAGTAAAATATTTTTACTAAATGATCTGAAATGAGCTTAACACAACTTACAACATCCACACACATATAACTAGCAACATGTAAGTATGAATGAGAAAAATGAACAAAATAACTAACATATTTAAATATATTAGTATAACATCCATTGATCCGAATTTAAGCGCACCATCATGAATATATAAAAAAATGAAACAACTTGTTCAATATAACACAAAGAAAACATTATGTGACTAAATGTTTATTCAAAAGAACAAATAACAAGTTGATTTGAAAATTTTTTCCCTTTTTATTAAATATAAGATAGCATGTTATATAAAAGAGAAAATAATTTGGCAATTTATATATCGATTATTTGAAGACATTTTTGGAAGAAATCACATTAGTAGAATGAGGCCGACGCGTTTCGAACCAACTAGTGTGGTTCATCATCAGGACAAGATGAACAATCAGATCATAGCTCCAAGATAAATAGGGAGTCAGGACCATGTAACAGCTATAGGGGAAACAGTAGGGGAAAGAGCTAAAAAAAATGGCTATTTTTGACTGGATATGAAAATGGGACAAATTATTATTATTTGTTAATAATTAATAATAAAATAATAAATCAAATATAGTGATGATGATGATGATGATATTTAATGTCCACTGAGACCAAATTGGTCTATCAGACCTATAATTTTCTTAGTTTTTAAGTGTCTGGCTCCTCGTCTTTCTTGCGAGATTGGTGTTGTAGATCTCTTTTTTTTCTCTACGGTCTTCCAACTTCCTTTATCTTGCATCTTCTTCATCTCTTCTGGTTCTTGGGACATTGGTGTCTTAGCTTCGCGATCTATTGTGTTCGTCCTTTTGAAGATAGTCAGAGAAGAAGTTTGGTCTAGGAGATCTGATTTGCTGTTAAATGAAGATTTATTTTGTGTGGTATTCGAATCCTCATAACTGTTGATGCTTGAGGGGTCGTCGAGTTCACTTTTTTTTTGTTGGGCGGGGCTTTCTCCCTACTTGTCTTGAGAGTTGTTTCTTTCTTGCCCGCTTTCTTGTGATTCAGAGTTTTCTCTAGAGTATTCTTCTTTGATGATAGTGTAGTGTTCTTTCGGTGCTCCTTCCCACCATGTAGATCTGTGGTGGTTTTTTCTAGCAGAATTTTTCTGGGAGGCTTTTGGGCAATTTTTGGCCAGATGGTCTATCTCAAAATAGGATCGACATCTGAAGAGGACACTTTCATAATCGAGTTTCTGGTTCCACACATAGTCTTTACTTGTTAGGTTTATTTCAGCTGGGAATCCGGCGCTGAATTCCATTTCCAACAGATGCATGCATAGGTGGTTCTGGCATATTCCTCTGTTTCTGGGCACCTACAGTAAAATTTCCCAATTGCATTTCCAATGGCTTTTAGCGATGAGAGATTCCAGACACCAACACTGGGCTTATGCTATGAAGCAATTGGTCAAGGTATGAGAACAATCCAAATGAAAACAATAAGTGCAGGAGATTACGCCCAGCGATATGAGATCTCTAAACACCCCCATCCCCACTCATTTTAGGATCCTCTGCCTTTATATAACTGCGACCCTTCATCAAACGCTTTCCTTGCTTCAGAAAAGATGTCACTCCAACAAACAATCAATTTTAAAACAATATTATTATTACAATAAAACAATAATATTATTTTTTATTTACAATAATAACAACAATAAGCATAAAATCAAAAATTATAAGAGACAATAATACATAAAATAAAATAACAAAACAAAACAAATAGTAATAATAATAAAAACAAAACAAACAACAAAAAATAAAGAAAGGATAAAAATATATATAACAAAATTTATTAACAACATCATTTATCAACAAAAACCTTAGTTGCAACAAAACACATAATCTCTTGAAATTAAGAGAAAGAAACCATAGCGACACACAATTATTTTACTCTTTTTATATTTTTTTGGGAGATTGTGATTCTCATTTATAATATCACTGATCCATTTTCCTTAGTGCAGGTGAAGTTGAGCCAAGCTAACGCAAGATCCCCAAAAAGATAGTGAAAAGCAAACAAAATAAACAAAATTTTGAACTAAAGTGAAATGAGAAAGGAGAAGGGTCCCCATTTATTGTTTTAACTCCAAGCCAAAATGGGGGTTATTGCAGCTACAACACATTTTTATTTCTATTTTTATATTTTCAGTGCTTTTTTGGAAAAACCTGTCTTTATGTTCTTTTGCTTCTTTTTTTAGGTCACAAGTATCATGCTGCCACATTTTCCAGCTTTCTACAAAATTTTCTATGTTTTTTCTAAGTCTGATTTTTGTTTGTCTATATGGGGGGGTGTTCCTTTATTCCTGTTTAGTCTATTAGGCCCAAATAATCTCATTTTTCTTCACTTTAGGAGGAAAGGAAAAAAGCCCCTTGGGGTTTGAAGTATGCCTCTACCACTTGATAGAGGGTTTGTTGAGTTGGGTAGTCTAGTGTTCAGAACTTATAACGACTATTTTCCATCATAATAAACCTTTAATTTCAGTTATTTTAAGCCTTAGTAGCATCACTTTGGATTCCATTTGAGCCTTGTGTTGCACCATTTCTCTAGGGTCTTTCTAGGTGTCCTTCTCTATTTAGTTTATTTTTTGTTCTTTTCTAGCATTTAGTCACTCTTATTTGCTAGTATCTGTTGCATAAATTAGTAGCATTGATCTTAGATCCCAACCATACTTGGTATTTGATCCCTTGGTCTCTTTTTTCTTTGGGTTTCTTGCTTTTTCACAGTCATTTATGTTGTCTTCATAACCTTTTGGGTTGTAAATAATGTGTTCATTTTATTGTTTTCTTATTGTTCATTTTTCAGTATAGTTTACAATTTCATGCTTTATTTTCTAGTAACACATGGAATTTGAAAACATGCTCCAATTAACCCATTAAAACACACTTTTACACACACACTCACACCCTAAGAAAATGAGTGCTTGGTTAGCACCTCCAAGCCAAGAATTTTAAAATATCACATTAATAACTTAAAAACACACATAGATCTAAGCCCACTTGGGCATTGAGGAAAAATAATCTATCGGTTAAGGTAGGATCAATAGGATAGGCTTCCAATAAAGCCCATTTATCATTTAGATTGAGACATAGAAGTTGTCCTTGTAGGGAGCTTTAAAATCCTCCACCATCCCACAATCAAAACTAGAGCATGACAAAAACCCATTTGAGAGGGGGTTAGGCTTAAGTGATGGTGCGAGTGGTTCTCCTCAAGGTTACCCAACTCGTGGCAGGGAATCCCGTGTGGATGGATAACTACCAGAAGCCCAAGATTTGTGTGTCCGCATGGGATGGAGGTAAATTAGTGGTCATTCTCAAGATAAACACTCTATAGGGGTGGTTATTGGACAAAACCATCACTCTACCTTACCTTCCCCAGAGATCTCTACTTGCGGATATCAGACCTGATAAGTAAGAAGTCCTTTTGAAGGCCATCAGAAACATAGTACTAGGACCTGTTTGAGGAGTAGACAACCTTTAGGCTAGAGGTAATTTTTCTTTTTATAGGATGTGCTTACATAAATTAGAGTAGTTAAACATTGTAGTTATCTTTCACTTTTCATCACTGCATTAGGTGTTTTCTTTCTCTTTGTTATTCTTCTTCTCCCACTTTATCCTTTAGCCTTCAATGTTTATCTTGTCTTGACATCATAGTGGCCCCTAGGAATTTTTCATGGAGACTCCATCATCCTCACCCTCAGTTTCCATTAGGACATCCCTTAACACTTGCTCTACGAGTCAGGATCCATCCACCTAGTCTTCATATAGACTCTAGTCTTTTTGATTCATCTAGTTCATCCTCTGATTCCGAGTCCTCTCATCCCCGATCCACTACCATGTTTGGTGTCAACACTAATGGTAACGATGGTCCCAACAAAGGCACCAATAATAGAGGAAATGCTAGCGCTAATGCTGGTAATACTCAGGGTCCCCCTCCTAGAGGTAACATTGGAACCTCATAAGGAATGGATCCTTCCCAACCATTTCTCCCTTACATGACTGGTTTAAGTCTTCAAGATTTGAACCATCTTATTAACGATCCTCTTCACCATGACCTTAGTTGGCCACCTATGTCGACCAAACTCCCATCATATATAAAAAAAAATTAAAGGGAATCCCATAGAGGATCCCACCAACCATGCCCGCTCGTTTCATATGTGGTGCTCCTCTAATTCTACCACAAAGGGTTCCATCTTTCTACATCTTTTTCAATGTACCCTCACCAAAGCTACTGTAAAATGGTATGAAGACCAACCCCATCCCTCTCATTCCACATTTGTGACCCTTGCCAATTCCTTTTGATATTCATTCCAATTACCTCTCCTCTATGACACTAGTACCAAAATCCTTACTGCCTTCTATCAAACTTTTACCACCCACCTTTCTAATCATGTATAAGAATGGCATAGAAGGAAGAGCATATGTAAAGCTCCAAAATTCGAAGATTATTTCTACATGGATTATTTCTTGCAAATTCTTTTGGCCCCCATTGGTAAATATGTCACTTCACATTTCCCTCAAACCAAGGAAGAAGATCTCCAAATAGATTTGACGTATGATGTGATCTATGCCCAACTGGGATATGTCCATACCTTCCTACATGACCTTCTTAGGACTAGTGCTTCATTTGCACTAGGGGCATCTCACACCCTCAATGGTATCGCTAGGTCAGTATCTTACCCTCAACCGTCTCCATCTCCTCAAGCGCCTATGGTTTATGACCAATCTCAGGGGGAGCCTAGTTCCACCTATGCTTATCTTCCCCCTAACCCTTCATGCGTTAACTCATACCAAGGAACGAGTACATCTTATGCATTTTCCAATCCTCAATAGTTGATGTTAGGGAACCACCTAGCTACCAAAATGTTTCTACAAATCCTTATTATCCATATGCAACACCTAATGCTCCAACCCCATTGTAACCAACACCTAAACCTCCCATGCCTTAACCACCTCTTCCGCAACAACAACCGCCTATTCAAGTCCAATTCTATGTTCAACAGAATGTTTCCATTCCTCCCAATACCAAGAGAAGGAACAATGGGAAAGGTAACCAAAACCAACAATCTCAAGGGAACCAAGGCAACCAAGGTCGTCATCCTAATTCCAATAAGGGTGTACAAACTAATACTGCAACCCAAAAATACGGTGGACAACCTAAGTAGAACAGGGCCCTTCGAACCAATGAACCTTGTGCTTTTTGTGACACTTATGGAAATCATATTCATTAATGTCCCCTTCTCCCTCAAATGCCAAAAGGATGGGAAGATTAAGAAACGTCCTCTAGAGGGAAGTAGCTTATTTCTCACTCTGCTCCTCCTTCCATGTAGCCAGTAGTGCTTACCAACCCATTCTTGCACCAAGGATATGTGGCCTCCCAAGTTGGCTAGAATCCTTCACTTCCTCCCTCTCATCAGGCAAGGAATGGGTCTTACGAAATTCTCATGATGTATTTCAAAGAGGTAAACCTCCAAACTCAGTTGCACTAATATGACAAACCTTCTGAAAAGTCAGCGACTGATGCACAACCTAATGTTTCCACAGAGCCTCTTTCATCACCAAATGATACCTTACAGATCCCTCCACCTAAGGTAGAGGTTCCATCAAAGATCACCAAAGGACCATTACGTTGAAATGTTGCCAATTCTCTAGTCACCCACACTTAGATCATAATAGATGACTTAGCGCAATATCATATTTCTATGTCTATTTTGGAAGTCCTCCAGACGTGCCCATCTAAAAAAAATCTCTATTATCTGCTTTAGGCGATGTGGACCCTTCATGTGATTGCATTATCATTTTTATGTTGACATTGTGCATCCTCCACACCTTCTTCCCTCTATTGCTTTATGGATACATGTCTACATTAAGAACATCATTTTGCACTAGTGTATTGTCGATGAAGGCACATCCACTTGCGTGATGACTGCTATTACCTAGAAACAACTTGCATTAGAGAAATTTTGAGGTCTAAAATGGGCCTCAAGACAAAAATGTACAACCAAAATCATTTTTTATAAGAACCAATAGGATTCAAGATGATGATGTCAACTATTAGTATGAAGTTTTTCTTCAAGTGTACAAAAATCCATTCACTTAGACTGTTGGTGACATGCAGTCCTAACAACAAATATGGTTTTTAAGTATTCTTCATATATGCAACAAAAAGTTATAAACCCTGCAAAAACAAACCTACAAATATGAAGGAATATATAACAACAAGAAATAATATTGAAAAACCCAATTAAATGAAGAAAATTTTACTATTAATAATTATAATTATAACACATGGTGAGGAGATTATAGACTTGGTTCTATAGATCCCCCTTCGTGGGATGGGTCCTTCTTGACCTTGCTCTTTAGCAGTATTCAGTTCTCTCTCAATGTATGTGTGCTATGGGAAAAAGATAGTAGTGAAGGGTTGAACTCAATACGGGAGCTCAAAAGTCACAGGATGATAATTGGGATTATGAAAATGATTATAGTGAAGAATAGAGAGAAAACCTTATATTTATAACAAAATATTAAGATATATTGAGAATTGGAAAATAATAAAATATTATTGAGTAAATCAAAATCTAGTTGTTTTGAATATTTTATTGTATTTATTGAGAGGGAAAATATATTCAAAATGGTAAAATATATTTATTTAGAAAATAGTTAAAGTAATTAAAATTAAAAAAAAAAAATTGATTTATTAATTCTTTATGAGGATTAAGTCAAATATGAATTTGAAATGATCTCCCTTTCTTTCTTCTTTCTCATGGCAATCTCTCATGGCTTTGTTTTTGTGCACTGAAATTACTAAGTTGGTGTTTTGTTAGAGTTATCTACCAAACCCCTACTTGCATCATCTGCTTCTTATACATCTAGTTTTCTCCTGCAATAGGTTAGTCCAATATGCATGCCTAGACAGTTTTTTCTCGATGTTGAAGGGGGGGAAGAAGGTGTGGAGCACGATCGACTAGGGTTTTGCTTTAGGGTTTTGTCACTGGTCACCATGGAGGGGTGTGGAGAAGGGAGATCAGCTCCCTCCTACAGTCAAGTGGTTGCGGACAGAAGCAAGGGAGTTGGATCGCATTGCTTTAAGAAACCAACGAAGGTGGTAACAGAGGCTAAGAATACAAACAAATCAGAAACTATTAGACCTCAAGGACATGAAGAGAATCATGAGGAAGCTAGTAAGGAGAAGAGGACAGAGGTTAGCAATCCAAAAATGGCTCCTATGAGTACATCAGGGGTCTGTAAACCCAAGTCGACCACTATTCCTCGAGTCATTTTAAGTGACCCAGCTCTGCAGGTACACAGAGACCACATGTTGGAGTATGTTGTTATCTGTAAATTTATGGGGATGTGGCCCATGGAGAAGGCTTTGCAAGCATGGATAAGGAACTACTGGAAACCAAAGGGGGAAATTGACCTTCACCTTGGGTCAAAGGGCTTCTTCATGGTGGTGTTCACAAGCTTAGAGGATAAAGACAGAGTGTTCGGGGGAGGACCCTATTTTTACGCTTATGCAAGCCTTTATATGAGACCATGGGTAATGAACTTTGTCCCAAAATGAGAAACTTTTACCTTGATGTTGGTATGGATAAGACTCTATTCCCTTCCTTTAGATTATTGGCTGTCAGAGTCTCTAGAGGCTATCAGCAACAAGCTAGGGCATCTTATAAAGATATTAGATGCTACTCTAAGAGGAAAATACACTTCCTTCGCCCAGATATGTGTGGAAATGGACTTATCTAGGGCACTTCCGGATGCAATCATTTTAGAAGTGTATGATGAGGAATGGGTGTAGGCGGTGGACTATGAACATGTCCCATTTCGGTGTCGTAAGTGCCATGAGCACGAGCACCTATACAAGGACTGCCCATTGAACAAGTTGGAGAGCAATATGAAAGCCACTACATGTAAGGATCCCAAAGGTTATACTAAGGTTGGGGGTAAAGGGAAAGGAGAAAAGTGGTACCAAAAGAAATTTAATGAAGACGAACAACCGAGTCACAATAGTTTCAAGATCTTAGAAGAAGAAGTCGAAAACAACAGGACAAACCAGGAATCAGAGAATATTCCCAATGAGAAGGAAAGTGATACTAATATGGAGGATATACCAAAAAACAACAAACAAAAGGATGATATGTCGAGCATTATGGAGCTCAGTAGGGACCACGAGATGACCCCAAGTGAGGCTAGAACAGAAGACCATGAACTGTAGGAGATTCTAGAGAGGGAGAATTTAGATCTAGAAAAGTTTCTAGAGCAGGGAATCACCAAAGGGTAGACTCTCTGCCAAAAGAGGAGTTTGACAGGGTTCAACAGCTCTTCCTCTAGAGATCACAAACGAAGTTTTTCAGAGACAAAAGAAACCATGATATCCAGGAGAATATGGGAGTGAAAACGATGGAGGATACACCACTGCATTCTTCCAAGAACCTGGGTAGGAAAAGAGGAAGAAAAACACAGAATGAGCTGCTGACCGAATGTGGGAAACTTATGATTAACTTAGGTAAGATGAGGGATCTTACCAGTTACTCCTTTACAAACCTTTCTTAATGAAGCTTACAACCTGGAACATTAGGGGTCTAGGAAGTAAAAGGAAACAAAGAACTCTTAGTAGTAGAATGAAAGAATAAAACTCAGATATGGTTTTTATTCAGGAAACAAAATGTTTGATGGACAAGATCAGAGAGATACACAACAAATGGTTAATCAAGTATGAGTATCTAGAGGTTAAAGCGGATAACTCGGCGAGTGGGATTCTTACTCTATGGGATCCTCAAAAACTTGGAATCCTAGATGCTAAAGCTTCTAGGAACTATCTATCACTAGTGATTCAACCTTTGGGTGATAAGGAGATCTACATGATCACTAACATCTACGGTCCTCAAAAACTAGAAGACAAACTTAAGCTTCTCACCTCCCTTGAGAAGCTGAGAGAGAGATATCTTGATATGCCCTGGATTCTAGCTAGGGATTTCAATATGATCAGATCTCTTACAGAGAAAAAAGGTGGTACTAGAAAACTAGGCAAAGATTCCATTGCCTTCTAGAACTTCATGGATAACATGGGGCTAGTGGACATCGAAACAGTAAATGGCACTTTTACTTGGAATAATAAGAGGGGAGGGGCTTCTCAAGTCGCCTCTAAACTAGATAGATTCATAATCTCATAGGACCTCTTTCTCAAAGGCCTTGATATGTCAGCTTCAATCCTTCCCTTTGGAGGCTCGAACCATTGGCCTATCCAGCTTGAAGCTACTTTCATGGGTACACTGAGGAACATACCTTTTAGGTTTGAAAATGTCTAGCTCTCTCACCTTGACTTCACCAGCAATATTGACAAATGGTGGGCGGAAGATATGCCCATTCAAGGCACTAAAATGTTCATGTTGCAGCAGAGACTTAAACACATCAAATCTAGGCTTAAAGATTGGAACAAAAAAGAGTTTGGTAATATTTTTAAAGCCAAAAGAGAAGTTGAGCAGAAACTCCAGGAGATTAATCAGATCATCATCTCAGAAGGTTTTACTGAGGAATGGAAAATTCAGGTTGACTCTCTTCAAAATGAATGGGATGATCGGTGCATGCAAGAGGATGATTTCTAGAGACAGAAATCGAGGGTGCAGTGGATTAGAGAAGGAGAAAGAAACACGAAGTTTTTTCATAGATCAACCTTGGATCATAGATCTCATAACATAATTTCAAAACTTAAAGATTCTCAAGGGAAAGAGCTCGTCTCTCACAAAGAAATGGAATCTGTCCTAGTTCAACACTTCCTTAGCATAGTAGAGGAGCCTCTCGTCGACAGATCTCGGTTCATTAACAAATTCACCAAGTTCATTCCTAAGCTTGTAACTAGGGAAGACAACCACAATCTTAACAGGCCAGTGTCTGAAGAGGAGGTTAGTGAAGTTATCAATGAGATGCAAAATGGGAAAGCTCCTGGCCCTGATGGCTTCAATGTGGACTTCTTCAAAGCTTGCTAGAAAATAGTCAAACAAGATATCCTTGATGTTGTGGAGGACTCTAGAAGATCCAAAATTGTTTTGAAAGCTCTTAATGCCTCTTTCATAGCTTTGATTCCAAAGCAGGAAAAAGCTATGACACCAGATAGATTTAGACCCATAGCCTTATGTAATGTGGTGTACAAAATTATTTCCAAAGTGATCGCTAACAAACTCAAGCCTCTTCTTCTTGCTCTCATCTCAGAGGAGCAAACTAGATTTGTGGAAGGAAGATAGATTCTCAACAACATCATACAAGCTCACGAGGTGGTACACTCTCTTAAGAGCAATAAGAAAGCTGGTATGATCATGCAGCTTGACCTAGCGAAAGCATATGATAAGCTAAGCTCGTCTTACATCAGGGCAGTGCTATGAGCTTATGGCTTCAACCACAACTGGATAAGATGGGTTATGGCCCTTGTATCCACGGCCAGCTTCTCCATTGTGCTTAACAGCTCTCCCTATATAATTTTTAGGCCTTATAGGGGTCTCATACAAGGGGATCCGCTCTCCCCCTTCCTCTTTGTTCTCATGATGGAAGGGCTAGGTAGAGTGATCAAAATGGAAAATTCTGAAGGAAGAATCCGGGGTCTAAAACTTACTCCAAATGGTGCTACTTCTACTCATCAACAATTTGTTGATGACACAATGTTGCAGGGCATTCCTACGGTCAAGGAAGCCAGATCTTTCAAAGAAATCCTGAACGACTTTGCATTGGCTACTGGTATAGAGGTAAGCCTTGACAAATCAAAGGTGTTCTTTTTTAACATTGACATTGCTATTCAGAGGAACCTCACTAGAATTCTAGGGTTTCAAAGGGATCAGTTACCTTCCAAGTACCTTGGAATGCCTCTTACCGACAAACCTATGAGCAAGGGAGTGTGGGAGCTGTTAACTAATAAACTTTAGGACAAATTTAGGAAATGGACCTACAGGTCTTGGAATTTTGTGGGGCGTCTTGTGCTTACTAAGGTTGTCCTATAGGCTATACCCATTTTTATGTTTTCAGCTCTTATTGCTCCTAAAGGAGTTATGCAACAAATTAGGAGTATTCAACGAGATTTTCTTTGGGGCAGAGGGGAAGAGAAAAAGAAGTGGGCTTTGGTAGCTTGGGACAAGCTCTACAAACCTAAGGCCCATGGTGGTTTGGGGCTTCATGACCCTGAAATCCTTAGCAGAGTTTTGGGAGCCAAACTTTGGTGGAGGTAGCTCAAGGAATCGGCCACCCCTTGGGCCAAGCTTTGGAAGTAGAAATATGCAAATAATCTGCAGGAGAGGGATCATATCCAAATTTCAGGGCTCATCAAGGCCTCCCACATTTGGAACCTTGCTTGGGAGAATAGATCCATTATCCAGAAGCATAGTTTCTGGGAGATCCGAGCTGGGAACCTTGCACGGTTTTGGGAGGATAACTAGCAGCAGGAACCAAATTTGTTTAGGGAAGAACTAACCGCTCTCAAAAATGACACTGACAACAAAGGTTTACTTATGGTAAGTGACTTCTGGGATCAGGTAAGGAACAATGGTAAATGGAGAATGTGGAAGGATCTTGGTTATAGTGAAGAGAGTCCTTTGAAGGCCCAGGCGGATTCTCTTGCTCTTGACTTGGAGCAGAGGAAGATTTTGGTGTCATCCTCGTCTGACCAACTGAGATGGGGTCGAAACATTGAAGGCACCTTCAACCTCAGATAAGCGAAACGCATGGCCCTAGGTTTTGATTATCCAAACCCTGATCAGGTTTGAAATGACCTTTGGCATAACTCACAATGGATGAAAATCAAGTTGTTTAAGTGGTTGGTTCACCAAAAGAAAATTCTCACATGGGAGAATCTTCTGAAAAAGGTCTTTGTTGGCCCATCCAAATTCCATCTATGATTATAGGAGGAGATGATGGAACATTTACTAAACCTCTGCCCCTTCAAGCAAACTGACAGGGACAGACTCAACATCACCAACACTTTGAAGAATTGGAGGAAAGACTTCTCAGGTAATGAAATCATTAACAAGGCTTGGACTCTGGTTCCAGGCTTTATTATCTAGGATGTCTGGAAAGAACGCAATGATAGGATTTTCAAGAAAAAAACAGGCTCGACCCAGAACATCATTGTCCAAATTTTACGACAACTCAAAGATACAGTAGGAGCCCTTATGTGGAAAATTCCTGAGGACCCTCCTTTGCCCCAAGATGCTCGCATACTGCTGCAGTTGGGTCTCCATTCTCTGGTTCCCCAAGGCACTATCAAGGGTGTGAGCAAAACAACTATTGGTAAAGATATCTGGCAGCCTCCTCCTCATGGTTTTTTGAAAATCAATATAGACGGGGCCTCTAAGGGAAACCCAGGGATGGTTGGATTTGGCGGTGTCATAAGATATGAGCAGGGGTGCATAAAGGATATATTTCACAGTCATTTGGGGACTACCACTAATAACATGGTGGAGATCATGGCCTTAGAGAAGTGCTTGGAAATCCTTATGGAGTCAAATTTACACAACGCCATCATTGAAGCTAACTCTGAATTGGTCATTAATGCGGCCAAGAAAATGTGTAATGGAACGGCACCTAGAAAAGTGTCAAAACATTAGAGGCTCTCACAGGTCTTTCATCGTATTCATTCCCACTTGTGAACCTTGAGCATCGTCAACTTCGTTCATGTGCGAAGAAAAGCCAATATGTTAGCTGATTGTTTGGTGAATGAAGGAGTTCTATGTAAGGAAAGCTATATTCGATACGACTGGGATTCTATACCCTCTAGTAAATTGCATGATGATTGTCAATGACAGGCAACCAAAGACATGGCGTACTTAAAAACCATGAATAATGACCAGGAGGAAGACTAGAGGGAGTAAGAGAGAGTGGAAGTCCTTGAGCATGGTTGAAGTGCCGCATTAAATCCTAATCGTTGATCCCACAATCAATGCTTACATCATAGCTAACTACGAGGGTTGAGTATCTGGTAAACAATGTGCTAGTTGAAGGGCCATAGGCCATAGGATTTGATGGCCTTCGTTATCAAATGGATATCAGGTTTTAAAATGGTCAGAGGTTAAGTCTAAGAGCGGACCCGAAGTTTTATAGACCATGGTTTATAATCTATATCGGCTCCGTGAAGCGGGTAAGTGTCGCGCAAGTTTCTGATGCGATATCATTGAGGACTGTCGGATCAAATGGGTTTTGATCTATGGTGCAGGATCACCGTGCAACTCTGTTGATCGAAAAGAATATCAACCATCCAATTGAAGGTAAGATCGACGATGGAGATTGAGCGATAAGAATTGGGGAGAGATCAACAGTTTGAACACATAGGAATAAGGACCAGGGGTCTAATTTTGGTTTTGTGTGTAAGGTTTTGAGTTTTGTTGACCTTGTTGTTTGTTTATCATCAACGGGTCTGTATTTTGTTGGTCTTTACACTTGTAAGACATGTACCATATGTAATATATTTTTTTTCAGTTAATTGAAGGCTCCACTCTTACTTGAACAAAAAAAAAATTATGAATTTGAAATAATTATTAAATATGATTTAACAATGATCTCATGAGGAAAATAGGGGATAAATATGGAATAACAAATAAATAAATAAATATTTAATTATTCCAAGGTGATTAAGTAAAAAATGATTAGAAATAATTATCAAATAATTATTTAATAATGATTTTTAGAGAATATTAAATAAATAATGATTTATGTAATTACTCTCTTGGGGTTTTTTAATTTTAATGAGAAATAATTTAGGAAACTGGTTCACTAAATTAAGTGGTTTTTACCATGGAAAAATGCATCCTACATGGTGTATTTTGATCAAACTAGTAAGAAATGACTAGGTGAAACATAAGTGTCTGGGAGACAAAGGCCAAGACTGGATAGAATAACATCTACTGATATAAGTGCATGAGACATAATGCCCCCCCCAAGATGAGAGAAGTGGAAGATCAAAACCAAAGAATCCCTCTTGAATAAGAAATGGATCTAAGGATCCGAATGGCCTATTTGAAGGAGACATGCTATTGGGTTGTGTTATATTCTTTCCACGTAGTTAACAGAGGGTTTGAGGGGCACCCGTAACCCCACTTTATGGGGTCCAAGGCAGCGCCCCGGAAAATTTTGATTTTGGGCCCTATGTTAGGTTGGCGGACCCACCTATGGTTTTGTGCATGTTTTTCGCACATGTTTTTTGGATGCGATGGTTTTTCAGTCCATGATATTGGACGTGATGGTTTTCGGTCCATGGTATTGGACGCGATGGTTTTCGGTCCATGGTATTGGACGCGATGGTTTTCGGTCCATGGTATTGGATGCTTCAGCATGTATAAATATGTATTATAACATTGAAAGGAATATAATGAAAAATCAAGCTGGTAGTCCCAGTTTTGGGATCTAAGGGAAAATAGTTGTGCATATGTGTTTCATGTGTTATGCTCTTGCATTGTTTATTTTTCTGTGTTTTAGAATTCGTATGTAGGTAATTTATGTACGGGGTTAAAACCTACATTTGGTATCATAGAAGATTTGGCTTTAAGGGGATGCCTTTGTGGTTGAGGGGTTTCGCTCAGGCCTATGGTAGACCCTATTCAGTGGGAGATCTGTGAGATCGATTCTAGTGGTGAAAGAAGATGGCGAGCAGTGGAAAGATAGAGATCGATAAATTTAATGGTCAGAGTTTTGGGTTGCGGAAACTCAAGATGGAGGATCTGTTGGTGGATAAAGACCAATGGATCGTGGTAGATCTGGGTACTAAACCAACATGAGTGTCCGATGAAGAATGGAAGAAGTTGGATCGGAAGGAAAAGAGCACAATACGATTGTGTGTCTTAGATTCGGTATTGCTGAATGTATCAAGGGAAGCTACAACGAAGGATTTGTGGGAAAAGTTAGGGACTTTGTACCAATCTAAGTCTCTGGTGAATAAACTATTCCTACGGAAAAAGCTGTATAACCTGAGGATGAAAGATGGAGACTCGATGACAGAGCATCTGAATGCATTTAATACTATGGTAAGTCAGTTAGCATCTGTTGATATTAAAATTTCAGATGAAGATAACTGCATCAGTTTGTTGTGTTCTCTACCAGATTCATGGAATAGTCTGGTTATTGCAATAGGTTGCAATGCAACTGCCTTGCAGTTTGATGAAATAGTCTCAGCCTTGCTGACAGAGGAGATGAGACGGAAAAATATGGAGACCCAAAATGGTGATGCCTTGTCTATACGAGGACAGTCCCAGAACAGAAACAAAAATAAGTCATTGAGTGGGACATCTAAATCTAGAGGGAGATCTAAATATCCAGGAAAACCTGTAAAGGTGGTGTGCTGGAAATGCGAAAAGGAAGGTCACTTCAAAAGGGACTGTAAATATAAAGCTCCTGACAAAGGAAAGGGATCTGATGAGGCTCCTTCTGCAGAGGCGAAAACCACCTCAGATGAAGGTGGGGATGTGTACTTGGCTTCTTCAAGTACACATGTAGATCATGAGGCATGGTTGATTGACTCAGGTGCATCCTTTCACTTCACTCCCCATAGAGAGTGGTTCTGTGAGTATGAGAAATATGATGGTGGTGATGTCTTCTTGGGGGATGACAGGAAGGCTAGAATCATTGGTCGTGGAAAAGTAAAGTTGAAGCTACAAGGTGGAAGGGTTAGAACACTTCCAAGTGTTCTACATATTCCTGCATTAGCCAGAAATTTGATTTCTGTTAGTAAGCTGGATGATGCAGGTGTAAAAACAGTGTTCGAGAAGGATACCTGCAAGATGGTTCGGGGAGCACTGGTATTGATGCAGGGAGTTCGGATTAGAACTCTGTACAAGCTGCAAGGTAGCACTGTTATTGATGGGTGTAATAGTTCTGTGGTTCCTGAAAGTGGAGAAGAAAATCTAGTGGTCTCTGGAGAGAAGACCATGCTGTGGCATCAAAGGCTTGGACATATTGGAGAAAAGGGCCTTCGGATACTTCATGGTAAAGGTATGGTAGAAGGTATGAGTAATAGCTCTCTGGATTTTGATTTCTGTGAAAATTGTGTATATGGGAAGCAAAAACGGGTGAGTTTCCCCTCTGGTAGTAAGAGGGCGAAACAGATATTAAAACTTGTGCACAGTGATGTGTTTGGACCTGTGAAGGTTCCATCACTGGGTAAGTCTATGTTCTATGTATCATTTATAGATGACTTCTCAAGGAATACATGGATATATTTCCTTAAGAAAAAATCTGAAGTCTTTGAGAGGTTTAAAGAATTTAAGGCTCTGGTGGAAAACCAGACAGAGAAGAAGATAAAGGTGCTGAGGAAAGATAACGATGGAGAGTTTTGCAGTAAGGAATTTGAAGAATTCTATAAGAAGTTTGGTATAGCATGACAGAAGACTACTCCATATACACCTCATCAAAATGGAGTTGCAGAAAGAATGAATAAGACGTTGATGGAAAGGGCAAGAAGCATGCTCAGTGGTGCTGGGTTAGGGCAGGAATTCTGGGCAAAGGCGGTGGATACTACATGTTACCTGGTCAACAGGTCACCTTCATCAGTGTTGGAGGATAAGACTCCACAAGAGGTATGGACTAGTAAGAAACCCTCTCTTTCACTTCTAAGGGTATTTGGATGTGATGCATATGTACATGTTCCAAAGGAGAAACGAACCAAGTTGGATAGTAAATCTGAAAAGTGCATCTTTATTGGGTATAAGGATGGTTTAAAGGGTTATAAGCTTTGGAACCCAGTCACACGAAAGGTTGTGTACAGCTGAGATGTGGTGTTTAGAGAGGTGAAAGATGTTATTAAACATGAAATCCAACCAAAGGAACCCAAGAAGATAGAGTTTGAGCTAAAGGAGGAAGAATTAGACTCTACAGTAGAGGAGGAATCAAAAGATGAAGAGCCACAAACTCTGACTTTGAGAAGATCAGTTCGAGAAAGAAGGTAGCCTGAAAGGTATAGTTCATGTACTTTCTGTTCAAATTTTGCTTTATCTATTACTGACGATGATCCCAGAACTGTGAAGAAAAATCTGGAAAGAGGCCATGGTTGATGAAATGGCATCTTTGCACAAAAATGAGGCTTGGGATCTAGTGGAGTTGCCGGCTAGAAGGAAACCCATTGGCAGCAAATGGGTGTTCAAAAAGAAGACAAATACAGAAGGAAAAGTGGAGAAATACAAAGCTCGGTTGGTAGCAAAAGGTTATTCCCAGGTGCTGTGAATTGATTTTGGTGATATTTTTTCTCCTGTTGCCAAGGTAACTTCTATTAAATTACTTTTATCTGTTGCTGCTGCTTTTGATTTTGAGGTAGAACAGATGGATGTGAAGACAACATTTCTTCATGGGGATCTGGAAGAGGAAATCTACATGAAGCAACCTGAAGGTTTTACAGTGAAGGGTAAGAAAGAACTGGTATGCAAGTTAAAGAAGTCTCTGTATGAGTTAAAACAGTCACCAAGAATGTGGTATCAGAAATTTGATACATTTATACGGGGACTTGGCTTCACCAAAAGCAAAGCAGATCACTATGTGTATTTTAAATTAATTGGTGACCGTGTTATTTATCTGGTCTTGTATGTGGATGATATGTTGGTGGTTGGAAATGACAATGAAATTATCCAGGATTTGAAGACCCAATTGTCCTCCAAATTTGAAATGAAAGATCTTGGTGCTGCAAACTATATTTTGGGCATGAAAATTAAAAGAGATTGGGCAAAGAGGAAGCTCTAGTTAAACCAAAGGAAGTATGTCGAGACAATACTGTAAAGGTTTAATATGCAGGATAGTAAATCGGTGAAGGTTCCTATTCCTGTAGGTGTGAGGCTATCTGCTGAACAATGTCCCAAGACACAAGAAGAGTAAGACGACATGTCCCGTGTTCCATATGCAAGTGCAGTCGGTAGCCTGATGTATGCAATGGTCTGTACTAGACTAGACATTGCACATGCAGTGGGAGTATTGAGCAGGTTTATGTCAAAACTAGGAAAGGAGCTTTGGACAACAGTGAAGCAGGTTTTCAGGTATTTGTGTGGCACTAGTGATTATGGTTTGTGCTACCAAGGAAGACTAGAATTGGATAGAGTGTTGGATATTTGTGGCTTTGTTGATGCAGATTGGGCTGGAGATCTGGATCAAAGAAGATTTACAAGTGGGTATGTGTTTAACCTATTTGGAGGTGTAGTCAGTTGGATGAGTAAGAAACAATCTGTAGTGGCACTATCAACTGCGGAGGCAGAATACATGGCAGCCAATCATGCAAGCAAGGAAGCAGTTTGGTTGCAGAGATTGTGTTCAAGTATGGAGTTAGTACAGGAAGCTATAAGGACAGACTGTGACAGCCAAAGTGCAATTTTCTTGGCAAAGAACCCCGCTTATCATTCAATGACAAAGAACATTGATGTCCAGTATCAATTTGTGATGGATATGATAGAAGACAAAAAGATGTTGCTTGTAAAGGTGGACACTTTGAAGAATACAGCAGATGCATTGACAAAATCTACGAGCTCTGAGAAGCTCTCTTGGTGTAGAGAGACAATGGGCATTTCAGAGCTGGAAAAATGACTAAGCTTTCTTGTAGCCCCCTATGGAAAGAAAAAAACAAGTGGGAGAATCTTGGGTTGTGTTATATTCTTTCCACGTAGTTAACCGGGGGTTTGAGGGGCACCCATAGCCCCACTTTATGGGGTCCGAGGCAGCGCCCCGGAAAATTTTGATTTTGGACCCTATGTTAGGTTGGCAGACCCACCTATGGTTTTGTGCATGTTTTTCTCACATGCTTTTTGGACGCGATGGTTTTTCAGTCCATGATATTGGACGCGATGGTTTTCGGTCCATGGTATTGGACCCGATGGTTTTCGGTCCATGGTATTGGATGCTTCGGCATGTATAAATATCTATTATAACATTGAAAGGAATATAATGAAAAATCAAGCTGGTAATCCCAGTTTTGGGATCCAGGGGAAAATCTCTGTGTATATGTGTTTCATGTGTTATGCTCTCGCATTGTTTATTTTTTTGTGTTTTAGAATTCGTATGCAGGTAATTTCTGTACGGGGTTAAAACCTACACATGCATGTTGTGGGCTTTGCAATCAGTGGAAACCGAGCCAGTCAAATCAATGGAACAACATCTGAGGCTGGATCATAATATGTTAGCGTTCGTGCATGTGGGGGGCTACCTAAAGGGACACCCCTCATGAGGTCTAGAATATATCACACGTACTCAAGAAATACTAATACAATCTGTTGGATCACTAGATCGTCGAGTGTACAATTCTCAAACATGTGATAATGTGTTAAAGTTGAGCACACGAGAAACAACCAAGTCAAAGGGAAATAATGATTCCCTTTGCTTGATCCAAGGTACTGAACAATGATGAAAAATGGGACCAAGGTACACTGCACTCTAGTGTTATACTATTTGACCTGCGAGAAATCCAAAATACTAGAAATACGAAGAAATATAGCCCAAAACACAAAATTATCACATGAAATGAGAAAAAATGCAAGGTATTTTATTATTCAAAAGAAAATTCAATGTTCACTTGCCTCTTCAATGGGGAAACCTGGAACAGAGCAGAGCTCAATTACAATAAGACTCGATGATATTTTCCCTTACTAAATAAGACTATTTATAGCTAAATGACATCCAAAACCCTAACTACTAGTGGTCCCTTGCATAACACAGGTTAACCACTTTATTTATTAACTATGGCCCATTTACAACTAATTGTGGTCCCTTTTCTATAATGTGGGTCAACCACTTACAATTATTAATGCAAGATTTATTGACTCTTTAACTAACTATGACTTTGACTCGGCCCCTTGGGCTTATTACATAAATAAAGGGGTTAGGGTTAGACCCTAAAATGCCCTCCGCCATCAAAAGCATCCTTGTCCCCAAGGCTGAAGCTATGGAAACTGTTGAAGAATATCAGATGGTTCCTAGGTCGCATCTTATGGAGAGGTGTATATCCACTTGATGACAACTTCCTTGATTATGTGGCCGTGGAGATGTATTTCACGAGTATCGAGGGCCTATTCTGGTCGGAGCCAAAGTGAGCCTTCCTCATCCAATTCCTATAGACTTGTTTGAACTCTGCAATTGTTCCCCACCACTTTATTGAGGCATGATACATGGAAGACCATATGGATTTTTGAAGTAGCTGGCAAGGTTAGTTTGTACGCGACTACTCCCATGCCCTAGAAAGTGCTCTGATACCATTTTTTATACTCTTGACCTGCGATAAATCCAAAATACCATAAATATGAATAAATATAGCCCAAAACACAAAATTATCACATGAAATGAGAAAAACTGCAAGGTATTTTATTATTCAGAAGTAGATTCAATGTTCACTTGCCTCTTCGAGGGGGCAACCTCCAACATAGAAAATATTAATTACAATAAGACTCAATGGTATTTTCCATTACTAACTAAGACTATTTATAGATAAATGACATCTAAAACCCTAAATACTAGTGGTCCCTTGCATAACATGGGTTAACCACTTTATTTATTAGCCATGGCCCGTTTACAAGTAATTGTGGTCCCTTTTCTATAATGTGGGTCAACCACTTACAATTATTAATGCAGGCTTTATTGACTCTTTAACTAACTATGAATCTGAATCAACCCCTTAGGCTTATTACATAAATAAAGGGCTTAGGTTTGGACCCTAACATGTAGACCTCTCTACTGGAATTTATGTGTTGATGTTGACAAAAGGGGGTCCGCCAATGTAACAACCCCGAGTTGAAAGTTCATGTAATAAAAGTTAATAAAGAAAAAATAAGACCAAGCTCATGGGACACGTATTCCAAGCTAAATGTTGGGCAAAGCATCCCAGTGGGCATTGTGGTAATGTTTTTGTGGAAATGGTGTACCAAAAGACACCTCCTTAATAGTTGGTTGTTCCCTATAAAGGAACAAACACAACGTTGATGCTGCTAGTGAACATAATTATATAAACAAAGCATTACAAATATTAAAAAAAATGCATGCACAGACATGAACTAAAACAAAGAGATAAATACACAAACAATGCTCAATGGAGCAAACAATTCAACAAAAAAATGAAAGAAGCTCCCTTTATTGACTGCTGGTAGTAGAAGTTGAATACAATAGATGAATATTAAACACTTGAAGAAAATTCTTTGAGCTATGGTGCTAAAAAATCCTCAGCAAGGAGGCTCTTTTCCTCAATCTCTTTACAAGCTTCTCCTCTCTCTCAAAGAAGTATGAAGACTCTCTCAATGGTGGATTCTTCTCCTCTCACTAAGATGATGGATTGCTTAGAAGAAATATGGCCAACATTCTAGTGCTCTTACTTTATTTGGTTTCAAAATGAAATGTTGGTTTGCTCTGATAGCAATTTGGCCAGAATAACATTGTCTCATATTTTCATTCTCCCATGTCTTGTTTATATATAATTTTGGAATCCATCTTCCCTCTCTTGGTTCATGAATGACAATGACTCATGAGTAGGACAAAAAAATTCCATTGAGGGCTGTATATCTTTAGGGCGACTCAAATTCGGTTGTCCCAAACTAAGATCCTTTCAAGGAATCGCCTCCAAGTGTGTGAAGTGGTCCCAAATTTGTTGAGTCATCCATTTTCTTGACCATGCGATTTTCGAAGAAAATTCCATGCGGTGCAAGGTTATCGAAGAAACAATTGTGAAGTCTTCCATTTTTAAACTTTATAAACTTTGGACCTTAGGAGAAATTAAAATTTTCAAACTTCATAATGTCTTCAGCTAGAAAATATTCATGTGTGCATTCTACTAGACATCTCTTAACATCTTCTGGATTGTGCAAACATGTGTACGATTTTTTGGTGTTAACAGTTGGCCCTTGATGTATGAGGTTAAAAACAAACGTATAACCGAAATACATGATGTCTTCTGTTCTGATCGCAAATCTGATCAAAGTTTTTAGAGAGAGGATAAATTGTTAGAGAGATGAGTAGGGAAACCCCTTGACTGAGTAGAAAGGATAACCATGCTCTGAAGAAAACCTAAAGAGTAAAAAAGTGTCTATATAAGGTGTGCATGTCCCATGCTCATTATGATGCCTAGTGATGAATCATTACAATCAGACAGAAAATGGTTATGTCCAGTAAACATTATGGTGATTGACATGTTGATGGCTAATCATGATAACTGATGACACCCTCAGGGGTGTTTCTTCGACAAATAGACTGAATTTGGTTCCCCCATGCATAAGAAAGATGAAGCACTTATGAATTATGTGTTGAGGTATGCATGGGTCTTCGAATTTGTGTACCTCCCTTGTATCATGAGGTAAAGCACTGCTAAATGAGGTGCTTTGTGATCTGGGGGTTTTCAACTAAATTAAAGAGTTGCAACGGTCATTAAGTACGGTACCACCTTGACATGAAAACTTATGTTGGTGTCAAATGTCAAGGGGGTCGATGACATCAGTGGGAAATAGTGATTCCCATTGTGCCACCTGATGATATCCCTTCAAAGGGGGAGTATCCAAGGTACTGCCTTGATCCTGTAATATGAGTGTTTAAATCGACAAGGAAATAGCATTAACTGCACGACATGTTGAGTCTGGGAATAAATATAAGGTGTAAACAGAATGTAATAGTGTGGGTCAAACAAGGCATGATAATGAGAGCTGAAGATATGAGTGGATATGGACAACTGGCCCGAGGTCAGAGCTATTATGCAAATGGCGACAATCAAAACACTTTTGTTGATAAGGATGGCCCTGGAGTCAGTAGGATTTCCAGGGTGGGTGTAAGTATGTTCTGATTGGCGTGAAAATGGTAAATGACTATGGGTGATGTGCGAGCTCTGACCAAGGGTGACTAGAAAATGCCGCTGGGTAAAATACATGAAAATATGGGTGGGAAGTTTTTTCCTTAAAAAAATCTTTGTACACTTGCCAAAATAATATGAAGGTGATTTGAATGTACAGACATAGAGATGGGTGCCCCATGAGAATGGTGACCTATATGGAGGTGTGATGTTTTCTATGAGGGAGAGGGCCCAATTGGTTGGTCTGTGTGTTGGCTTGGTGAGACAAATGACGTGATGCAGATGGTCAATTGTAATATGGTTGAATGATAGGCAAAATGTAGGATGCAGTGGTGCGTCTATCTTGATCCACTGTAACATGTAAGGGGTGCCCTAGAAATGGGACTGATAAGACATGAGTGAAGAAGAATCAGGTTGATCTTAAACACATGCAATCTAAAGTGGTTCCCAGGCCTAAATATATGGTCATGGATCTCCATAGTATGTGGGCGTTTATATCATGAGGTGATCCATGAGTGGGGAGGCTCTATCGACTAACGTGGAAGTTTACCATATGCAAGGGGAGGTGATGGTAAATGTGGTCGAGATGATGGACCCTATGGTGAATTCAAGAGAAATGATATTAGGATATGCAAAGCTTTGTGGGAAGCCTATCATGATGAGTGATGAATGATACTTGCTCTGTTACTGGCCACCGGGGTGTTGATCCTAGTAGGAAGTTTGTTGATGTGCCTGCAATTTAAAAGCCAATACCCCAAGTGAAGACATCTCGTTTGATCATATAAATAATTTGAAAGCGATTGATCTAGATGAATTAAAAAACAAGAGGATTAACTTGAGTGGTACTCTGAGCGTGTGGTGGGTCCAAAAAATGAGTTTTGGGTTGAAATGGAACAAAGGGTGCCATGATGAGGATGATGTGGTTTTGATTCTTATGTCTCTAATGGTTTTGAAAATGAAGATCCTGAGATCCTATACTAAGCTCGAGAAGATGTTGAAAATGGAAATATATAGGAAAAATTGGCCCCAATGCCATTGCAGTCAGTTGGTGTACCAGAGTAGCGCGTGAGGACAGTCAGGTTAGAACACTAAACCTTAAATTTTTCAATTTTGTAGAATAGGTTAGGTAGGACATACAGGTGTGCCTTGTACAACCCTTTTTAGGGTCAAGAAATCTACACCGCGTGGGCGACTGGGTGACAATTGTGCAATCTCCACATGTTCCCAAGGGATTCACACAAAGGATTTGTGGTAAAGGGCCTAACAACCGCACCATCTGTGTAGATGATGGGCTTGAAGCTGTGACGTCATTTCTCAGGTGACACCATGTCTTGGCCTCCACAAGCCGCACATTCTGCGCATTTGTTTCAACAATAGACATGGGGATGACGTGTCTTCTCAGCGAGCAGATGCGTAGTCCCGGGAATGGTCTCACCGCGGGTTGAGGAACATATGCACGTACGTCACATATGTGATGGCCATAGTCACACGGTGGTTCGAAAAAATGATTTTTTACGTCCTGGAAGGCTGAATTTTTCTTTTGCATCCTTGATGGTAGGATGGGGATGCTCTGGAGAGAGCGAGATTGGAAACACTACAATTAGTATTCGTAAAGGGTATTGTGGTTAGCAGAACTTTGGCTCACTGAGGGTTGCTAAAGTTCCTTCAAAACTCCCTTTTGAGATCACACGATGAGTTTTTGTGATTTCCAATGCAGTTATGGGATGTGGATCAATATATCTTCATCGTAAAAGGATCTGATATGCCAATTAGTGAGGCAGTGGATGTTTATTTTGTCACTGGGTTTGTACCTTGAGGAGAGGTTTTGTCATATCCCCTGTTGGTTGGGCAGGTGAACATACGAAGATGGGCAAAGGCTCATTATGAGCCCAACCCTATATAATATGGGTGTATTAGAGTACCAACCATCCTAGACCTTACTGAGCGAGCGATGCTTTCCATGATCATGCGCTTGGTGGGTTTAGTGGCTCCCCACTCATCATTGCGACCCATGGTTTCACTACTGTTGAGGTTACAGGTAGGGCACTTTTTTATTGGGCTAGTTTTGTGTACAGGGGGATGGTCTCCCAACTAACACTTTTTTTATGCCATCATATTGTGTAGCATTTTGTATGAGAGGATTGTGATGCTACAACCTTTTATAGTAGTGCCCCTAGGTCTAGCTAGGGAACTTAGGATGAGAAGATGGGCACCCGTGATTCCACAGGCTAGAGGAGGTGCAATGGGGTGTTATTGGAACACCAAGGTGGAGGGTTGGTTTTTGTCTAACCCTAAAATGATTTTGGAAATCCCATATCATGGAGTGGACTTTACGGGTGATCGAGATCTGTGGCTTTCCCCCGATGATGGTTGGGGGCCAAAAGGTATGCAACATGCTTTATTTATTCTATTTTGTTTTTTGAAATGTATGTTTTATGATGTGTTTTTGTTTATATGACGTCGATATCAAGTCTTTGTTGTTGCAGATGTGGGGCCATGTGGAAAACCATTTGCCTCTTTGGTAGGCAATGATCCACGATGCATGAGGGTGGATGATGATCTGATTGTACCACAACGATGGTGTGATGTCTGAGAGGAGGAGCTTGAGAGGTCGACACAACACCGACGACTCAATATTGGTGGTCCTTCTGGTGAGGGGACGAGCTCATCTATTTCTAGGGAGGAAGAGAGACATTGAGAGTGTCCTAATGGAGAATAGGTTCAGCTAGCAGTTGTGGTGGCACGACTTCAAGGCTATGAGGATGCTTGGGTCCAGGCTAAGGCTATGATGAGGGGCATGCCCGAGGATGGTTGGGTGGGATTAGGGGAGATGGTAGTGGAGACGACGATGGCACGTGATTAGTCACACATACCAAATCTTTGGTGCATTGTGATGGCAGTGGCCACTGCCAGTATGATTTTACCACCTGATGCAGAGATTGGTCCTTAGGAGAGTGGGGGAGGGCCTCGACCCTAGATTAATGTTATAGGATGTATGTACTAGGATAAGCACCCATTATGAGGATGCTCCCCTATTTTTTGGGACATATTTTTCTTGGCCATGAGCCAGTGGATGTACAACCATTTTTTGTACTCATATATTTTTTATATGTATATACAAGATGATATATTTTGGTGGCTATTATGATGTGTCTTATGCATCTATACTTTTGATGTATTTTTGAATTTGTTTGAGATTGATATTATGCTTATGGTTTATGCATCTTGATGGTTATATATATGTGATGTATGCCAGTATAGGATTTGATTAGCTATGTGATCAACTGTATGATTTTGATCCCTTGGTAAATGTGATATGATCAAAATTTTGAGCTTGTTAGCACTCTGTAATTTCTTAAGGTTGTAAAAGAAACCTAGAGGAAACCACATAACCACTTTTAAGTTTAGAATATAGCCCTTCTAAACTCAGAGAGGGATCTCTCTATCAGATTTAGCTTTTTTGTGGTGGGATTTTAGGCTAGATGTAAGGTCCAAAGTTTGGTTTTTTCAATTGTTTGGTTGAGGCTGCAAGGTAAGGCCATTGGAAAGTGGAGTCATATTCTTAGAGTGATCAAGTGCATAAATATCATATCAAAAATAACAGGGCAAGGTTGGCAAGTCATTGGATCTTAAGAGCTTGATGGAATGATAGGGAGGAAAAAGTTTTAGAATCAATTAAACATGGAGCAATTAAGAATTCTATATTTGATTTCAGTTGGAAAAAATATATATTGTTTAAAGCCAGGAAAAAGTGTAATTAAACAAGTTCAACCCATAATTTTCTTTTAAACAATAGAGGAAAGAAACGCATATGAAAAAGAACAAAGATATTATAGAATTACAAGTAGAAAACACATCACCAATGGATCCTGACACATGAATCCTGGAACACTGTCTGTATTAATTAAAAATTATCACTTTAGCTTGGTGAACAACTTTAAATCAAATGGCAGTCCTTTCTTTCTACAAGTCCCAACATTTGTACTTCGATTTGCGAATTACTTATACAAAATTATCCAAAAAAATATCTTGAGTGAAAACCTCAAGAATTTTACAAAATATCCTAAACTGCTTATGAAAATAGAACAAAAAAATAGATAACTGAAAAATTGTGATGATTTGGCACTATCTTTGAGGTTGGTTGTTGGTGACTGGGCCTGAAAAATTGTTTCTTAGTTGCTGAAGGTAAAACAATTTTTACTCCAAAATTTGACATAGTTGGTCCCACCTATCTTCATCTCGAATTGGCATTTTAACCAATTTTCTGTAAGTTTCATCTACCTTGGTGTATTTCTGGAAAGTTGGTTTGACCAGAAATAGATGCTTGATTTCAACTCTAATATGCAGATCGAATTCCAAAGGCTCCATGAAATATTTTCCTATAATTGAGAATTTGATAGTTGAAAACTTTGATTTGTCCCAAGCTATTGAGTACAGTTTCTGCTGATAATCTGGTAGGGGTACTAGGTTGTCTCCAATTCCCTTCAATCTCGACAGTCCCTTCAAATGTAATGCATTGAATTTCTTATGAAACTTCTGGATGCTGGTATCCAAATGCTGGCATTTGTTTTCCAACTGTACTAGCAGGCTCCTTTTAGTAAGGACTCTCCTGACTTCTAAGACAGTCTCTGTTTTATCTATAATCTCAAAATCTTCTAACTCATATTTGGTTTTAGAATTCAAAATTTTAATTAAGGTGCCAACTTCCCCTAGCCTCTATCTCAAGCTGCTTCTAACTCCTTCTATCAACTCTTTTGATCTCTGCACCAAGTCCTCCTGTTCAAATATTATCTCAATTGAAGGCCATATTTCTGTGATGGCCTCATTTATCTCAATCCATATGCATTCTTTAGCCCATGTTAGTGTTTGAGACATCACATACTCATTCTCTAGCTGCTCAATCCTTTGGGCTAACCTGTGAGTTTTCAGAAGTTTTTCTATGTATGAATTGTCTATCTTTAACTTCTAATCCTGTAAATTTTAACTTGGGCTTTTAAATTTTCAATTTCCTACCCTCTGATGGACAGGTCTTCCATGGCTTTAACTAATTCATTTGAGGAATATGTTGTATGGGCTTTTGTTTTTGTCAATGTAGATGCTCCTATTGTGGCTACAACTGAAATAGGAACTGATGTTAGGGTAACTATGGCTAGCTGTGATGACTGCTCCTTTTCCTTGAGCGATCTTTCCATCTCCACTTCCATATCCTTAATCTGGCTTCTTTGTTCAATTATTATCTTGAACATGTTTTCTTTTTCTTTCTCAAGCTCCCCAACTTCCTTAGATTTGGGATCCTCAGTGGAGGGAAGTTTGAGTTGTTTCCTCAATGCTGTTATGTCTGCATTTTTCCTCCTCACAATTTCTCCTGCTGCTTTTACATCTTTGGGGTCATACCCCAGTTTAATTACCAAGTCCTCCAATGATTTGATCCTAGTTTCCTTAGCCAAAGATGAAATATTTTCAAGCTTCTATTGTGACTGTATGTTACTGAGTGAACCATGCAACTCAGAAGTTGTCATGGCAACGATAGTCAAGGTAGAGTACAACATTTCACTAGTATTTTTATGCAAGTCTCTTTAGTCAATGGAGTGTATCTACTGAGAATCAAATGAGAAAATGGACTTCTTGTAATCAGTTGGTGTCTTTGGAAATGGAACTTGTGCTTGAAGGAAGTCAATTTACATTTTCCCCTTTTCTGTATCAAAGGCCGAAAGCAGCATGTGTTGTGAAGAGGTTGTTTTCTTCTAGAATTGGGTGTATGTGGAGGCCTTGCGCAGCTCATTCTTCTTCTTAATTTCTCTATATTTTGCAAATATATTTGGTTCATCTTGGTCCTGAACCAATTATGATGTTTGAGCTATATCTAGGGGATCTTGGGAAGATGAGTAAGTTGGAGATCCTATGAAGATATTTTCTCCTCTTGTAGAAGCATGATGGCCTGTCAAGACTATAGTGGCCTGCCCCTCATCCTCCTGCTGAAAAATTTGTTGAGAACTAGTCTTGTGCTTATTTTTGTATATAAGAAACTCTTTGAATCCAATCTCTATCACTAAAGGGGAATCCTCCTCCCTTGGTCTGCTGTGTCTTTTTTCTTGAGGTACTGGAGTTTGTGAGGAAGTCGTGGATATCACCTGTTCTTCTACTTCTATAGTGTATTATCCTCCCTCTCACTTTGATTCATGAGCTTCTCTATCTTTAGTCTAGGAGTGTGAGTGTAGGGAGTGGTTTTTTACTCCATCCTCAACTTAGAAATGATTCCAAAAGGGTCATATGACCAGGTGAAACTCAATTTTAAGTTCATATACTTAAGAAGAAAATCTGCCTCCTTACCTGTTGCTCTAGTGTTACAAATGAATTGTCCAACCTGTGCCTTGATTTTAAATTGTGACTTCCTTTTTGCTACAACAAAGTGAAGGTCATCCATATGAATCATCTACCTTATATATCCCAATGAGAAGATCCTCATAGGAAAAAAATTTGGCAGTCTGTATGGTGGCAATTCACACCCATAAACTCTGATCTCGGTATAATTTTGGTAAAAGTACCAATCTCATGTCTTAGTCTGCTCACCGAGATGAAGAATTCTCTGCATCTCTGGTCCTATCCTAAGCTATATATTATGGTTTAATAAACATGATACTGTGTGCAAAAATTGATCAACATAATCAGAGAAGGTGTACTCAGTGGATTTTTTCCTCACCAAGGATTTCCAAAGGATTACTGACTATGGATTACCCTTCTCATCTAATTTTTGCAAAGGAAATCAAAAAATATCTTCTCGATGATAAAGAAACAAATAAACCAAAATTGAATCATACTTAAAAGTCCCTTTAGTAGAAAACTTGAGGAACTAGTCATGAATTGATTCTACAATGAACTCATTATAATTGAAAATATGATGTTTCTCACCAGTTGCAAAAACTAATAAGAAACCAATAATGGCCTCATCAACCCACTGATCGGATTGATAGCCAAGTATAAATGAAATAATGGAAATCACTTGCTTGGTCATCTCAAGGAACATATAGGATGAGTATAGGGGATTCTTCTTGGGTAATTGGGCATCTTCAAGGAGAAAAATCTCAAATATGTTGGCTTTTTGTGGGAAGGTTATATTTTTGTCAAATTCCATGATGGAATCTACTAAAAGTGGTTGCAAAGAGTCAAAATTTGGTGATTGAAGCATTTGGGAGATAGATTTTGCAGTGATGGTAAAGAGGATATCACTGTTTTGGGCCACAATTTCCCTCTGAATTGGGATATATCTGAATTGGCACTAGGAGATGAATTCGGGGAAGTGGTATGTCTAAGGGAAAATGAACTATGGCAGGACGAATTCTCAACTAGTTTCAGAAATCTTGTAGTCCTAGTCTATGAGTGGTTGGTGATCTAAGTCTATGGTATGGGGCAGCATAGGATTGTCCTCAGAGGTATTCGATTTTTCTTTAGGTTCCATGATAGAAGAGGAAAGAACAGGAATTTTATAATTACCCGAGAAAAATGGTGAAAACTGGTATCTGGATACAAATTGAAGGATAGGTATTTGGTTGCAAGTGGCTGGTTATGCTGACTAGTCACGGAGATGTCGCGGATCACTAGCTGGGCGCTGCGGTAGATTCTATTTGGTTGTCTATGCACTGCAATTCCCGATTACCTATTATTATGAAACGAAGAAAGGAGGCGATGTAATAGGTTAATGGTGGATTATATATTAAAAAAAAAAAAAAAAAAAAAATATTACCATTGCTAATTTAGCATTACAATGGAGTGGATCTAGTGTGGCAGGAGTGGATAGGAATTAATTAACTTAATGTATGCTGATGTGGTGGCGGGAGCGACAGATAGAAACATCATATTGGGAGAAAAGTAATGGCAGGAGGTTACTTTGGCAGAAGTGACGTGGGATCTGTAGGTGTGAGGTGGCAAACAAGGAGTGGGGGGAATAGGAAGTGATGTAGGATGGTAATGTGGTGGCGGGAGGTCCACCTAGCAGTGGCAAGTGGCATGGGAGCAGATGGATTCAATGGTTAGTGTGAGCGGGAATGCGGGATGGTGGTTTCTAGGGGGGGGGGGAGGGGTGGTTAGTGGTTTTAGGCATGGGGGGGGTGTGTGAAAAATGCCCAAAAGATGCCACATTGCAAG
The DNA here is from genome assembly GCA_031772625.1 of Pinus tabuliformis. Classification (NCBI taxonomy): domain Eukaryota; kingdom Viridiplantae; phylum Streptophyta; class Pinopsida; order Pinales; family Pinaceae; genus Pinus; species Pinus tabuliformis. Next base: position 154,532,219 of record CM062815.1, read on the forward strand.
GGATTACCACCTTTTACAATCCCCCACCATTGATCTAGGTGAGGTGGATTGGGGCCGCTCGAACATACTTTCACTTTATCATGTGGCGACAAAACACGTTGCATCCAACTCTATTTACAATTAGAATTGCAATTAATCTTTAGCAATTGAACTTAATATTAAATCTTAATTAACCTACAAAGGCACATTTAAATGTGCAGACCTATTAATTTTATTCTACCTTATCTAACTGAACCACGATTACACTGTGTAGATGATTATTCACTAATCCTAAACTAATTTTACTTAATCTACCTTAATCAGTTTAAACATTGTGATTAAAACAATTAATTTACTTCTATGTAGAATTTTGACTAGCAACACATTTATTAAAAATTTCTAAAGTATTACTGATGCATTTTTCATTTTTTGAGTGGCATTTAGATTTGCTCACTTATTCTTTCTAGGGTTTTTTCATCCCTTTTTCTATTTTTTTCTATTTTTTGATTTTTTATTCTTTTCACACACACACACACACACACATATCCCCTTTCTTTTTATTTTTTCTTCATTTTTTCTTTTCTTTCTTTTTTTCTTTTTGGAAATAACTTTCTGAATGAAATATTATTTGCAACATCTCATATACAAAAATCAACAGCAAAAAGCCAGCTTATCCAATAAAATATAGGACCCTAACTATGGCTCCAATGGAGATGGAACCCTCATTGTGAGGTGCCAAGAATGTTGTAGATCACTAGCCTTGATCCCTTGGGCATGTTGTCTTTATTCTGGAACTGAAACTGATCCACCTGTTGTAAATCATAAATATGGGAAACAAATTATTAAAAACTTACAACCTTCTCTCTAGGATTCAATTTCTAATGTAAACTACCCTCCCTCTTGCAGTAGAATAGTAAAATGATATGTACAATTATTATAAATGGAACTAATTTAATTTTGAGGAAAGTAGTGTTTAAGAAGTCTTCCATTCACAGGTCCACCAGGCAGTGCTTCTTCAGTCAAGTCCTTCAAGAAAAATGCATTATTGCCTCTAAATGCTTCAATTTTGTATGGCCCTTTCCATAAACTGTCGAACTTACCATGCTTGCCTTTGTCTTCATCCCTTGAATCCCAATTTAATACCAAGTCACCTCACTAGAAGTCATCTACCTTTTTTCTTCTGTCATATATCTTTTTGATGTTGTCTTGAACAAATTGAGTTTTGTTATAGGCCTCCTCCCTAGATAGTTGTAAATGTATGGTCTGGTTAATCCTTCTTTGTAAATCATTAGTTTCCACCTGTGATTCTTGTAACAATTTTAACACAAGAACTCCTAAAGAAACAAGAACCACAACATAAACTCCATATACTAGCTGGAATGGAGACATACCAATAGACATTTTGGTGTTAATTTGGTCAGCCCACAGGGCATTAATCAACTTTTTATACCAAGATTTTTTATTCTCATGCAGTATATTTTTGATGATGTTGAATAAAATCTTATTGGAGGACTCAACTAGCCCATTTCCTTGTGGGTAATAGGCAGTTGAGTTTCTTAATCTTATGTGGTATTTGTTACAAAAATAAACCATTTTCTTTGACTTAAAGGCAACAACATTGTCAATGATAATCTTATGGGGGCATCCAAACCTAGACAGAATGTTACCTTCTAAAAATTGGATAATGATAGTGTCTGTGGCTTGCTTGGTTGGGATAGCCTCAATCCACTTGGTAAAGTAATCAGTGGCTGTTAAGATCCATCTATGTTGACCTGAGGAGATTGGATGGATTTCACCAATGAAATCCAGGCCCCACTGCTGAAAAGGAGTTTCAACTGAAATGGGTTTCAATGGTAAAGGTAAATTCCTTCTCTTGCCTTCAAATATTTGACATTGGTTGTTATAGCTCCAAATCTCACTCTTATGGTTTGTGATGCTGCACTCATGGCCTAGGGCAACCCCTCCTTCCAGACCTGGTCCAAAAATTTAAAAAACAGTTTTTTTCCCTTATACACGACATTGCCCTGAGTTAAACGCGTGTATACGTGGGTAGGCTATACCCAACCCATGTATATGTATTAAAACACTTAAAAAAATATAAAACTCCTTAATTTCGGGCGGAGATCGCGGGTTTTACCTGCTGATCACCTGTTAGTGCCCATGGCCCAACTGTTCCCAACCAACTCCCAACTAAAAAACTACTTTGGGAGAGGTATAAAAAGACCTCAATGGGAAGGCCTAAGGGAGGAGAGAAGAGAGAGAAAGGTTATTATGCTGAGATTTTTCCCCTGACCAGGTCTGAAGATCCTTGTGCCTCCTGCACTTCCCCCATTTGTACAGGAAACCTTTGTTTCCTTGTGTGTTGATGTTCATCCACTACTTGTGACATCATCGAGTAAGTCATGGAAGGAGTTTGTTAAAGGCTTGAGGTTGGACGAATCCGAAAGGAAGCTTTTCTTGGAGCCTGCGAAAGGTGACTCACGTGAAATTATTCCTGTTCTGTACTTTATTTGTCTATAATAAAAGAAACACATGTCTTGGTTCCCGATATAAATCTTCTTCATGTTTATGATATTCATGTTAGAATTCATATGTGAATGGTTGTTTATATTTCATAACTAACTACCTTTCTTTATAACATGAAGATGGTTTATTTGTAAGGTTTTGTCCATATATTGTTGTTTTCTTTGGAATTGGTTGTTTTGCAGGACAAAGGAGCAAAAGGAACTTGAAGAAGGTTTGGACTCTAAAGGACCTTCTCAAATGTAGGACCTAAGGTATTCCCCCTTATCATAGAATTTGCTTATAATAGCATAATGGCTGTGTGAATGTGTGTTTCTCTGTATAAACAACTTTCAGTCTGCTAGGGTTTCAACCCAAAAGTCCTAGGGGAACATTTCCCTTAACAGAATTGGCGACTCCACTAGGGACAACACTCTTGTTGTTCCTAGTTTGGGTGTTTTCAAGCCAATCAGGGCTCAGCTGCCTGTTTGCTTGTTGTTGCTGTGTGGTCTATTCTTGAATTCTAAGTTTTGCCAATTTCTTCAGTTTGTTTTTTATTTTTATTTTTTTCTTGAAATATTTTATATACATTGTTTTTCTTAGTTACAAAAGCGTATATACATATGTTTCCTTAAGTAAACCCGCGTATACGCAGGTTTCCTTAGGCACATCGCGTATACATGCAATCTGTACATAAGTACAGTCGCGTATATCTTGCAATTTTCAAAATTTTTAAATCTTTTTATCTCTGAAGGTCTATCTGATGGTTTGATTCAGTCTGAAACAGTCACTTTCCAGTATCATTTGTTAGTTTTACAGCAAGCATCTTGTTCCAAATTCTCTCTGATTGTAAGAAGTATTGGTATTGTTTTTGTTGTTGCAAGCGTCATCGTTTTTTGCTTAAGCACACAAGATTTCTTGCTTGGAATCTTGGCTACTATGATTCATCAGGGCAGGAAGATTGATCTCAATCTTTGTGTTAAATCTTGCTTTTGGTGACTTTTTGTTTGCTTGACAAAACCACTTTTTGTGACCATCCACTTCTTTGTTTCATGAAAGTTGTTGATTGATACTTTCTTGCAATTTGTCTTTCTGATCTTTTTGGTCTTTGTTGCCAAAGATTTCATTGCTACTTTTGGTTGTTAAGAGCATCTTTAAACACATTTATTTTTGTTGAGTTTTCATCCATTGGGTGGTGTCAACTAGCAAAAGTGTTTGTTGCCTATTCTTCAATCACAAAGTTTCAGTCTTGTTGAGAGCATTTTTGAAAAGACTCTTTTGTTGTTGTTTTTGAAGAAAACTTTTTGAAAAACTTAGTTTTGCTTTCTTGAACTTTGTTTTCATTTGGTTTCCTTTTAGTGAATGAAAGTGCTTTTTGTTTGTCTTGAAACTTGTTTTTAGTGTTTAGATGAGATTAATGGTGGTATCTCATATTCTATCTAGACATTTTAAGTGGAAAAATAAAAATTGATAAGCAAGCAACTTTCATTTCTTGATTTCAGAGTAGTTTTGAGTCTTGCATCAACATATATTTGTTGCATTAGGATAGATTTGCATATCTTTTTAGGCATCCATAGCTTTGTTAACTTTTGTGAGTGTGAAGCATGAATTAATGAAAAGAAAAGAAAATTTTGTTTTATTAGAAGTTCCTCTGAACCCTGTAGAAATTGCTTTTCATCGAAAAACGAAAACAAGTGCATGAGCATGTAGTTTGGCTTTTATTAATTTCTTTTGCGTCAAAACACCACTAGTTTCACTTCCGTTCATCCCGTGACTTAAAGAACATCCTATTTTAAAATCAAGAGCTAATTAAAATTCACTAAAACTTTTTTTTTTAAGTTAGAATAATGTAAACTTTGAAACGGGAACTATAAACTCAAAACAAGAACTCTAGCCAAAAAACCCCTTAAAAACATCAAAAACAGTGCTAAAAACAAAAAGTGTTGATGCTGGAATAACACTTTTTTTTTTCTAGGGTAAATTTTGAACATATTTTAAAAATGGCGGTGAAAACCAATTTTTTATGCAAAAATTGTTCCAAAAACACCCTCAAAACAAAAAGTGTTAACGTTGGGATAACACTTTTTTTTTTTCGTTTTTTTTTAAGGGTAATATTTCAACATTTCGAAATAATAGCGTAAAATATTTTATCATGACCTTGCAAAAGATTAAAATTTCAAATAAATAATGAAGAAATAAAAAAAAATTAAAAAAAAAAAATTAAAACAATGAAAAACACAAAACAAAAAAAGTTTAAAAATTAACAAAACATAAATCAAAGCATATACTAAAAAATAAAAAAAATCAATCATAAAAATGTCAAAAAAAACTAAATTAAAAAACTAAAAAACACTTAAAAATTATAAACAAATAAATAGTTAAAAAACATATTTAGAAAAATGGAAAAATAAAAATATCTTGTAAACAATAAAAAAAAATTTGTCAAAAGAAAAGAAATATATATATATATATATATATATATATATATATATATATATATATAGATATATATATGTGAAAAAGAAAAAAAATAAACAAACTATAAAATTTAGGTAAAAATAGAAAAATTTAAAAAACATTTAAAAAAAAATGAAAATTAAAAACAAAATAAATTTAATAAAAACATAGAAAATTAACAAAAAAAAAAAAAAATTAAAAACTACGAAAATTAAGATTAAAATGTTAATTACTTAAAAATATATATATTAAAAGACCAAAAAAAAAAATTAGGAAAAAAAAAAACAAAAAAAACAAAATTAAAAATATATATATCTATATAATTAAGTAAATAAAAACATTAAAAAACCTAGGAAAAAAATTAAAAACAAACCCGATTTAAAAAAAAAAAAAAAAAAACATAGAAAATCCACAAAAATAAAAATAAAAAACTAGTAAAATTAACATCAAAAACATTAAAAAAAAAACTGAAATTAAATAAAAAAAAAAAAATAAAAAAAAAAAAAAACCAAAAAATTTAAAAGTATGTCTTTTGAAATTCAAAAAAAACACCAAAAAATTTAAATTTTTTACAAAAACATTTATTTATCTATTTAAAAAAAATAGAAAAGGAAATTAAATTTTTTTAATACATATCTTTTTTTTATTTAGAAAAATATATATTAAAATTTTTTAAGTTAATTGATAAGCAAATTTGTTTTTTTTATTATTTAAAAAAAACAATTATTAAAAAAAATATTTATTTTTTAAACAACGTTTTGCATTTTTTTTTTTATTATTTAAAAAAAAACAATTATTAAAAAGTTTTTTTTTTTTTAAACATTGGTTTTTTTTTATCTAAAATTAAAATTTTTAAATATTTTTTATTTAAACAACGGTTTTTTTTCATTTAAAATAAAAAAATTTATTTAAAAAAAAAAATTAAAATTTTTATTTAAAAAAAAATTTTAAAATCAAAATTTTTATTTAAAAAAAAATTGTTTAGATAATCTTCGGCAAAATCACATAACCAATCTTTTGTTGACGCGTTTCGAACCAACCAGTGTGGTTCATCGTCCTGACGATGAACCACACTGGTTGGTTCGAAACGCGTCGACAAAAGATTGGTTATGTGATTTTGCCGAAGATTATTCGAAACTCGTCGACAAAAGATTGGTTATGTGATTTTGCCGAAGATTATCTAAACAATGTTATGGATCACAGAAGTCTAAATTCCTTAAAAAAAATTATTAAAAAAAAAAAAAAAAAATTGGGCCCGCGTTCAGGCCTCCGCCCCGGGCCGAGCCACCGCGGGCCGCCCGGAGGGTGGAGGGGCGATTCCCGGAATCGCCCCTTCGCCCTCCGGGCGGCCCGCGGTGGGCGACCCGCGGTGGCTAGGCCCGGGGCGGAGGGCCTGCATGCAGGCCTCCGCCCCGTGCCGCGCCACCGCGGGCCGCCCGGAGGGCGGAGGGGCGATTCCGGGAATTGCCCCTCCGCCCTCCGGGCGGCACGGGGCGGAGGGGCGATTCCGGGAATTGCCCCTCCGCCCTCCGGGCGGCACGGGGCGGAGGGGCGATTCCCGGAATCGCCCCCCCGCCCTCCGGGCGGCCCGCGATGGCGCGGCCTGGGGCGGAGGCCTGCACGCAGGCCCTCCGCCCCGTGCCGCGCCACTCCGGGCGGCCCAAATTTTTTTTTTTTTTAATAATTTTTTTTTAAATAAAAATTTTAAATTTTTTTGTAAATAAAAATTTTAGATTTTTTTTTTTTTAAATAAAATGTTTTATTTTAAATAAAAAAAAAACATTGTTTAAAAAAATAACAAAAAAATTAATAATTGGTTTTTTATTTAATAATAAAATTAAAAACAAAAAATGTTGTTAAAAAAGAAAAAAAAAATTAATAAATGTTTTTTATTTAAATAATTAAAAAAAAAAAAAAAAACAAATTTTTTTTTATGAATATCAAATTTTTTTCCTAGTGTTTTAAATTAAAAAATGTAAGTTTAAAAAATTTATTTATTTATTTTTAATCAATTTTGTTTTTTTTTTTTTAAATAGAAAATACATGATTCTTGAAAAATTTAATTTTTAATTTTAAACACATGTTTTTTATTTTTTTATTTTTTTTAAAACATATATTTCTAAAATTTCTATATTTTTATGGTTTTTTTCTTGTAAATTTCAATGTATTTTTGTGTTTTTAGTTTTTTTTTAAATGTTTTTAATGTTAATTTTACTAGTTTTTTATTTTTTATAATTTTAATTTTCTATTTTTTTTTTAATCTAGTTTGTTTTCATTTATTTTTTATTTTTTTCTTCTTGTTTTTGTTAATGTTTTTTTAATTTTTGTATTTTGACTTACTTAATTTTATATATATATATATATATCTATCTATATATATATATATATATATATATATATTTTAAATTATGTTTTTGTTTTTTTCCAAATTTTTTTATAGTTTACGAGATCAATTTTTTTTATTAACATTTTTTTTTTGTCTTATTTTATATAATTTTTTTATATGACTTTCTTGAAGTAATCATAATTTAAAAAAAAAATGAACATAATAAATTTTAAAGTGTGAAAAATAAGTCCTCTAAAAAAAAAGGTATGATGTATAACGCGTTGCATCAACACGTTTCAAAATCAGCATAAAAATCACTAACATTTAAAAACGAATATTTATATTTGATACATGAGAATATTTAAATTTGTTGAGGAATCTTCGGCGAAAATCACATAGAAAAACTTTTGTCGACGCGTTTCGAACTAGCCAGTGTGGTTCATCGTCAGGACAAGTTGAATGAGCAGATCTCACTGGCTGGTTCGAAACGCGTCGACAAAAGTTTTGCTATGTGATTTTCGCCAAAGATTCCTCAACAAATTGATATGGATCACAGAAGTCTCAATTCAATAATATTTAAATTGTCAAAAATATGCTCCAAAAAATAATTATTGTATTCTGCATCACCACTTTTCAAAATCGGGTCATGTTTTTATTACCTCTATGAAACGGGTAATCGTATCGGTTATTTAAGGTTATTTAAAGTGCCAAAAACTATGTTCTAAAAAAATTATGTGTATTCTGCATCGCCCCTTTTCAAAATCAGGTCAATTTTTTGCTATCTCTACAAAATGGGTAACAGTATCAGTTCTCGTTTCAAAGTTTACATTGTTTTAGATACACCAACAAGTTTTAGGATTTTAGGGCCTTGGATTAGGCGAGTGGAGAGTTAATTCTCCAAGGCCATTTAAACCGTCAAACATAGGAGTTTGAATAGTGAGTGAAAATCCAATAGCGTTAGGAAGACCAGGAAAGCTCCGGATCTGGGAATTAAGCACGAGGGTCTGTGAAGACAAGGAAGAGAGATACCCCCTCTCCTACTTGTCCGAACTTACCTCACGACTGTTCCGCCTGGCTTCTGCGACGAGTTGGTATCCATAGTTGCTACTCCTAGGGATCTACACAGGTGGCTGCGGAGGGGAATCCCATGGCACCTGAGGTCGACGTTGCATCACTCTCAACGGTACTACTGGAGGGCACCCTTGCGAAGCTTGGGGGCTTGCACTAGCGCAGGCTGTTGTTAGGAGGTCAGCGTAACTTCCTCTGTTACCTTCGCTGATAGGACTGGGCCGTCATTATCCCAGACTATCTTCGGAAGGCGCCTTACTCCACTTTCTTGTATTTTGGTGTTCGGTCCTCATCACCTGGAGCGGAAATACTTGGAAGTTGTTTGACTGGCTAACTTCTTTTAGGGAATTTTTAGTGAGTGCTCTTTGCTCCTTGTATATAGTTGGCTTTAGGTATTTTTGTCTAGTCACGTTTGGACTTTGTGTTCTGAGTGATTGGCTTACCACTCTACCAATCTTGAAAGGCTTTTGGTCGTTCTTTCAGAAGTTGTGGAGTTTCCTCCTCAAGGGCAAAGGTTTTGATTGCTTATCCATATTCCTTGAAAAGTTATTTCTACATTCCCGTAAGGGAAGGCTCTGCGGATCAGTTTGATATGGCTAATATTCCTGTGGAAGCCAACCAAGGTACCCTTCCAAAAGGAGATCCTTGTGCTTTTCCTTTCTTTGGAAACGTTGGTACTCCCTTGATGGCCACTTTGAATATTCCTGGGTTGAATGTTGGACTACCTGTTTGGCTGTGGTCCACTCCGAATATTCCAAATGCTCTTGAAGCCTCTCAGTTGAATGCTTTATTTCAAGGGCATCATATGGGTGCTAATTGTTCATCTTCTTTCAAAGAGAAATTTGGGATTCCTTCTTCTCCTCCTTCTTGTAACAAGAAATCTAAAAAAAGGAGAAAAAGGAAGTCAAAGAAGAAGAATAATTCTATCCATTCATCTTCAACCTCTGCGAGTCATGTTGGAGATGAGCCTTCAGCCACTACAAGTCATGCTGGGGGCACAAGTCTAGTCACTGCAAGTCACACTAGCACTTCATCCTCAACCTCTGCTAGTCATGTTGGAGATGAGTCTTCAGCCGCTGCAAGTCATGCTGGGGGCACAAGTCTAGTCACTGCAAGTCACACTAGCACTTCATCCTCAACCTCTGCCAGTCATGTTGGAGATGAGTCTTTAGCCACTGCAAGTCATGCTGGGGGCATGAGTCTAGTCACTGTGAGTCATACTAGCAAAGAGTCACCAACCTCTGCAAGTCATGTTCAGGACTCTCCACAAACCACTGCTAGTCATGTTGGCGGAATGGAGGTTGATAAGAAACCTGGACGTAGAAGTTTTAAACCTAAGTTCCCTTGTAAGATATGCAAGGGAGACCATCTTACTCATTTATGCCCTGGTATTCCAGAGGTTCAAAGGATATGGTCTGAGTCTGAAAGTACTTCTACTCCTAGATCTAATATGGTTTCTCATCAATCCCATCAACCATTGGTTGATAATGTGGTTGCGCCAGTGCAATCACTTGCTGATTACACTCCTCTTTTGGGGGGTGAAGCGCCTAACAAAAGAGTCTGTTTGATCTCTAGTACAGAGTCTTCTGGTATAGGGGGCATTCCGATCTCTTCGAATGTTCCCCCTCCAAGTTCTAGGAGTGTTTCCTTTGATTGGGATAGTCTTGTCGAGCCTCGTCTTCCTTTTGCTGCACCTTTTCAAATAAAGGTCAAGGTTAATTCCACAAATGTCTATCGATGTATGGTGGATGAAGGATCCTTTGCAAGTATTATATCCTCTTTGACTTGGAAAGCTTTGGGTTCCCCAAAGTTGTTGACAGCTCAGAGTCAGTTGTTGGCTTATGATAGAAGGCTTGGTCAATCTATGGGTGTTCTTCCTCAATTGCCTATCACTTTAGGTGGGAAGACTGTTTTAATCGATATGATGGTGGTTGATAGCCCCTTAGAATTTAATATGCTACTTGGGCGTGATTATGTCTATGCTATGAATGGTGTGGTGTCTTCACTCTTTCGAGTAATGTGCTTTCCTCATAACGGGAATATTGTCACTATTGATCAGCTTGCATCTGATAATCACCACCCTAATTCGACTTTACTACAGAATGCCCCTTGGTTTGTTCCAAGTGTTCAAGTAGACTCTACCCCGCCACGAGTGAATTATGTGGCATTGAGTCCTCAATGTTCAATCGCTTCTTAGAAGGATCCTTTGACTTATTATTCTCCTTCTTGGGACTTGGTCCCAGCGGTTGACCAAGAGATTCATCCTATAGGGACATGGGACCCTTTAATTCCCTCTTTTGATCCTTGTAGTTCTCATGATTTCTCAGATCTTGTTTTTCCTTCACAAGAGGAACTCTTTGAAGCCATGAGTTATGACTACCAAAGGAGCCCTTGGTCCAATCCCTGCAAGGGGTTTGTCCAGAAGAGCTATTATACGTAAGCCGCAAGGTTACATGGTTCCCTGTACCATATTGTATATATAAGGTACGCATTTTCAAGTTTTGTATCCTATAACACAAGATTTTATATGAAGTTTATATGTGGGATGTATTAACTTCTTGTCTAGTGTTCCTATTTATGTTTACAGAACTTGGAAGATTTCTCCTTTGGAAGTTTATGGTTGGTCCGTTCTGACAGGTATTGGTTCTCGAAACTAGCATACAGGTTAGGTTTTTCCACCTGCATTGTGCACTTATCAGTTTCCTTTCCCATTTGGCCTTAGGATCAACCCCACCAAGTTATGGTGCAGAACCTTCTCATTGCTTAGAAGTATCATGACTTGTGTGGTAGAGCCTACCTTATCATGGGTGCCCTAGTTAGTACCTTGTTGTCGCTTGGCACTCATGCTGATTTTTCATCCCTAGGCTCAGGAGTCCTCTGTAGTCCCGCCATGACTTATGCGATGAAGCCTCATTCCTCTTTTCTTCTTCGTTTTGTTCTGGACTTATACCCTAGAGGCTCCTTTGTGTTGAGTTGTACTACTGCATTGCATGTTGACTATTTGCACCTTTTGGCCTAGATCCGGCTTCACTTGGACTCGTGTTTAAGCCAACTTTTGACCATGACGACTGCAAAATCAACTTTGCATACCTTTAACTTCTACAGCTTGACACACCTTGACCCGTGGAAGGAACACACCTTTGAGTGTCACTGACCAGTTTTCACCTCCCTGCATTGAGCATAGGAATGTTCCATTCCCAAGAACTAGATCATTTGTTTCACCGACACTCGTTCTTTCCACTATACCATAGAATTCTTTTATTCTTTTTCAAGCTTAACAGAAAAAGAAAAAAAGAATTGAATATTCCAAAAAAAGAGCGGGAATGGGACAGTATTTCCATTTATTGTTGGCAGCTAGAGTCAGTCGTGTCGCCCTTGAACAAAGCACTCAAAGCAAAGTCTCCTCCGTTTGGGCGGGATTTAGTTTGACTTAGGTATGCCATAACCTTGTTATTGAGTCAGTTCTCCCCCGATTGGTTATCTCTTCCAATCATATGGAGGGTTCGTTCGTGCCTCCTGCATGACGAACTTATACAGAGTCATCATATGCTGCCACATAGTCACATTGAGTCATGATTTTGTTCAAGGGAAGTTAGCCTGAGTTGGCCTCTCTGCGGTGTCTCTTGACTCATTTTTCAGTCGGCCATCCCTGGTTGTCAGTATCATGTCTCTCATCACATCAGCTATATTGGTCCTTTACTCGTACCGGTTTGAGAAGGTCTCCATTGACTTCTTGCTGGCGGGTCTTGTCCTTATCGATGACGACATCTTGCTCTGAGGACAGGCCTAGAGCCGCACCCTGGCCCTATTTTCATTATTGATAGGTCACCTTGTGCTCAGCATCGATCAGTATCATGGGTCTTTGACTGAGTGGTTTCGCTTGTGTTCGACATCAACTTACATTATCACACATTGGGATTCGTGCAGTACCTTGGTTTCCATTTGACCCTATTGGTGGATACCTCACCTCTGTGTCAGCTTCCATTATTGGTTGGTTCAGAGGGTTTCTATCGTGCACTAGCCACATCTTATGTATGCCGGAAACGTACTTCGGTTGGGTTACTACATCTCTTTCATCCGATTCCTTCCACATTATTGGCCTACGGGTTACACTCACGCTAGATTGATGAAGGATGCCTTAATGCCTTCCTTCTAGCGGATCTTTCCCTATCGACTCCGACTCAATGCTCTGGGGTAAAGATCTAGAGTCCATTTGGCAGTACCTTGGGGTTTGCAGTCATTAGTGGCAGATCCTTCGCTATCGACAGTGGGAAATCATCATTGTCTCCTGATTGATAGATTCTTACAGGTGTTTGACTCCAGCTCATCTATTCACACTTGTTAGATTGTACTAGGTACCTTGATGCTCATTATCATTATCGGTGAGTAGTCTCGTGTTTGTTAACGGTATACATCAATGACCGGTAATCAAACGATTTCTCACATGGTCAACTTCAGATCATTTATTCCCATGGTGTAGAAATGTACCACGGCGGTCGGTGAAGACCTCAGGTTGTCTCAGCATTCATTGGTTCACTTGATAATTGCTCCTGTTGCTGCTAGTTGATACCACTCCACCTTATATGTTGCAGTCAGTCATGGCGACATTCTATATGCTGGCACCTGAGTTTGCAGTGTAGTACCATCCTATTCCATCATGTTCAGTTGGTACCTTTCGGGATCAGTCTTTGATATCAGTGATCTGTTGCATCTTTCAGCATCATTGCTAGTCTTATATGTGATATTCAGACATGTACTTGTTCGATCATGATCAGACGATCCATTATGTATTTTCCAGTCATTTATACTTGTATACTTAGTGGATCCGCTTGTACTTGATATGCGGACATGCTTTACTTTTTCTGAGCATGGGTATGCCTGCCTCAGACAGTGTTTCTTTCTGATCTCCTTTTGTGGCTTGGCAGGCTGGATTCTGGTGAAGTCCTCCTCAGTTTTTTACAGATTTCCTTTCCATGTACTTGCTTAATACATTTCGGCCATCATGTACCCCTTCTGACCTCATATATTAGGGGGCATCTGTTATAGCTCCAAATCTCACTCTTATGGTTTGTGATGCTGCACTCATGGCCTAGGGCAACCCCTCCTTCCAGACCTGGTCCAAAAATTTAAAAAACAGTGTTTTTTCCCTTATATGCGACATTGCCCTGAGTTAAATGCGTGTATACGTGGGTAGGCTATACCCAATCCGCGTATATCTATTAAAACACTTAAAAAAATATAAAACTCCTTAATTTCAAGTGGAGATCGCGGGTTTTACCTGCTGATCACTTGTTAGTGCCTGTGGCCCAACTATTCCCAACCAACTCCCAACTAAGAAACTACTTTGGGAGAGGTATAAAAAGACCTCAATGGGAAGGCCTAAAGGAGGAGAGAAGAGAGAGAAAGGTTATTATGCTGAGATTTTTCCCCTGACCAGGTCTGAAGATCCTTGTGCCTCCTGCACTCCCCCATTTGTACAGGAAACCTTTGTTTCCTTGTGTGTTGATGTTCATCCACTACTTGTGACATCATGGAGTAATTCATGGAAGGAATTTGTTAAAGGCTTGAGGCTGGACGAATCCGGAAGGAAGCTTTGCTTGGAGCCTGTGAAAGGTGACTCAAGTGAAATTATTCCTTTTCTGTACTTTATTTGTCTATAATAAAAGAAACACATGTCTTGGTTCCCGATATAAATCTTCTTCATGTTTATGATATTCATGTTAGAATTCATATGTGAATGGTTGTTTATATTTCATAACTAACTACCTTTCTTTATAACATGAAGATGGTTTCTTTGTAAGGTTTTGTCCATATACTGTTGTGTTCTTTGGAATTGGTTGTTTTGCAGGACAAAGGAGCAAAAGGAACTTGAAGAAGGGTTTGGACTCTAAAGGACCTTCTCAAACGTAGGACCTAAGGTACGCCCCCTTATCATAGAATTTTCTTATAATAGCATAATGGCTGTGTGAATGTGTGTTTCTCTGTATAGAAAACTTTCAGTCTGCTAGGGTTTCAACCCAAAAGCCCTAGAGGAACATTTCCCTTAACATTGGTGGCAAGTGGTGACCCTATTATGCAAATTTGCAAACAAGGTAGGCCAGTAAAAGCCAACCCTTGGGATTTTTTTGGCTATGGTTTTCTACTATAAATGACCTCCACAGTCTCCTTGATGAAACTCCTCCATGACCCTGTCTACTTCATATTTCAATAAACAATTTAGCAAAATACCACCAAAATCTTTCAAATATACATTCTGATCTAAAGTACAAAATTTTATAGCTTTTAGTTTCAAAAACCTGACTTTTGTCTTGGTTAAACCAGGAGAAGCTTGTAAGTTTTGTGATACAAATATTATGTCTATATACCATGGTGAGGTAGAAAAGGCCTTTAATATCTATGGAGTCACCATCTCTTCCTGGTCATCCAGTGCAACAATATAATTGATATCCACTGCATGAAAATTGGACTCGTCCATTAGCTTTGCCAATCCCCGACCTTTAATGAGCTTGGTTGGTTTTATCTCAATGTCATACTCCAGGATCACAACAATCCATTTTCGTCTTCTGCCATTTCGGTCAGTCTGTGTGAGAATATATTTTACCACAACAGTTGGAAAAAATGCAATGATATGAGAATGTAGGATGTACACTCTAAAATATTTTAATGCCTTTACCAAACCAAAGGCTTTTTTCTCCATGATGTTTTACTTCAGTGATGCATCCCTCAGAGCTCTGCTGAAAAAAGCTATGGGTTTTTCATGGCCTTCACTGTTTTCTTGCAATAAAACAACCGCAATAGTATGCTTAGAGGCAAAAAAAAATGATAAAATCCTTTGTAAATTCAGGGCTTATTAAAACATAAGTAGTAATTAAATCTAACTTTACTTCACTTAATGCTTTATTGGCTTCAGTATTCCATTTTATTTCCATGTCTTTCTTTCACCTATTTGTAATGGATCTGAAGATTTTAGCCAAGTTAGGAATAAATCTTCTGAGAAAATTTATCCTACCAATGAAGGATTGAACTTCTTTCTTGTTTTTGGGAGGGTCAATTTTCAGTATGGCTTTAACTCTATTAGGATCAATTCTAATACCTTCTTTGGAAATAATATGACCTAGAATTTTTCCCTCCTCTAAACCAAAAAGAGTTTTCTTAGGGTTTAAGGAGATACCATATTTTCTGCACTTTTCAAAAATTCTTCTTAAATGTAGCATGTGTTCTTCATCTATCTTTGAAAACATAGTTATATCATCTAGGTAAATCACAATGAACGTATAAATTTCATCAACAAAGTCTATTTCCATTTCTCTTTGGAAAGTGTCCCCAACATTCATAAGGCCAAAAGGCATTTTTACATACATAAAAGTGCCCCATGGTGTAGTAAATGTTGTCTTGTGTTGATCATCAAGATGAACCAGAACCTGGTTGTATCCTGAGAAACCATCCAGCAATGAAATTCTGCTGGAGCCAACTACCTTTTGTAGGATGTGATCCATTTTGGGAAGGGGATAGTTATCTTTCAGAGAAACCTTGTTAAGATTTCTAAAATCTACACAAAGCCTAATTTCACATGTTTTCTTTCTAGTAGGTACTAGATTTGAGACCCATTTCAAAAATTTGATGGGTACAATGATCTTTGCATAGAAAAGTTTTTTTACTTCCTTTTCTATCAAAGGGAGTAAAACTGGGTGTATTCTCATCAATTTTTGTTTAAAAGGCTTTTGATCTTCTTTGATGGGAATGGTGTGTTGAATGATACTTGCATCATAAGATTTTAAGTCTTCATAGCTCTAGGCAAACACATCAAAGAATTATTTAAAAATCTCAATGTATTTCTGTTTCTATTTAGGAGGTAAGGATTTAGACAGTTTGACAATTTTGGGGTTCTCTGCAGTTCCTATGTTACAGTCCTCTACCTCAACTCCTACTGGTTCTATTTTTGGCTTCTTGGCCACATCATCAAAGTCAAAAATCTCTTCCATTGGTACCAATCCTCTTGGTAGCATATTGTCCTTTAATTGCATAACCTTAAGTTCTTCTTGATTATCATCAATTTCATTAAACACTATTTCTTTTTCATTTTCATCTATATCATTTTCTATATCAATATTTACAGACTCAAATTCATCTTTCATTTGTAAAAAGTTCTCTATTTGTTTATCATTACCGAAAACCTACCAATATCTTACATTATCAGGAACAGTTGGCCTATGCTTCACTTCCACCACATACCTCCAATTGGGATGAAAAGGCATCTTACAAGTGTTGGCTGAAACAACCAAGGCATCAACGAAAATATTTTGGCTTCTAGGGATAACAAACAAATCATTGCAAGAAAATCATTGTAAGAAATATAAGACTCCATTTCTATACGATCTTAGTCTAGGGTGTTTAGTAGCATATTCACCCTTAATTTGATTGATTATTATCTTAGAATCCCCATACACATAAATTCATTTTTCTCCTAATCTCTTTAAAATTTGCAGCCCTAAGATCAATGCCTCGTATTCAGCTATGTTATTAGTGCACTGCAAATTAAGTTTGTAACCATTTCCCTTTGCCATACTTGTGGATGAGTTTAAAATGAAAACACTTTCCCCTGCTCCATCCTTACTCACAGCGCCATCGAAATTCATATTCCAAAGAGCCGCTCCCTCTACATCATTTTCTTCAGTATTCAATTTTATTTCCTATGTATTACTGATTTCAACTTCTAAGGGTGAAACTTCATTTTCTACACATTCATTATTGTACAAGATAAATGAATCCATGTTTAAATGTACTGAATACAGGGCATAATTGTTGGTTTTGTCTTTACTACTAACCATGTACTTCATTAGTGTTTCCCTGTATAATATTCTTGGCTGACCAAACACTGGAATTGTAGCATAATTCATATCCATTTGTAAAGTACCTTGTAATTTTTCTCCCTGGGATCTAGAGAGCAACATTCCATACTTAGGAGGTATGTCTGCTAATACAATGTCCATTACCAAGCTCTTTGCTAGTATTTGGACTAGAGTAACACATTAATATTTGATTAATCCTAAACGTCTTACTTTACTTCAATAAAATGAATATAAATATTTGTAGGGTCTGGTTATGTCTAAGCCTAGTTTCTCCATAATAGCTCTAGGAATTAGATTATGTGAGGCTCCATAATCAAGCATAACATTGTGTAGAATTTTATCATGAATGTTCAAGATAATGTAGAAAGGGGGTACACTACCATCCTGATATTTTCCTTCAACCTCAGGCCCAAACAATAACTTAGGTCGGTCATCAACCAAATTGACTGTGTCGGTCCCTTCCCCTATCTTCAAGGATTTTATGACTTGTGATCTGTATGCATTTTTGTTGATCAATTCAATGAGGGGAATATAGTCTTTTACTTTAGCTAGTTCTTTTTTAATGCTAAAAGACGTAGGATGTTTTTTTGTTTCTTTAGTAGCTGCATCCTGTTTCTTAGAAGTTTCCTTCTAAGAAGCATCTTTAGGCTGACTAGTAGAAGGGGTACCATTTTGGGTCCTTTTGGGAGTAGTCAGGAGTCTTCTTGGGAGGAGTGTCAGGGGTCTTTTTACTCCCCAATTTATATTGTATATGTACTTCCATAATTGCATTCTAATATCCTTGTTTATAGTCTTCAGAGTCTAATGGAATGGTTTCTAGTTGTGAGAGTAGGAAAATGTCTTGCTCTTCCTTAGTCAAGAAAATGTTTTCAACTTCGGTTTCTTCAAACAAATTTATTTGATTTTCCTCAGGATATTCAAGTATGTCAGCTTCCTCATATGCATAGTTGTCATGAAATGGAGTTATAATCTATTTCTAATCATTTTGGCCTCTATGCTCTCTTTGTTTAATTTGAGGTTGGTTTTTCCTAAAATTTGGATTTCTAATTTGGGAACCACCTTGGTTTTCCCTTGGATGAGTTCTATCAGCTATATAAATTCTCTCCATCATTTTCTCCATTATTATTACTAAAGTGTCCAACTTAACATCAGAGGAAGAAGAAGCATGTTCCTCTTTTATAGTAACTCTCCTTTCAGCTTTCATTCTAGCTCTCTTTGCTAACAGATTGGCTTCAACACTAACTGCATTTCTCTGCATTTCCTCAAGGGTTGCAAGGTTTCTTTCTCTTAATTGGTAAGACATATCAGGGTCAAAACCATCTAGGAATTTAATTAGGGCTAGCCCCGGAGGAGGTTGTATTGCTGTAGGGATAGAGTTATAGACATTGTTAAATCTGATACAATAGTCCTAGACTGATTCACCTGGGGCTCTTTTGATACTTTCATACTCTACTAAAATTTGTAAAGGGTTCTTTTTCACTTCCCATCTTCTAAGGAAGGTGTCATGAAATTGAGCAAGGTCCGAGATAGAGTTGGTTGGTAACCCTTTAAACCATTTTTTAACCTCACCAATAAGACTTTGAGAAAACAATCTCATTTTCACATCAACATGATCTATCTCTTAAAGTTCTAAGTAGTCATTCATTTTATCAATATGTTGCTGAGTAGTTATGGGCCCAATGCTATCAAATTGAGGAATCCTACTCTGGTAATATTGAGGCATTGCATTGAGTTGTGGAGGTAGGACCAAGGGGGCATATCGAGCTTCCATGATTGGTGTTTGAGATGTAGATGGGACTACAATAGGTGTGGGTATGGAAGGTATGAAAGGGGGTATAATTACACTTTGTTGTGTTGATGTAAAAGTGGTAGTGGTTGAAGATGAAATCAGTGTAGTTTAAATGGGGGTGATTATTAGAGGTGTAGTAGGAATAGAAGGAATTTCTACAAGAATAGAAACAACATGAAATTCTAAAGGAGCAGAAATAATAGGGATCTCTAAAGGGGTAGCATGAACAACAAGAATTTCAAATGGAGTAGAAAAACTAAGTGGAATTAATGGTGGGGTTGGGAATGAAGTAGTAGAAGAAGAATGTGAGGATTTAGGTGATTCAAGAGATTTATATACAACTTGATCTAGTTTAAACACCAACACCTCAAGTTTGTTAAATTGTTTGATGACATCATCCTCAGAGTCTGACTTCACAATTTTATGCTTTAAAATGTAGGGTTCAAAGATGTTTTCATAAAAAATAATTCTAGTTATGAAACTGTCAGATTTAGTTTGAAAGAGACTATGTTCAAATGGTAAATCAAATTCTATGTCTTATATTGTTTCAAAGCTTTCAGGTAGAGAATTAACCCTAGGGAGAGGATTATTACTTTCCTAGCTCTCAGCTAAACTTTTCTTTTTAAGAATTTTTTCTGGATTATCTACAATTTTCGGTGGATTTGGATCTGGATTAGCTCTAGTATAAATTATTTTAGGAGCTAGATATACTATTAAGTATTCATATATAATACATATACATATTTTGAAGTGGAATACAACCTTAAATCAAAATCTATTTCTAAGCCACAAAACCTAGAAATAACTTTAAGTACTAAAGCAAAAATTTACCAGGGAAAAATTTAATACAAATATTTGTTTGAAGTCCCCAGTATGGTCGCTAGAATGTTAGCACTTTGTAATTTATTAAGGCTATAAAATAAACCCAGAGGTAACCACATAACCACTTTTAAGTTTAGAAGCTAGCCCTTCTAAACTCAGAGAGGGATCTCTCTGTCAGATTTAGCTTTGTTGTCGTGGGATTTTAGGCTAGATGTAATGTCCAGAGTTTGGTTTTTTGAATTGTTTGGTTGAGGCTACAAGGTAAGACCATTGGGAAATGGATTCAAAGTCTTAGAGTGATCAAGTGCATCAATATCAGATCAGAAATAACAGGGCAAGGTAGGTAGGTTGTTGGATCTTCAGAGCTTGATGGAATGATAGGGAGGAAAATGTTTCAAAATCAATTAAACATAGAGAAATTAAGAATTCTATATTTAATTTTAGTTGGAAAACATATATATTGTTTAAAGCCTGGACAAAGTGTAATTAAACAAGTTCAACCCATAATTTTCTTTTAAACAATAGAGGAAAGAAACACATATGAAAAAGAACAAAGATATTACAAAATTACAAGTAGAAAACACATCACCAATTAAGCCTGACACATGAATCCTGGAACACTATCTATATTAATGAAAAATGATCACTTTATCTTGGTGAACAACTTTACATCAAATGGTAGTCATTTCTTGCTACAAGTCCCAACATTTGTACTTCGATTTGGGAAGTACTTATACAAAATTATCCAAAAAATATCTTGAGTGAAAACCTCAAGATTTTTACAAAATATCCTAAACTGCTTATAAAAAATAGAACAAAAAGATAGATAAATGAAAAACTATGATGATTTGGCACTATCTTCGAGGTTGGATGTTGATGACTAGGCCTGGAAAATTGTTGCTCAGTTGTTGAAGGTAAAACAATTTTTACTCCAAAATTTGTCACAGCTAGTCCCACCTGTCTTCATATGGAATTGGTATTTTAACCAATTTTCTATAGGTTTCATCTACCTTGGTGTACTTCTAGAAAGTTGGTTTGACCATAAATAGATGCTTGATTTCAGCTCTAATATGCTGATCGAATTCCAAAGCCTCCATGAAATATTTTCCTATAATTGAGCCTTTGATAGTTGAAAATTTTGATTTATCCAGGGCTATTGAGTACAGTTTCTACTAATAATCTAGTAGGGGTACTAGCTTGTCTCCAATTCCCTTCAGTATTGGAAGTCCCTTGAAATTTGGTGCACTGAATTTATTATGAAACTGCTGGATGCTGGTCTCCAAATGCTGGCATTTGTTTTCCAACTGTACTAGCAAGTTACTTTTAGTAAGGACTCTCCTGACTTCCAAGATAGTATTTGTTCTATCTGAAACCTCCATTAGGGGAATTTTGAGGTCTAAAATGGGCCTCCTAAGAAAAATGTACAACCAAAATAAACTTTATAAGAACCAATAGGATTCAAGATGATGATGTCAACCATGGGGGATGATTCACCATTTTTGGAGTAAAAAAGTAAAAAGATTAAAAAATAATAAAATAATAAAACTACTTTTTCAACTCTTATTTTCAACTTATCTCCCTAAGGTTTTACTCAAATTTTGAGTGGGAGTACTCGTTGGATGAAAAATTTAATTCCTCATCCAAGGAGTACCCATGTTGCATACTTTCGATGGACCCTACTACATGAAAAATGAGAAATACATGAAAAATGTGATTGCAATCACGTTTTTTCATGTATTTCTCATTTTTCATGTAGTAGGGCCCATAGAAAGTATGAAACATGGGTACTCGGATGAGGAATCAAATTCTTCATCCAATGAGTGTTTCCTCTCAAAATTTGAGTAAACCTAGAGGGAAATAAGTTGAAAATACGAGTTGGAAAAATAGTTTTTTTCTTTTTTTCCTCTAAAATTTGATGATGTAATAAAATATTATTTTATTATTTCTGCTATTATTTTATAATTTCCTTAGGAGGCCCATTTTAGACCTCAAAATTCCCCTAATGAAAATTTTCTAACTCGTCTTTGGTTTTAGAATTCAAAATTTTAATTAAGGTGCTAGCTTCCCTTAGCCTTTGTCCCAAGCTACTTTTGACTCCTTCTATCAACCCTTTTGATCTCTACACCAAGTCCTCCTGTTCAAATATTATCTCAATTGAAGGAAAAATTTATGTGATGGCCTCATTTATCTCAATCCATATGCATTCTTTAGCCCATGCTAGTGTTTGAGTCGTCACAGACTCATTCTTTAGCTGCTCAATCCTTTGGGCTAGCCTGTGAGTTTTCTCTAGACATTCTTCTATGTATGAATTGTCTATCTTTAACTTCTGATACTGGAATTTTTTAACTTGGGCTTTTAACTTTTCAATTTTGCGCCCTCCAATGGACAGGTCTTCCATGGCTTTAACTAATTCATTTGAGGAATATGAGCTTTTGTTGTTTTCGACGTAGATGCTCCTACTGTGGCTGCAACTGAAATAGGCACTATTGTTAGGGGAACTATGGCTAGCTATGATGACTTCTCCTTTTCCTTGAGAAATCTCTCCATATCCTTAGTCTGGATGCTTTGTTCAATTATTATCTTGAACATGTTTTCTTTTTCTTTCTCAAGCTCCCCAACTTCCTTAGCTTGGGGATCCTCAATGGAGGGAAGTTTGAGTTGTTTCCTCAATGTTGTTATGTCTACATTTTTCCTCCTCACAATTTCTTCTGCTGCTTTTACATATTTGGGATCATACCCTAGTTTAATTACCAAGTCCTCCAATGATTTGATCCTAGTGTCCTTAGCCAAAGATGAAATCTTTTCAAGCTTCAATTGTGATTTTATGTTAATGAGTGAGTCATGCAACTTGGAAGTTTTCATGGCAGTGTTGGTCAAGGTAGAGTACAACATTTCACCAGTCTATTTATGGAAGGGTGAATCTGCTCAACATCAAAGGAGAAAATGAACTTCTTCTAATCAGTTGGTGCCTTTGGAAATGGAACATGTGCTTGAAGGAATGCAATTTCCATTTTCCCCTTTTCTATATCAAAGACGAAAGTAGCCTTTGTTGTGTAGAGGTCATTTGCTTCCAGAATTGGGTGTATGTGGAGGCCTTGAGTTTCTCATTCTTCTTCTTCATTTCTTTGTATTTTGCAAAGATATTTGGTTCATCCTAGTCCTGAATCAATTCTAATGTCTGAGCTATATCTAGGGGGTCTTGGGAAGCTAAAGAAGCTAGAGATCCTGTGAAGATATATTCTCCTCTTTTAGAAACATGATGGACTGTTAGGACTGTGGTGGCCTGACCCTCATCCTCCTATTGAAAAACTGGTTGAGAACTAGTCTTGTGATTCTTTTTGTATATCAGAAATTCTTTGACTCCAATCTCTGTCACTGAAGGGGAATCATCCTCCCTTTGTCTCTTTTCTATTTTTGATTTAGGTACTGGATTCTATGAGGCATTCATGGATATCACTTGTTCTTCTACTTCATGTAGTGTATTCTCCTCCCACTGACTTTGATTCATGAAATTCTCTATCTTTGGTCTAGGAGTGTGAGTGTAGGGAGTGGTTTTCTGCTCCACCCTCATCTTATAAATGACGCCAAAAGGGTCATATGGCCAGGTGAAACTCAATTTGAAGTTCATCTTCTTAAGGAGAAAATATGCCTTCTTACCTGCTACTCTAGTGTTACAAATGAATGGTCCAACCTATGCCTTGATTTTAAATTGGGACTTCTTTTTTGCTACAACAAAGTGAAGGTCATCCATATGAATCATCTGCCTTATATATCCCAGTGAGAAGATCCTTATAGGAACAAATTTTTGCAGTCTGTATGGTGGAAATTCACACCCATAAATGCTGATCACAGTATAATTTTGGTACAAGTACCAATCTCCTGTCTTAGTCTGCTCACTGAGATGCAAAATTCTCTGTATCTTTGGTCCTATCCTATGCTCTATATTGTGGTCTTCTAAACATGATACTGTGTGCAGAAATTGATCAACATAATCAGAGATGGTGTACTCAGTGGAATTCTTCCTCACCAAGGATGTCCAAAGGATTACTAACTATGGATTACCTTGCCCATCTAATTTCTACAAAGGAAATGAAAAACTATCTACCTGATGATAAAGAAACAAATAAACCAACACTGAAGCATAATTAAAAGTCCCTTCAGTAGAAAACTTGAGGAACTGGTCATGAATTGATTTTGTAATGAACCAATTGTAATTGAAAATAGGGGGTTTCTCATGAGTTGCAAAAAATGATAACAAAACAACAATGACCTCATCAACCCATTAATCAAATTGATAGAAAAGTATGCATGAAATAATGGCAATCACTTGATTGGTCATCTCAGGGAACATAGAGGATGAGTATGGGGGATTCTTCTTGGGTAATTGGGCATCTTCAGGGAGAAAAATCTCAAATATCTTGGCTCTCTGTGGGAAGGTTAGGTTTTTGTAGAATTCCATGAGGGGATCTACTAAAAGTGGTTGTAGAGAATCAGAATTCGGAAATTGAAGCATTTGGGAGATAGATTCTACAGTGATGGTAAAGAGGATATCATTGTTTTGGGCCACAATTGCCCTCTGACTTTGGATATACCTGAATTGACACTAGGAGATGAATTCGGGGAAGTGGTATGTCTGAGGGAAAATGAATTGTGGCAGAAGAGAATCCCAAAGTCTAAGTTCATCACTCCGGTCCAAGAAATTCTATTTTAACCAGTTTTGAAGCTTGAACAGGTCAAATTCACAACTAGTTTCAGAAATCTTGTAGTCTTGGTCTACTAGTGGTTGGTGATCTAAGTCTATGGTAGGAGGCAGCATAGGATTGTCCTCAATGGTCTTATATTTTCCTTTAGTAGCCATGACAGAAGAGGAAAGAATAGGAAATTGAGAATTACTTGGGAAAAATGGTGAAAACTAGTATCCAGATACAAATTGAAGGCTAGGTACTTTTTTGCAG
Organism: Pinus tabuliformis; assembly: GCA_031772625.1. Taxonomy (NCBI): domain Eukaryota; kingdom Viridiplantae; phylum Streptophyta; class Pinopsida; order Pinales; family Pinaceae; genus Pinus; species Pinus tabuliformis. The sequence continues at coordinate 154,556,966 of CM062815.1, forward strand.
GTGGCTGGTTATGCTGACTAGTCATGGAGATGCCGTGGATCACTGGCTGAGAATTGGGGTAGATTCTGTCTGGTTCACTATGCACTTCAATTCTCGATTACCTAATATTATGAAATGGAGAAAGGAGGCGATGTAAAAGGTTAATGGTGGATTATATAGAAAAAAACAAATTTACTGTTGCTAATTTACCGTTACAACGAAGCAGGTCTGTTGTGGCAGGAGAAGATAGGCATTAATTAACTCAACGATCTGCTGATGTGATGGAAGGAGTGCTAGAATGCAACATCGTATTGGGGGAAAGATAATCGCAGGAGGTCGCTTTGGTGGAAGGGAAGTGGGGTCTGCAAGTGTGAGGTGGTCTAAGACAAGGAGTGGGGGGTAATAGGAAGTGACATAGGATGGTAATATGAGGGAAGGAAGTCCACCGAGAGGGAGGCAAGTGGCGTGGGAGAAGACAAAGTCAATGGTCGATGCGAGCGGGAAGGCGAGATTGTAGTTTTTGGAGGTTCACTTAGTGGTTTTAGGTGGGGGGTTGGGGGGGTGCAAAACACCCAAACTCCACCACGTTTCAAGGGATTACCACCTTTTCGAACCAACCCCCACCCCCTTGTGATTAAACATCAGAGGGGCTTGGGGGGCCTGAATACAATACCTCGCCATTGATCTAGGTGAGGTGGATTAGGGTCGTTTGAACATACTTTCACTTTATCATGTGGCAACAAAACACGTCACATCCAACTCTATTTACAATTGGAATTGTGATTAAACTTTAGAAATTAAACTTAATATTAAATCTTAATTGTACCTCTAAAAGCGCATTTGAACATGCAGACCTATCAATTTTATTCTACCTAATCTAACTCAACCACGATTACACTATGTAGTTGATTATTCACTAATCCTAAACTAATTTTATTTAATCTATCTTAATCACGTTTAAACAATGTGATTAAAACAACTAATTTACTCCTCTGTGGCATTTTGACTAGTAGCACATTTATTCAAAAATTCTAAAGTATTGCTAATGCATTTTTCATTTTTTGAGTGGCATTTAGATTTGCTCACTTATTCTTTCTATGGTTTTTTCATTCTTTTTTCTATTTTTTGATTTTTTGTTCTTTTCACACACACATACACACACACACATGACTAAGAGACCTATGACGGTGTCATATTCATCTTGATTGTTGGCGGTTGACCCAATACAAAGTCCATTAGAGAGACGAGGTGTCTAGTTAGGAGAGTATATTGCCTTGTCTACGACAACGAGGTTTTGCGACCATCAAGAGGCACCATCAAAAAATCCGTGATGATAGGCTAGTGGATATTGATCAATCTGTCAAACATGATGAGAGATTGATTTTAGAGTGGATACACAATGAGGTGATGATCATACAAAAAATAAGTCATGGTGCATACATGTACATTCTAGGGCTACTCAAGAATTTTTATGGGTGAAATTGTTTCAGGTAGATACCATTGACGGGAATTTTTTGGCAAGTCCCATTGGGATCTGATAAGATGTATGCCCCCTTAGGGAGGCAATGTTTGATAATTTATGGGCCACTCCATACTGTTTCAAACTTTCCAGGTCCTATCGCTTCTTGGGAAACATCGTAGCGGAGGTCTAATTTCCATTCAGTAAATGTCTAAGGGGTGATGTTGCGATTGAATGAGGCTTTGACCCTCTTTTTGTGTGCTTTGTTATTATGAAGAGATTCTCGTTGAATTTCATCAACAAGCTCCAGTTGTTCCAACCTTTTTTCCAGATGTTTGGTGTCATTAAGAAGTTTGATGGTAGAGTGTAAGGTAGGGATATCACACTCGATGGGAAGTACAACTTCGACCCCATATACTAGTTGGAAGGGTGTGAACCTTGTAGATGCCTTGACCATTGTGCGGTATGCCCACAGGGATGAGAACACCATGTGGTGCCAATTGGTTTTGTGATTGTTCACCATACACTGCAACATTGTCTTGAGAACCTTGTTGACAGCTTCTACCTGACTGTTGGACTGAGGGTAGTATGGGGAAGCAAACTCGTGAGAGAAACCAAGGTGTTGGGATAGCTCTTGAAATATTTTGTTCTCGAAATGTTTACCATGGTCCAAAACCAACTCCTTGGGAACACTGAACTGTGTTATGACATGGTTAAAGAAAAACAGTGCAACTGTTTATGCAATGTTATTATATGTGGGCATTGATTCTGCCCATTTGGTGAAGTAGTCAATGAAAACCACAATGTACTTGTGGTTTTCAGATGATGGGGGATTATAGGTCATGAAGTTGATGCTCCATTTACAGAAGGGGCCAACCACGATGACTGGATGTAGGGGAGTAGGTGGTGCTTGCGCCTTATGAGCATATCGTTGGCATCACTCACATCTTTTGACTGCCTGTATGCAATCATGGAAGAGGGTGGGCTAGAAATAACTAACACAGAGGATTTTCTAGGCAGTGGCCATCCCAGAGAGGTGGCCACTACAAGCTCTATTGTGGCAATCATTTAAGGTTGTATCAGCTTTTTGGTGAGTGAGGTACCTACGTAGGATAGTGTTGATTCTTTGTCGATAGAGGACATACCCTAGAAGGAGGTAATGGGGGTCCTGGTGGTGTATGCACCTCCAATCATCGCAGGTAAGCTGGGGTTTGAACTTTTGAGTTCGTAAAAAGAGGAGGATGTCACCATACCAGGGGTCATTTGTTGATAATAGAAATAGATGTTCTGTTGTGTGTGGAGCATGATTGTTCAGAGGTCTTTGTTTCAGTCGGATGTATACCCCAGGAAGTTTGTACACCCCTCCACGCGAGGGGGTGCAGGGGGGACTTGTCCCCCGCGCGGGGTTTGGGGGGGCCGATCCCCCCCAGCTAGGGGGTCTGGGGGCCAGTGGTCCCCCAGCGGGGGCTCAGGGGCAGTGCCCCTAAAGCCAAAAATAGATGTAAATTTGCCTTGTAAAAGTATAGTAATTTCTAATCAATCTGGGCCGTTCATTAGGCGGATGATCTGATGGTAGAACTTATGTTTATTTTAGGGATTTTTGCCCTAGAAGGCAACCCCTCTCTTTGTATGAGGGCATTGTATTTTAGGCTGTGATATAGATGTGTATTCTCTGAGTGAGAAATAGAGAGGCGAGACAGTGAGAGAAAACAGAGGATATTACAGCGGATCTGTTGTAGGTTGTGTCTCTTCATTTTGCTAGATAATAGAAAGGAAGGATTGGTTCTTCAGGGTGGACGTAGCCCAAACTGGGTGAACCACGTATATCTGTGTCTCTCTTGTTTTATGCGTTTTCTGTGTTTATATTTCTGCAATATTTTATGTGTTCCATTGCTCTATAATATATAATTTTCTAACATGTTCATTAGGGAGAGCATCATTAATGGGAGAGCCTTGGGTCTCTGTTGGGATATCTATGATGAGCTCGGCGAGGATGAGTGCCTTTTTTCTCTTAGGAGAATTAAACTGTAGATCAAATTCTTGTAGAATAACGATCCATCAAGCATATTTTTGGTTCATCATACAGCGAGTGAGAAGATACCTCATGGGGTTAATAGTTTCTATTATGGTAGTGGTCCAAAGGATGATATAATGTTGAAGCTTCTGTACAAAATGTACTAGAGCTAAGGTAATTTTTTCTTCTAGTTCATACTTCAATGTAGGCTCGGATAAGTTCTTGCTGACGTAATAAATTACATGTTATTGGGTTCAGGTTTTGTGCATATTTTGGACACCATTTTCCCCCCATCCTTGACCATTTCACCTCTGAACCTGTGGACTTTATATCATAATTACCTTTTTCCCGGTTATAAGAATCCATTTTTGTTCTCACATATTATTTTTCCATTTTTGTTAAATATGAATGGGGTGATATCTTTTTGATGGCTAACCGAGGCAATTATGGAAAAAAGTTATCTGGCTCTATTTCTTTCAAGTGATGATCCAAAGTCTATGGCTAAAGGATGAATAGCGGTGTGATAATTCACAAAGGGGTTTTTTGAGTACTTGTTGTAACACCTAAAATTGTTGTTACACCCCGAATTGTTGTTACACCTCAAGAATTGTTGTTACACCTCGAATTGATGTTACACCATGGGATGTTGATTACACCACAACTGTCTAGGACTGTGGGTACTATTCCATAGGACAACTATTGTAAATATTGTATTAACTATGGGAAGCTAATACAATATTGTATTAGAACCTGTTGTAATGATTTCTATTTTCTCTCGATATTGATCAACATGAGAATTGTGAGATTCTCATGACTGATCTGTTTCTTATTTTGGAAATGTAAATCTTATAAAGGGGACTTAGTTCCATGTAAACGGGGTAGATAGTATCGTTATCTTGCTTCTGTAATTCATAACCATTTTAATACAAAGGATAGCATTGCTAATGTTTTTATAGACGTGGTGTTGAGACTTTACTAATTCGTATCTCATCCCTGCGCCCTGCTAGGGAGGAAGGGCCCTCCTCTTTAGCAGGGATTGTAGCAGCAACAGTAGCATAGTGGTATATTAGTTATTGTTCCTTTCAGTAAATGTGAAATTATTTCTATCGCAATGTAATTTGCAGAATGTGCTTATTTTTGTTTCCAAATTTATGATATGATGTCACACAGGGTTGATTTGAACATAATATTCATCCAACCAGCTTAGTTAGTGGTGTGGTGTGTGGTGCGCCTTTTCCTTGGTAACATGAAGTGTGGTTTCATTTATGTATAATGTTTTTGATTTCTGCATGAGTGTTACTTTCTATAGTTAAATTCAGCTACAATTGTTTTGTCTTTTATTTTTACTCTTGGCTGAAGTGTATCAGCACAAACAATGCATACTCCTTTGAAATAAACATACCTACCCTAGGTTGACAATTAATGGTTGTGATTCATTCATATTAACAGTGATTAAATCAACTCAACATTTTGGCGTCGTTGTCGGGGAAGGCAGTCGATGATGCAATCAGCCAAGTGTGTTTTGTTAACAGAGTGTTTCTAGTGCACAGGTGTTGGGCGGTAAGACGAGAGGTAAGAACCTACACATCGCTCTAATATACCTGGGTGGGCTCACCCTTGTGGTCACTAGGACACTTAGGTTGTGTGAATTCCTTGATTCTTTAGATGTGTTCTTAGCTTTACAGGTGTTGGGTGGTAAGACGAGAGGTAAGAACCTGCACATCACTCTAATATACTTGAGTGGGCTCACCACTGTATAAGCTGAGACACTTAGGGCTTGAATAAATATGCATAGGGTCCATGTGTAAAGTGTAGGAATAATAGAAATCCCAAAATACAACCACTCTAATAAATCACAGGAAAAACGGGTCATAAAAGAAATAAGAAGAGCACAGATTTGGGGAGGAAAACATTTATTCATGAGTTGATCTCAAAAGCAGAAAAAGAACAGTCAAATTCTCAAAGGGATGCAAGGAAAACAAGGCCACAAAAAATTGTTACTCCCATAATAAGAATAGAAGCATCCGGTTCCTCTATCTCTGGACCGTATCATCCTAAAACTAGTGTAGCGACTCCCAAAACTAAGTATCCAAATCAGGAGCAGTAGTGGAAGGCTAGTGATTAGGACCTTAGGATTGAGGGTCAAGGGGAAACCGATGGGGAACACCAGGAGCTTGAGACAAAAAAGCATTCATTGACTTATCAATATCCCTATTTGGGCAGTGTAGTGAAATAGCCAACCCCGAAGCAACCTGAGCTATCAATTAACAATTCTTCACCCACAAGATAGTCACCAAAACGGTCTAAAGAAGACCTGTCACTGCAATGATCAGGAGGATCAAAAATGTGGGACAACAATGAAAAAAACAGAAAAAATGATGCCAACATTACCACCTTTGAGTTTCCAATATGGGATATCAGAGGTGAGGCTCCCATGAAAAACATTCCTTTGTCGTCTCTCCCATCTTTTCAAGGGATGACTGTAGAAGATCCTGACACCTTCTTGTTTGAATTTTATGTCTTGTGTAGGAGTTATGGTTATATTTCAAATTCTCAGAAGATGAAATTATTCTCTACTACTCTAAAAGGAGCAACATTGAGATGGTTCATGGGATTAGGCTCTGCTAGCATTTGGATGTGGAGCAACATGAAAGAGACATTTCTATCTAAGTATCAAGATTATTGCAAAACTAGGGATTTGAGGGAAGAAATATTTAGGATGACACAAAAGGAGGAAGAAATCTTGGAGGATTATGTGGAGCGATTCCATTACAATTTGCAGAGATCTAAACACAGTGACTTATATCAAGAAATCTTGAAGACCATATTCATAAAGGGAATGAGAGATCATTGCCTTGATACCTTGAAACTACTAGGTAAGGGGGACATATCTCAGGAACCATTTCCCGAAATAGTAAAGCTTTGTTTGAGATGCTCCAAAGGATCGTTGAAGGGGAGAAGCATGGTACGAGATGCCTCTGCCTGGATACAGAAATATGCAAATGGTGGTGTGACTAGGGTGGAAATCAGAAACTTGTTCGAGAATCTTAAAACTGATCTTCTCAGTACCTTGTCTGCTCAAATAACGACAACACAAGTGAAGAAAGCATAGGATGAGGTTGATGCAGCTTTAGTCGTGTTCTACCCGATATGCAAAGACAAGCATTCCCAGAAGGAATGTAGGGTAAACAACATCGGCCTGTGCAACATCTGTGATCTAGAGCATTCCACAAGTCATTGCCCAGAGCTTCCCAGATTGAAAGTCGTGCTTAAGGAATCAAGCAAGGAGGTTTAGTCTTCCTATTTCATTGGATCTAGGAAACCATGGCAACCACAACCCCTAGGTATGCCTCAAGAATTCTCTTCTTTAAATCCATGGAATAATACACATAATGTTCAGCAATTTCCATGGCAATACTTTGCCCCTCCTCCAGCACAATATCCTTCACCTTGGAATCAGTGGTCTCCCTCATTACCTTTCCAATGCCCACCATCACAACCATATCCTTGGAATCAGAATTGGAGAGGAAATTCCCTAGGAACAGTTCCTCCTGTAATACCAGTACAATAGTAGTTGCAACTACCACCTCTTCAAACACCTGTTGCTACACCTTCTATATGACCCCAATTACCTGTGCAACCTAACCCTAACCCAAAAAATAAGGCAGCCCAGAACATTGAACCCTCAACTACCTTTCAGACTTATTGTATCACTCTTGTCAGGTATAACGAAATCCATATTCAGTCAAGGAAAGTGGTTAACCCAAAACTCTCCCTTGTTATAACCGAAGAAGAATGTGAGTCACCCAGGGGGGTTCTACAAATTTTGAAGTTGTTTTCACACTTGTAACAACTGATTCAAAAGGGAATGTTGCACCTATAACAACCAGTTTGAGTAAAGTTGATACACCTATAACAACCAATTTGACTATAACAACCAAAGAACCTACATATCCTCGAAGGCTAGTAGAAACTAGTATGACTTCACACCTAGAATCGGATTTTCTCAAGGAGTTGAGAAACTTACACATACAAATTCCTCTACTATAGGCTATCAGAGATGTGCCTGTTTATGCAAAAATAGTAAGGGATCTGTGTGTTAAAAAACTTGGAAGGAAACTTAAGGACCCTGCTACTATTCATGTGATGAGAAATTTGTCTAAGTTGATGATTGATCATCCCCTCTTAACCAAATACAATGATCCAGGGAATCCTATTTTCATTGTTTACATCCATGTAAGGCTCATTAACAATACATTGATTTATTTAGAGGCAACCATTAATGTAATGACGAAAGAAATCTTCAGCACCTTAGAGTTACACAGACTAAGACACACACCTACAATGTTGGAATTAACAGATAGGTCTCGTGTAAAATGGAGGGTATGTTAGAAGACGTAGTGATTACAGTAGATTCTTGGTGATATCCTACTGACTTCCTATTGATACCTCTAAAATCCCAGCACCAACATTGGGGATAACCACCCGGTCTGGACATTAGTACAACTCCTTTTCCGTTTGGTGTGGTGGCTCTGACTGGATATTATGGGACCAGTTTCCCATATAATGAATGGTTTGATGGATGATTGTTTTATAATGTATAATAAAGATGATAAGTGCTTTAACCTATAACTAAAAAATATACAAATATACTTATCTAACTCGAGTAATGTACTAACAATGTGGTTTCTGATTATTTCTAATAGACAAATAATCATATAGATGAATTACTGATCGATAGAAAGATGCATTCATAGATAATGATTACTTTGTTTAAGAAATTAAACAAAGTAATTATTAATAAAACATATCGCATTCATAACAATATATATCACTGACATATATCTTTAAAGTATAACAATTCTAAATCTTCAGAAATGACATGATAAAGAATTATTTGAAGAGCATACATACATCAACAATAGCAACTTTTAAAAGGAATGCTTCATCACATAAGGAAACAAGACAAAAGAACAGTGATAAAAATACCGCATGCATTTGAGTCTTTCCAATGCAAATAACACTCTGATTCCACTTTCTTATTTGAGATAACTTCCAGGAGATACAAAAGTGCAAGCCTTGAAAAAGTTTTCTTCACAAAAATGTAGAACCTTGATCCACTACTGATAAAAATATATTCAGAAGTACAAAAGTGTAACTTCTCAAGTCAAGTTTTTATGCAAATTGAGGACCCTTTCTTCAAAGACATGAAAGGGTTTAAATAATAAAATAAGAACTAATTATCAATAAAAATTGCTTTGAGCTGTTGAAACTGTAAACATGAAAATCTGGGATTTGATTTATGAAAATAACAGTGTGATAGCCTTTGAACTGATTCATCATATCTAGTTCTTCTCTTGCGCTTGCAGCTGACAATTGAGAGCATTTGCTAAATTTCTGGCGAATGAATCAACCTAGAATGTAGTTGACTTGTGTACGTAGCATCTGAAATTTCGGGAACCATGAGATTAACAACGTTGGCAAGGCATTTGGTGGCCATCTGCTAGCTGTGCGGCTTGACTAGGAAAAACCAAAATGCATGCCAAGTGAAGTTTTGCACTTTGCCAATTTGTTCTTCTCTGCTGACCAGATCCTGTCTCCATTGATCTTCTAGCACTTTTGCTTTCGAGAGCTTTCCTGGAGAGCAATCAAAGATCAAGTTAGCTAGATATAAGTTGTCATTTACCAACTTGATCACACTGTTCATTGTAGCCCTGGCTCTGGAAGTAGCTCTTTCAGCCTTTATTAACTGTGATTCCCACTCCGAAAACAATATTTCTTTGTGCGATTCTTGGATTTTTGGTAGATTAGCAGCCATGCCTTCTTCTGAACTTTGCCAAGAGAGAAATTTTGTGACCTTATCATCTACGTTTTCAAATTCTAGCCTGGTGTCAACTGCCTATTCAATGAGTGATGCAGTGATAGTGCACAATGGGTCAACCAATGATATTTTATGGAAAAGGATATTTAGTTGCCGAGATAAGGCTTTGGTCACTTCCAGGGCTTCTTTCTTGAATTCATCAATCTTCGGATAACCTTTGAATTTCTCTACCTATAATTGCAGTTGTGTAATTTGTTCTTCTTTAGCCTTCTTTTCCTGCTGAATTGCCACTCGAAGCTCGTTGAGTTCTTGAGACAAATTTTTCTGTTTCTAGAGAGCCTACTAATTGATATTTTGTTTCTCTAAATTTAACTGTTCTTTTAGTTGCTCATTCTATTGTTTCTTGCTCTTCTAGATGTTGCTCAAGTTGTCTGATCTTCTGTTGTTCCACTACCATTTTCTCTTCAAGTTGGGTGATCCTTAGATCCTTTTCCTTGATTAGTTGGATAACTTCAAAAGCTTTTTCCATTGTAGTGGTTGTATAGGCACATGCATTCTGAGATAACTTGGTTAAATCCTCAGAAGGATTGACTTTTGAGTCTTTCCATACCACATTAATCAATTCAACTTGAGGAGTTGAGAATGGTCCCTGGTCAATTTTTCTCTTTTTCCTTTGTATTTTGACCACAACCCTATGCTTTGGACTGTAAGATACATCCAGGGATGGTACTTCCTCTACCTTAAATACAATCTCTTCGGAAGGGTTCTCTGGAATTATTTCAATATCATGCTGAGTGTTAACTGTGTTGACTGCCCCTTCAATTGGAATATTAGTAACAATAGGCTCCTATGTTGCAGGCGATTTTGGCATAATGATGTTTTGGGAGTCATTCTGGTTCTTGATCATTTGATTGAAATCCTCCCATTCCTTGGTTAAGATGGAATCAATATGCACAACGATATCTAGGAGCTCGCTGGTCTTTTCATTTGTTTGCTCCTTTTCGGGACTCTTCTCCTTTTGAGGACTCTTCTCAGTGGTTTGTTCTTCACTGTGGCCTTCTTGCTGCATCATAGGGGTAGTGTTCAATAAATCTAGAGGCAGTGTTTGTAACCTCTGTGTCCTGAACTTCATAAATTTATCTATCCCCTCTACTCCCAATTTGATCTTTGCTAGATGTTTTACCTGTGAAAATAACTTAGCCAAAGTGAACAAGTCATCATATTCATCTTCCTCATGTTCAAATTTGGCAAGTTTCACCTGAGTGGTAAAGTTGTAAGCCATTGCTTTTGGATCATACTGTCTCTTAAGAATGACTGCTAACTTTAAAAAATTTATCTTCTCTGTTTCTTTCTCTGCATGTTTGAAATCATGCAGTGAGTAAGTACCACAGCAGAGGGGAAATGAAGGCCACATTTGTTTCTTGAACTCTTTGAGGTTCCTGGACATTCCTGTTTCTATTATCTTGTAAGCTATTTCTCTGGCCAATAGCTTATCAGGAATGTACAAGGGGAGAACATGTGGATCTGTGGTGCTGCCAAAAAGTCTGACATAGGTGAACTTTTCTTCACCAAACCAACTGTCGATTGATGTTAGGTCAATGTTGGCCTCATTAGATAACCGAGGAGCAGGTTTGTTGAATATGGCCTGATGGATGGGTAAAACAAAACCATGGCAAATTCTATATATATGATCTTTATAATGGGCCTTCCACAAATACTTATGATAAATGTGAATAATAGTTGGGTCTCGAGGAGTCCATTTCCAACCTAGAATGGGGCAGTCGGAATTGAAATAGATGGTATCCATGTTGTAGGCGCTCATATAGAATGGGGGTATTATCTAGGTAGTTACAAACCTTTTTCTTCTATAATCAAGGATTCGATTGGCCATTTTATGTGATAAAATGGTTGCCCAATCCATGATATAAGAGTTAATTGTTTCTTCCATTAAAGGCACCATTTCTATGGAAAACCTAGCTGAATCAGAGACTCCAAAGAGTCTACATATCATAGCACCAGCATAGCAATAGGGAGATGCTAAGGAGTCCACGGAGTACATACCAGAGGATTCATGCTTATGCTTGTTTGGGAAATGCCTCCATTGCTTGATAGGGTCCGACTCTACATCGTTCTCCTTGGCGAAAGCTTCTAAAAATGCTTTGTTGTAATGTTTCTGGGGGTCTGGCAAATGATACATCTTCTTGATATCTTCTACCTTGAATGTCCTGAACATCCTTCCATCGGCTGTATAGAATGCTCTGTCAGTTATGTTGATACTCTCTATTACCCATCTCACCAGGTCATTGTATGGTAACACTTTCACACGAGCTGCTATTTTGTGGAGGAAGGAGTTGGCTAAATTGTTAAGAGTATTTTCTGATTTATCAGTTGAACCAGCCGTTGCTCCTTCTTCTTCAATTACGGTTGGCTCCTCAGCTTCGAGTAGATTATATATGCCCTCCCATGAAGTCTTGTCAAGGCCTGAACAGGTAGTATCAGCTATCAGTACCAACTTTGCTGGTTCATCTTTCGCTATGACGGGGGCCTTTGCTTTCCGATATTTCTTAGACATTTTTGTTGGACTGATGATTTCAGATTCGTTCTGCAAAATGAAACAGATGGACGTAACAGTGGAAAAAGCTTGTTAAAAGCTAATACACAGTGCACAAAACTAACAACAATTAAGCGTAATAGATGCTACAAATCTATGATATATTAAGCCACCATGGATGAAATCCTTGAAGGATTCAACCATAACTGCTTCTTAATGATTTCCCCGTAACTTCCAACATGAAACTTTAATGCCGTGATGGTATGTCGCATCGCAAATTTATAACGGTCCTTTTTTAGAATGGATATCGTGACTTTCCGATCGGCGATTAGCGATAATTGCATATCACAGATTGGGAGTTACAAGTGCCATGCTTAAATGTTTCCTTTGCGTGGTTGCGATTGCGATTAGTGGTGAGCTGGCATGGGGAGGCAGCATGCTTTAAAATTGATAAATCATTTAAATTTTCTTTATAATTGACTTATAACTTTAAACCGCACATGTTCGTAATATTTCATGTTTTTCGTTTATTGAACGCGCACTATACGATAATGAAATCGCATTGGAAGATTTCAAAGGATCTTTTGGGATGTGTCTTATGATTTTAGCGATGCACGATTACAATCGGCTTATCGCATTAGAGGTTTTCCATGTAACACTTGGGACATTTTCTTAATGAGTAGCGATATGCGATTTCCGATAGAGTTGTCGCATCGGTGAATCTCAATGGAACACTATTAGTCCACCGTTGAGATAAAGGATGTGCACGATGCGACAATTTGCTTTTATAATTATTCCCATTGATAACGCTTTTCAGTAAGGTTTTATTATGACTCAAATCAGATCAGATTTTCTTAAAAGGACTTCCATGGGTTCAAAAGTTTTGCAAATTGCGATTGCAATTTAACCTACCCTAAAAGAAATTTTTTATATAACCTATTATAAAAAATTATTTTCAAACATTTTATTGGTTTTATTTATATTCTAAAGGGTACCCATTTCTTATTAAAGTCTTTTATGAAAATTTTTGAAATGGGGAGGGTTGTTGTATAGCACAACAATTGGTGATTCACTGGGAGAAACAGTTATCTCTGAAAAATAATGCAATATCTAAAAATTTATTAGCTTGGAAACAATTGAGGATAAAGAAAACCATCTAGGAATAGCTAAACAAAAATTAACTCTGAATAAAATAACAAATTTTTGCAATTTATTTTACAACCCCTTAAAAATAAAAGCATTTCTGGTTTCTTCAAGATTTGATTGGTTGATAAATATAAAGTAGGGGGTTCCTCAAACTTAGCTTTTAATTTTACTCTTTTATCATAGGTAGTGCCTCTGCTGCTAGCAAACATCTATAGCCTCGGCAGGGTTACGTTTTGACCATCAGTCATTCATTGTCCCATCCATCTAAGAGTATAACTTTTGAAAGATAAATCCATAAATATATGTTTACATATATATATATTTTGATTTTATATTCTTTTAATTTTTTAAGATAAAAAGCCATTGTCCTAGTTTAGGAGCCAGCTTGTAACAATTCCATTCATTGGTTGTAATTGAACTGAACAAGCTGGCTCGTGATGAGACCTCTTGTCTTATGATTATAAGCCATTACCCTATTTTGATATGCAGTATTGGTAATGTCAATTTAATTAGTTTCCTATGATCATGGTAAGCAGGCTCATGATGAGACCTCTTATCTTTTATATCAGACATATTTTAGAATTACACTGAAAAATCATAAACTTAGTGGATGGGGTGAATGAATTTCTCCTTAAGAGTTTATGGATGAAAATTTTAGAGTTATGGATGCTAAGCTTGGAAAAGTATTTACTTTTTATGAATAACCTCTCTTAACTTTATAAAACTTAGAATGATTTACAGTATTTTCAAGGTTTTGGAGGATTTTACAAACTTTAAAGAGGTCTTTAGAGTTTGATGTTTTATTCAACTTTCCAAAACTGTAATCATTTCCTTAAAAGTTTCTAGCAATTGAAAGCAAGTATTCACAATATTCTCTCTAAGAGCTTTTCAATAGTAAAAGGCCAATGGAAGACTATTCACAACATTATTTTCTAAAACAAACAAACTTGCATAAAGAATATATACAGGTAAGAAGGGGTCACCTCCTTAAGAAAAGAATTTCTTTAAGATAAGTCCATTCACAGGAAGAGAATCTCTCCTTCCTGATAAATCTTGCAGTATGAACGTTGATGAGCCTATCTTTTCAATGATTTGAAATGGTCCAAGACACATCTTTTGAAACTTGGTATGTTTACCTTTGTCTTCATGTGCTTTGTCCCATTTCAGCACGAGATCACCAATTTGTAATGTTTTTGAGCCAGTATAACTTGCATCAAAATAAGATTTAATGGCTTATTGATGTTTAGCATGAATGATTTTTCCCTTTCTCTTTCTTCATCTAATTTCAGGATTTGATCAAATCTTAATTGGATAGAGGAAGAAGGATTTTCTTCAATAAATTGTACTAGGGCTAGATATGGGAGTGCTAAATTTGAAGGTATTACAACCTCTTTCCCATACACTAAGTTAAAAGGAGAAGTACCTATTGAGGCCTTCTGAGTTATACGATTTGCCCATAATGCAAATATTAAAGATTTATGCCAATTCTTTTGATTTTGATCAACAGTTCTTTTAATAATCTTAATGAGATTCTTATTAGTTGACTTTTCCAAACCATTACCTTGAGGATAGTAATTTTCAGAATATTTTAATTTAAAACCTCTCTTAAGAGCAAATTCAACTATACTACTCCCAGAAAAATAAGATGCATTATAAAAAATAAGGGCATTAGGTACACCAAACCTGGTAATGATGAATTGATCAATGAATTCAATGATTGCATCAGAATTGGCTACCTTTAATGGAATTGCTTCTACCCACTTTGTGAAGTAGTCCGTGGTTGTAAGGATGTATCTGTGTCGCTTGAAAGAATGTGGAACAATCTCTCCTATGATATCAAGTCCCCACTATTCAAATGGTTGCTCAATGTTTACTGGTTGTAAAGGAAAGGTTGGTTTCCTTTGTCTCCCACTAGCAATTTGGCATATCTTGCATTTCCTGACATAATCATGGGCATCTTTAAACAAAGTGGGCCAATAATATCTAGCATGTATTATCTTGTGAGCTGTAGTATCCCCTCCAAAATGTCCACCTGCTGGACCATCATGTAATTCCTGCAAAACCTTTTGTGCTTCAGTTTTTTCAAGGCATATTAATAAAATTGAATCATAATTTCTTTTAAATAACACATCATCAATGATTTTGAAGTGTTTTTCTTTTAATCTTAAAGCACGTTTTTTTTTGTAACTGAAATTAGGGGGAGCATATCCATTTTTTAAATAAAAGATCAGATCAGCATACTGAGATTCAGAATTTATGATACTTATCTCATTCACTTGAAGAGTCTTATATAAATCTTCATGTTCTGGAATATTAGAAGCTCCTGCTAATAACTTGAAAAAACATTTCCCTCTCACAATTTTCCCTCGTTTAATATCAATATCATACTCTTGTAAGGTTGTTACCCAGTTAGTTCTTTTTTCTCCTACTTCCCTTTGTATTAGCAATTGCCTCACTGCAAAGAATGGGACTATTACTTTGGTGTGTGTTTTTAGGAGAAGTGGTCTAAAGTGTTTGATGGATTTAAACACAACGAAAGTGTTTTTTCAACTTCGGAATAGTTGAGTTCAGCACCTTGCAAATTGGAACTAAAGAAGGATATAGGTTCTTCTACTTGCTTATCATTGATTTGTTTTAAAACAAGAACATAAGATGTTTCAGTGGCCAAAGTATACAAAATAAAATGACTAGAAAAATTCAGAGTATTCAATGCAGGAGCATTAATGATTGCTTGTTTGATTGATTCAAAAGCCTCTTTTTCATTATGTCCCCATTTGAAAACTGAATTTTTCTTAATCATAGTTTGCAAAGGCAAGACTTTATGAAAAAAATCAAGAACAAATCCTTTTACAAAATTTATTTGTTCAAAAATGTTTGCATTGATTTCTTGTTATGTGGCAAAGGAATATCAGAAATCTCTTTTATCCTGTCAATATCAATATATATGCCATATTTGGATACAATAAACCCTAAGATTTTTCCTTCATTTACAGAAAAGAATGATTTCTTGGGATTTAGAGAAATCCCATACCTTTTACATCGCTCAAAGATCTGTTTTAAATCATATAAATGATTGGCCCTTTTCTTGGAGAAGACAATTATGTCATCTAAGTAAACAAGAACTAACCAATTGATCAAACCTTTGAAGGCTATATCCATGGCTCGTTGGAAAGTATCTCCAGCATTTATCAAACCAAAAGGCATTTTCTGATAGGCATATGTTCCCCATTTAGTTATGAATGTAGTTTTTAGTCTATCATCTGGATGCACCAGTATTTGATTGTATCCTAAAAAACCATCAAGAAAGGACATTAACTCTAAACCAGCTACTGAGTGAAGTATCTGCTCCATTTTTGGTAATGGGAAATTATAGTTTTGACATACCTTATTGAGATTTCTAAAATCTATGCAAATCCTAATATCACCATTCTTTTTCCTTACAGGTACCAAGTTTGAAACCCATTTAGAATGTCTGACCGGGAAAATTATTTTAGCTTTCAGAAGTTTATTCAACTCTGCTTTGATTTGAATTTCCAGATTTGGGTGAATTTTCCTTAACTTTTGTTGTACAGGTTTCTCATCAGAAATCATTGGAATTGTGTGTTGAATCATAAAAAGTATCATAAGTTCTCAGGTCTTCGTAATTCCAAGCAAAAACATTTTGTATTTGTTTAATAATCTGATGAAAACAAATCTTTATTCTGATGTGAGTTCAAGTCCTAGATTGAAATTATGTGGTTTGGCCTCAGTGCCAAGATTTACTAATTCAAACCTTAAAGTAGAACTTTGAAGTTTTGCATTAGTGACCTTTTTGAATCTATCTTTGATATCATAGAGATCTTCTAGCTTGACCACATATTTAGGAATAGAATTCTCATTTAGTCTTTGTTTTAGTTGAAGATCATGATCACTTTCATTGATAATCTAATCATCATAAGATTTTTCAGAAGTCAAGAAATTTAAGATGTCTTCATCATGATTAAATACCTGCCAATTGGTGACATTGTCTGGGACAGATGGCCGAAAAATTAATTCAATTGAAAACCTATCTAGACTATAATCCTCAGATGGAAGGAGCTTAGAAGCAACATTAGCCAATAAATCAGTTGTTGCATTCTGAGATCTAGGAATAGGAGAAATGTTAAATGCTAAAAAATGAATTATGAGATCTTGAACAAGGGATTGATAATTTTTGAGATGACCTGAGAGAAAATGGATAATGTTCCTTACTTGTTTGATGACAATTTTAGAATCACCAAATACTTTCAGATATTGAATATTCAGGCCTATTGCTTTATAGAGCCCTTGGATCAATGCCTCGTATTCTGCAGTGTTATTGGTACACTCAAATTCTAGTCTGCATGATAGCATGGTTTTTTCCCCGTCTAGACTAACTAAAATACACCCTGCTCTTGCACCGTCATTGGATTTTGATCCATCAAACTATAAAAACCAAAATAAAGGCTTATCTGTAGATTTATTTACAAGTTCATCAGTAATACTAACACATCTTGAGGTATCAGTATGAGAGAAATTTTCAATTTGTGATGTGATACTATTAATAGGAAAAGGCGATTGTTGAGCATTAAAATTTCCAAAGAATGACTCAGCTGAGTAATTTCCAAGAATGTTGTTATTGAAAGCTACAGGTTGGTTTTCTTGTTCAAACTCTGTTACTGTATGAGTCATGTGTTTTTCCCGATCTATTTTGATTTGATTTGGTTTCCATTTTTAGGAAAGCCACATGTGAGACCAATTAGTGAAAAAGTAACCATGGAGTTTCTCAGACCAATCCCTGCTTAGAATTAAACCATAAAATTCAAGGATGTCGGTAATCAATATATCAATTCTTTGAACTACTCTGGGATCAGCTGATAACCTAATAGTAACTGAATTAATCTCTCCTAAAACTTGCACTTTAGTCCGATCTAATTGAACAATATGAACTGTAGATTTCTGGGGCTCAATGTTTAATTTGGAGCAAACTGAGGTTGGCATTATGTTTGATGAAGCCCTTGAATCTATCAGGTAGTTATGCAGATTTCTATTATAGATCTCATAAGTCAAGAGAGAAGGAGGAGTACGAAAATTAGACCTATCTCCGATCAAAAAAACATCGATAGCATCTACTTTATCCGATGGTGACTTACTTGATCCTTTAGCTGCCTTGGATAATACACTGGTTGGAAGAGGAGAAGAAGGTACTGCATTTAACTCTTTAAGTAACAATTTCTGTTGATTTTTTAGCTTGCTAAGTTCATGTAAAGAAATATTTGCTCGAGTCTTCTTCATGTCTTCCACAATGTTGTAATCCATAGAGTCAGAAACTACTAACGTTTTAGAAGACGATGGAGGATTAGAGGATGATGGTTGATTTTGGGTAGGCACAACTAGAGTTTTCTTCATGGGAGCTTTGTCTTTAGCAATAGGGCTTGAATTTTTCTTCTTTGGATTTGTTTGAACAGGCTCTGCTGCATTTTTACTTCTGGTATTTATTGGGAGAGCTTCTAGTTCACTTTTAGTATCAGAGTTAGGTAAGATAAAGTCCCACATTCCATGACATTCAACTGTTTCATCTTCTTCCATTTCCTCCGATGACAAAATTGTGTCTTCATCTTCATCATCATCTAGATCTGATTCTGCATTGGATATAGCATTAGGTGGTTTAGGGTCAGTTGACTGATTTCTTCTAAAATTTCTAAATGGTTTTTTAGTAGAAGTTTCAGCTACCTGCTTTTTTATTTCCACCATTTCATTGGACATAGTTTTCAGAACCTTTTGTAAACCTTCCATGTCATATGGGTCTTTAACTGCTTTCTTTTTTTATTCATCTTTGAAAGTAACCTTTTTGGATTTATTTTTTTCAAGAGCGTTTTTATTTTCCAAAGAAATGATACGTTTTTCAACAGCGATCGCTTCCTTCATATTTTCTGCTAATGTGGGTTTGGCAACCCTATCAATGAAGATGGCTATGTTTGAAGGTAAAGCAGAGATATACCATTCGCTTCGGACTTCTTCACTAGGCTTGGATGTTGCAGGAATTTTATTTAGCAGTTTATTAAATCAGGAGTTGAAGTCTTTGATGGGTTCCTTTGATTCAAATTTCAGATTGGAGAGATCATTAATCAAAGTCATTGTGGACCTATCGTCTCCAAACTTAGTTAAAAATTGCTCCTGAAAAGCATCCCAGCTATTGATGGATCCTGGTGGTAATGAAAAATACCACGATCCAGCTGCCCCTTGTAGAGTGTATGGAAATAGCCTAACAACAATGTCTTCTTCTATTACCCCATTCAAGTTTATGGACAACATGAAATTGTTTATATGTTCTTCTGCTAATATGCCAATGTCCGGATTAAATTTTGGTAACCATTTTTTAGGATGAGCTGGTAATTGACTCAAGGGTGCAGGCATAGCGACAGCTCCTGGATTGGTCCATGGCCTTGGTTGAGGTTGTGCCATTGTTGTGCTAACAGTAGAAGAAGGTGAGGAGGAAGTTGAAAATGATTGGGTAGAGGATGTTGGAGTACCTGTACCCTTTTGGACTATGATTTGGAGTTGTGAAACAGATGGATGACTTTGCAATGGTTTAGATGGAATGGATGATGATGAGGAAAGGATCTCACTGTCAGATTCTAAAGGTGTCTTTCTAGCTCTTTTTCAACTTGGCAGAGGAAATTTAGTTGGTGGAATACCAAGATTTTCACTCTGTGCTCTAGTAAGAGGCTGGGATGGAATATATTGCGAAGTCACACTGCCTTGGGATAACTTAGACTATTCTTGGGATATCGAAAACCCTTGGAGTTTATGAATCAAGGACTGTACTTCAGGGGGTTCAAGAGAAGAATTGTCAGGTGTGTTGAAGGTTTCAACAGTGAGTGTTGTATTTTTATTTTCAACTCTTAGCTTAAAAATAGGAGATTTAGAATGTGAAGGAGAAGTTGGAGGAGATGGTGAGTGTTACACTAAAAAATGTCACCATGACTATTTACAGTTAGTATGGCTCAATCAACAGTCATGCTACCCTCTTAGGCAAGTCTTATGCCTCTGCTCTCCATGTCAAACTCCAAAAAGAGAGAAAGTCTTGTATAAATGTATTTATCTCTGGGGACGTAGGTTCTCTCAAACTTGCCTGCGGGGACGCTCCCAATGTTCACAAAAGCTGCGTCCAAAGACGCTCTGTATGTAAAGGGACAGGTGCGTCCCCCTGTAAAAGTTAGAATGCGCAAGTTTCATCTTTAAAAAGTTACTTGTGGTCATTTCTAGAGCATTCTAGAAGGTTGTTCGACGTGTATTGGGCGCCTCCAGATGGTTCATGCACTCCTATCAAAGAGGAACTTATCCCATCAATAAGGGAGTGATCCCATCCAAAGAGGGGACTATCCCATTGATGGTGGACCTGATTAACCTCCTCTTGAGTACTATAAATATAGGCATTGGGCCAGAAGGAGGGGAGGTTGAAGCTATACATTTTCTAAGGGTAAATGCTGCAGGAATTAGGACTCCCATTTAGAAGCTTGTGAGGAGAGATTGCCATCTTTGCTTGTTCTATTTGGAAGTGGGTGAGCTTTGTCAAAGTAGAGGAAGACTCTTGTGGACCCTGGAAGGAGCTTGCACAACACCAAGGCTCAGGTTGTAATGGTTCCTTTTGATTACCTTTAATGCAAATTGGTCCATTCTTCTCAATAACTTGTTGTTAATGGGTTATTTCATGTACTCCTTGGTCTATATGTTGAATATGCTTTGTTTTATGTTATAATCAGGTGCTATTTAATTGTTTGACTGTTGGTGATTGCAGGTTTTGGAGAAAAGGAGGAGCTCATCCAGATCAACAAAGCTTGGACTTCTACAACAGCGTTTGGACAAAGGTAAGAACGAAACACTTGATTTCTCATATCATAATGCATGTTTAGAGAAGGATAGCTCCAGTTTGTCTTGTTTGTCATTAGAATGTCTTAGACTTCTAGGAAGGTCGGTTGTGTCCGCACTTTTGACTAATTCCGTGTGACAAATTGGCGACCATACTGGGGAAACCATTGATGAGAAGAGTCTTTTCTTTTGTATGAACTTTGCTTTGAGAAAATTGGTTTATTTTTCTGGTTTTGGCTCTGTGATTCTGTCTCTGGGTGGGTTAGCTTAGGATTAGTTTTATTTTGCATTTTCTTGAGTTTTTCAGTAGGACGCACCCTCTGAGTTCTGCACAGTGCGTCCCTGGACGCACTTTTGCTGTGTGCACAGAGCGGGCCCGCACCTGTGCTAACGGGTTGCCTGCGTCCCCCTGCTAAAATTTGAGAAAACTCCATTTTTTGCTTTTTGACTCTTAGATTTTGTTGTTTCTTAGTTTTTTCTGCCCAGATTCATTAGTCCCTTGCCAAGAATCTTCACCTGAACTTGTTTTCATAGCATTAAGTGTTTTAGTGGATTTCATTGAAATTTAAGCCTAGGGTTTGATTTTTTGAGTAGATCCCGTAGTGACTTTAATGGTGGAAGTTGTCAAGCCTTAGATCTCTCTAGTTTGATCAACCTTCTTAAGAGTCGGATCTGTCGTAAGTCTACCCGTGTGAGCAACCAACCTGTTGAGTTGTCTCTTTGGTCAAATTTCAAAGTGCTTGTTGATTAAGTCTTGAATTCCATTTTACAAAAAGAACAAAAAGATTTGAGTTTTGTTTTGATCAGCTCTTGATTCTGCAATAGCTGGTCCTTGATTTGATTTTGGTCAAGTAAAACAACCTAGAAACATCCTTGTAGGTTTTGACCTCGTTAAGTTTGCTTAAAGTAAATTTACCTTTTAGTTTGCTTGTGAGTGAATTTTCGTAGATTTTAATAGTTGTTGAGATTGATTTTTGTTAAATTAGATTTATTTGCTTTATTAAAAGAAAAATACAAAAACATCTTCTTTAAAAGTCTTGTTTCAAGTAGCTTTGAAAGTTTTGAAAGAAAAAGAGTTTTTCATGCAAGTAAAGAGTGGTCATGTTTGTGTGCTTGAAAAGAAAAAGAGAATTGTTTCTTTGATTGTCTTTTCTAAGGAAGTTGTTTTCTCTAAAATTTGCATTCTCTCAACTCTCTTAGTTAAGAATTTCATTGAAAAAGGAAAGTAGCGTAAATCATCTTAGGTGCATCTTTGTAGTGGTTGGAGTCGAGTCTACACACCATTGGTTTCACTTCCACTACCTTGTGACTTTAAAGAACAACCATAAAAGTAACGCTTAAAGTAAAATTGAAATAGTAACTTTTATTTACTAGGGCTCTGAAGCACCAATTTAGATCAGGCTAGTGTCTTGGAGTAGGTGAGTAATTAACTCTCCAAGACAACAAAACCAAACAAGTAGTTTATCTTGTGATAGAATAAATCCAATTGTCTCACTTGTACTCTGGGAAAGCTCCTCTTAAAGGAGAAGCACGAGCTCGTGTCCGAACCAGTGAGGGGATCATTCCCCCCTCGTTGGGAACGACGCCAGACAGTACGTATTACAAACAGTAAACCTCGGATTAACCATTGTCGAGGAGCCAGGGGTCACTTGTCGGTAAACCTTGGATTATTGTCAAGGAGCCGGTAAGGGGATTGAGCTTGCTACTCTGCCCTTGCGTGCTGTCGAAGTTTAGACTGTTCCCCCAGGTGCATTTGTTGCGGTTGGTAACCTTAGTGGCCATTATCTTTAGGATTCTACTGAGGTGACGGTGGAGGGAAGGTCCCACTGTACCTGGAGCAGACGTCGGTTATACTCACTTGGATTTTCTGGGGGGTTCACTTCACTCGAGACGGTTAAAGTGGAGGAACTTGGTCCAGTCTATTCATTAAGCAGGTTGCCGGGGTAACTGTTCCACCCGCCATTTCTGTACTGAATCCAGCGAGGTTGGGCTTCATCACCAACTAGCGCTTTTGGTCCGGAAGACTACTGTTTGTGTTTGGTTTGACGCCCTAGATTCTTTAGGCGTGTGATTCAAATTTGTTTGGTTCTTTAGAGACTTTAGGTGGTTTGATTTGAAATTTTATTTTGTTTTCGTGTGTAGTAGTTAAAAGTTTTTAGCTGTGGCGGAATTACCGAGACAGTCCCGTAGATTGCGGGGCCAGTCTCCTGAAGTTGTTTCTATGGCCGAATTGTTGAGAATATCCCGTAGACTTAGGGGTGAACCTCCTCAAGACGAGTCCAGTCATTTAGAAGGTTTAAAGGTCCTTGTAACTCCTCCTAGTGGCAGTAGAGTAGGTTCACCAGAAGAAGGAGAATCTTCCTTGGTGGTCCATCCAGATTACCAAAGTTTAGAGACAGGTTATAATACCGAAGCTGTTACAGTTTCTGAGCTTGTTGGTAGTTTTTCGTCTGCTAGTAATACAGGCGAAGAACCAGAAATATCCGAACCTGTTACTCCGACTCCTAGTGTTCCTGGTTCACCGAGAATAGAAAGAATTATCACCGAAAATCTTCCTGTTGGTTTGATTGCTATTGAAGAACTTGTTCCAAAGAAAGAAATAGGCGTCTCTGATCCTGAAGATCAAATTACCCTTGATCTAAGGGAGCGTGAATCTATCTTTTACAGTCCTCCTAGAAGTACTACTTGGTACCTTTCGTTAACAAATTATCTAGACAACTTTGGGCTAGGTTTTTCTACACCTCGTACTCCTTTTCCACCTGGAGGTATTCATACTCCTGTAAATATGTCTGGTCAGTCGTCCGTGTTTACACAAAGTCCTGAATCTTTTTTACATGGCGGTCCTTCTGTTCCTACTGGGTATCAATCTCTTTCTGGTACCTTTGCGGGAGCATCTCCTCAACCCGTTGATCATGGGTTATTAGTTGGAAACAGTGGTAATGTACCATTGGGTGTAGGAGACATTTACATGATGTCAGGTTCAGTTCCCATTTCCCAACCTCAAGGTGGCCAATTACCGCCTGGGGGGCAGCCTTCGTTAATGCCTGGGGGGCAACCTCAAGGTACGTCATTCGTGTCTGGGGGGAAACCTCAAGGTCAGTATGCTCCTATGGGGCAATACATACCTCAAGGTCAACCCCAACCTCAATATGTACCCCAAGGTCAACCTCAGTATCAATATCAACCTCAAGGATGGCAACCTCAAGGATGGCAACCCCAAGGGTATCAACCCCAAGGGTATCAACCTCAAGGGTACCAACTTCAAGGTCAAGGTCAACCCCAGTATCCGTATTTACCTCAAGGTTATCAACCTCAAGGTCAATACTCAAATCAAGGTTATCAACCACCTCAAGGTCAATCGTATGGTCAAGCTATGGGAACCGCACCTTACAATTATCAATCCTATCCTCAATCCGGCTATGGATCTCAGTATCCTCAACCTGTTATGGGTCAATACCCTGGAATGTTAGTGTGGGATCCTTCACAGGGTCAACAGATGTTGCAGCCAAGTATGCAGTCGGTACCTCAAGTTGGACAACCTGTAGTTTCTGGTCCACCCCAGCAACCGCAACCTGTCCAACCAAGTGTTCAAACCTCTGTAACTTCGGTAGTTACTCAGCCGCCAATTGCACCTAGTACTCCATCTCAAACGGCTGCTGCAACTACCGCCACATCTACCATACTTACTTCTGGAGTATCGACGGCTCCGGTTTCTACTGTCTCTGTAACCACTCCTCAGACATCTGTACCGTTGTTCGGATCTACGATTCAAACCACGGTCCAGATGCCTGTAGGCCAGCCTGGTATAAGTACGGTTGTCACTACTCAACCTCAATTTGTTCAACCTCCGTACCAGGGACAGTACCAACCTGGGCAAGCTGTCCAACAACCGGTTTACCAGTATCAACCGTATCCTGGGTACACTTATCAACAACCTCAGCAACCCCAGTACGGTCCGGTTAATCCTGGTTTTCCAGGAGGATATAATATCCCAAATGCGACTCCTGTTCCTAGTTATCCTGGATATCCTCCTCCTGGGGCTGGTATTGTGACCCAGAGTTTTAGAGATCCTAACCGGCAGTTACCGTTTATCGCAACTTTGGATTTACCAGACTTGACGCGCCTAACGAACGATCCAATTCAATATCTTCCGTTCTGGCCGCCAATGCCAAATAAGTTGCCCAGCGATATACCCAAGTTCGAAGGTAAGTCTGGAGAGGATCCGTCCAATCACGTGATGACTTACCACCTCTGGTGTGCTTCAAATTCTATCTCGGATGATTCGATCCGCTTACGTCTTTTCCAGCGTACACTCATTGGTCTCGCGGCCAAGTGGTACATTGAGTTACCACGGGCCTCTTTTTACAACTTTAGCCAGTTAGCTACCTCGTTCTTAACTCACTTTCAGTTACCGGTCAGATACGATAACGGTACGGAGTTATTAACTTCACTAAAACAATCAACCTCCACGTATATTTCTGATCACATTCATGAGTGGAGACGTTGAAGAAGGCTAGTGAAAGTTTTTATCCCGGACCAAATCTTAGCTGAATGGTTTGTTAAATCATTATTACCAAGGGTTACTGAAGATGTAGCTAAGGCCTTAGTAGTTACTGAGGAGCAAGTCATTGCTCAGGCGCAATACCTTGACTTAGTTTACACTCAGTCAGGTACGTTACACGAGAAGATTCCGGATCTTCCAAAGTCGAATCAAATCGCTGCTGCTCCTTCGGGATCTCATGCCGCTGATGGTATGATTGGTATCGTGAATACAAAGAGCAAGAAGAAGTCTTCCAAGGCTTCAACTACTCCAATTATCACTTTGCCTGATTCTCCGACAGGAGAGTCTTCTCCTGAACTTACCGCCGATATTCACGCTGTAGAGTCATCTACGGCCAAATCAAAAAACGGTGGAAAGAAGAAAGGAAAGAAGAAGGCTAAAGCAGACAAGGCTCCGAAGGAGAAAACAGAAAAGTCGGAAACCAATGACGAAAAGCGCAAACCTCGATATCCTTGTCTTATTTGTGAAGAGGATCATTTTACGAGAGATTGCCCTCATCGGGCCGAGGTAGTGAAAATAGTCAAAGGTTCTCCCACTCCTGCTGTGTTAAAAAATCCATTTCCAGAGCAGGAGAATAAGATGATAGGTTCTTCCTCGAATGCCAGTGAAGAACCCATTTTGATGATGTCTCATGTGAGGATTGCGACTCGATCGCAAGATTATGGTAGTAAGAATCCTGTTGATGGTAAGGAAGCAGAATCTTCTCATTCTAATCCATCAACCTCAGCTCCTGGTTCCGATCCACTACAGATCGAGAAACCTAACCCAGACTTAGTAATTAAACCGCCCGCCAAGGGTGTACTTCGAAGGTCTGCTTTCAATCCACATGCGAGAGCGGCCCAGAATTACAACATTGTTGAGGACTTAGCTGTTTCACCCTCAGCAATGTCGGCGTTAGAAGTGCTGCAATCATGTCCAGCACAACGAAAATTGCTTTTGTCGGCTATAGGAGCTGTTGATGTTCAGGATCCGAATCTAATGATCTTCGATCTAGAAAATAGTACACCGCGTCTCCCCCATCAAATGGCTTTCCAAATTCCAGTGATAGTCAAAAACAGGCCTATTCATAGGACTGTGATTGATGAGGGAGCTTCTACGTGTATTATGTCGATTCAATGTTGGAGATCCCTTGGTTCTCCTTCGTTGAACCAATCCCCCACCATCCTTAAGGCCTTTGATGGCCGTGGGTTCCGTCCGTTTGGTATTCTACAGGAATTGCCTATAGGGGTAGAAGGTAAAACCGTTAGTCTGGATGTGGAAGTGGTTGATGCCCCTCTAGACTACAACCTTCTTTTGGGTCGAAGTTGGTCATATGCTATGACAGCGGTCGTTTCATCGGTCTTCAGAGTAATTAAATTTCCACATAACGGTAAGATCGTGACTATTGATCAGCTGACATACTTTTCATCCGACCCAGCCTCTTCAGAGAGTATCCAGCATGTCGGTAAGACGACAATCCCTTATAGGGACGTTGGTGTAGGTTTAGTTAAGGATTCCGGTTTACTGGGAACTTTTCCTCTCCCTCCACTCAGCGCAGATCCTTCGTTTGCAACAATTCATATGATTACATCAGAAAACATTATTTATGATGATCCTTGGTTGTCCCATCTGACTCTGAGATAGACTCATTCGGTAATGCTATGCCTTTGAGTCCATATGAAATTGCTTATGAAGCTCTCATGTCTTTTACCGACTTTCATTCAACCGAAGTCGACCAAATGAATGTGGTCAGTGAAGAGTCACTTTTCACCTCACCCTTAGAACGGATAGCGTTTCCCGAAGTCGTGTCATCTGACGAACAACTTCGCGAAATCCTAAGTGTAGACGATCTACCATGGGAGGATCTCCATCACAGATCTTCGTTTTTACCTAAGGATGATGCATTTGAAAATGATTTTTCATCTATCTTTACCGCTGAATATGTCAAAGACGCTCAGGATCCAACGAAACATTCTGATTCAGAGTTGAATTTAGGGAATATTTCTCGTACTATTCCCATTGATATTTCAGTGAAGCCCGGAATTGAGGAGAACATTCATATAGGTGCCGCATGTACAGAAGAAGAAATCCAAACTTACAAGGCCCTATTCCAAGAATTCCGCGATGTGTTTGCCTGGTCTTACGAGGAAATGCCGGGAATCGATCCTGCCATTGTTGTTCATGAAATAAAGACCTACCCGGATGCTAAACCCGTCCGGCAACGGTTGCGTCAGATTCACCCTCGAAAAGCGGCTGCGATTAAAGCAGAAGTCGAAAAGCTGTTGAAAGCAGGTTTCATTTATCCGATCCCGTTAACGGATTGGGTATCGAATATTGTTCCGGTCAATAAGAAACAAGGAACAATAAGAATCTGTATCGACTATAGGGATATCAATCGAGCTTGTCCAAAAGACAACTATCCTACGCCTTATATCGATCAAATTATTGATGATTGTGCCGGAAGTGAAATGTTTTCCTTCATGGATGGTTTTTCGGGCTATAATCAAATCAATATTCTACCTGCCGACCAACCAAAAACGGCATTCATTTGTCCATGGGGGACATTTGCTTATTGCAAATTACCTTTTGGGCTTAAGAATGCCGGGGCCACTTTTCAACGGGCGATGTCTTATGCATTTCATGACATCAAGCACATTGTGCAACCGTATCTCGATGATTTGCCTGCTCATTCTTTACATCGAGCTGATCACCTTGTCCACCTACGAGCAATCTTTATGAGGTGTAGGCATTATCGAATTCGGTTGAATCCCCACAAGTGTGTTTTCTGTATAGAAACAGGTCGATTGCTGGGATTTGTTGTTTCAAAAGCCGGCATTCGCGTCGATCCCTCGAAAGTCGAGGCTATCATCAAATTGCCTCCTCCTTCGAGTTTGCGCCAACTCCAAAGTTTGCAAGGGAAAGCGAACTTTTTACGCCGATTCATCCCAAACTACGCCGAGGTCACTAAAGGTTTTACACGGTTGTTGAAACAGAACGTTCAATTCTTTTGGGACGAGATTGCCCAACAATCTTTTGATGCACTTAAACACGCGTTGACCCATGCACCGTTGTTGCATCCTCCCAACTACAACCAGGACTACTTCTTATACCTCGCAGCTTCGCATTCCACCATTGGAATGGTGTTAGTTCAAGAAGATGAATTCGGAGCGGAACATGTGATATATTATCTCAGTAGGACCTTAAATCCCACTGAGTTAAAATATTCGCATGTGGAGAAATTGGCCCTGGCAGCCGTTCAAGCTGTCCAGCGTTTTCGTCACTACATTCTTCTCCGTAAAACTACAGTTATTTCGGATTGCAACCCTATGATTTACATTTTGACAAAACAATTGCTAGGGGGCAAGTACTCTAAATGGATCGTTATCCTGCAAGAGTTCGACTTGGAGTTCGAGAAGTCCAAGTCTAAGAAATCCTTAGTTTTTGCGGAATTGATGTGTGATTTCCCGAGTGCTGACACAGAGACTGTGGCAGAAGAGTCCATTGCGGACGAATCTTTGTTTCTTATCAGTACTGTAGATCCGTGGTACGGGGATATAATCATCTATCTCCAAACCCAAACCTTTCGGCCTGAAGCTTCCAAGGCGGAACGTCGAAAAATTCGGTTTCAATCCCAGCATACAAAATTATTGGAGATACACTTTATCGCCGGGGGGCAGACTTAGTTTTTCGACGTTGTTTAACTCACGAAGAGGCTGAGAGAGTTTTGAATGATTGTCACTCTGGAGCATGTGGCGGTCATATGTCTGGGTATGCCACAGCTCAGAAGGTGTTGCGCGCTGGTTACTTCTGGCCATCTATGTTTAAAGATTGTATCATTGCAGTCCGGAAGTGCCACAACTGCCAAGTGTTTGATCGAAAGATGCGCGCACCACCTGCTCCTCTCCACCCTATAATTGTCGTTGGTCCATTCGCCAAATGGGGTATCGACTTTATTACTTGTAACCCTCACTCGGCCGGGGGGCATGCGTATATCATCCTCGCGGTTGATTATTTCACTAAATGGGCCGAGGCGATGCCTACATTCGACGCAAGCGGCAAAACAGCTGCAGTTTTCATATTCAATCATATAATAACTAGGTTTGGTGTCCCACAAGCAATCATTACTGACCATGGGAGCCATTTTCGAAACACCATGATGACTGAACTTACAAGCCAGCTTGGTTTGCGCCACGACAGCTCTACTCCTTATTATCCGCAAGCCAACGGTTTGGTTGAGTCTATCAACAAAGTTCTAGTTATCATGATCCGACGAACCATTGGTATTCATCGGTCGAATTGGCACAACATGTTATTTTCGGCGCTATGGGCATACCGAACCTCAGTGAAAACCTCAACAGGGTTCACTCCTTTCCAGCTAGTTTATGGCTTGGAAGCAGTGTTACCCATTGAATGTGAAATCCCATCACTTCAAATGGCTGTCGAATTACTTCCAGCTACTTCCGAAGAGGAAAAACGTTTATTGTACTTAGCTAAATTAGATGAGACTCGACGTGACGCTGCATTGGCAATCGAGACTCACGCGAAGCGAATGAAAGCTCAGTATGATAGAAATGTGACCCCTCGAAGTTTTTCGGAGGGAGACCTAGTGCTTTTATATGATCAAGCTAACGATAAGCTAGGTGCTGGAAAATTCGTTCCTATGTGGCATGGACCCTATATTGTAAAGCGAAAGCTAGCAAAAGGGGCTTATGAGCTGGTAGATTTTGATGGGGACTCTTTGGGTAAACCCAGAAATGGACTTTACCTAAAGAGGTATTATGCTTAAATGGTGGGTATGGAGAATTTTTAGTTAGGTTAGGTTTTCTTTCTAGCTAGTATGATTGTTAGTTAGTCAGTGTGCTTAGCTTAGTGAGTGTGTTTTTCGTCGTTATTCTGGCTTATCTTGGTTTTACTCTTGATATTACAGATGTCGACGCCTCTCCAAACATACATTGGATTTGCTGATGGTGCTTGTCGTAGTACACGGAATATCTCTTCCGCAGCTTGGGTTATCTATTCGCCCTCTGACGAGTTAGTTTCTATGCATGGGGTAAGCCTCGGTCAAACAACGAACAACATTGCAGAATACAGTGCAGTGGTTGAATTATTATCCGAATCTATTTCATTTGGAATTCGACGTTTGATAGTGAGGTTAGATTCTGAACTTGTTGTATTACAGCTTAATAGAGTTTATGCCATTAGAAATCCTGTGTTATTAAGGTTGTTTTTGAGAGTGCGTCTCTTGGAACGTGAATTTGATTACATTGAATATCAGCATATTCCAAGGTCTTTAAATACATTAGCAGATGCAATTGCTTCTCGAATGTTGGACAGACATTTACGATAATCATGCAAGTAAATTTAAAAACATTTCATCATACATGTTAAACAAGATAAGCCGGTAATAGTGATATATATATAGATAGGAGTGTGTCAAAAAATATACATCGTCTTCGATCATAGGTTGAAAAACACCTTATGATCGGCAAAAATGATAGAGTACAAAAAGTCAAAAATGTCACAT
This sequence comes from Pinus tabuliformis, assembly GCA_031772625.1. Taxonomy (NCBI): domain Eukaryota; kingdom Viridiplantae; phylum Streptophyta; class Pinopsida; order Pinales; family Pinaceae; genus Pinus; species Pinus tabuliformis. The sequence continues at coordinate 154,587,869 of CM062815.1, forward strand.
GTGTCTACAAAGTGACTAGCCAATCACTGGTGGTGCTCCCTGTACGACACCACTGCACGGGCTACCTTACGCAAAAATCTCCTAAACGGTCCAGGGACTGCGACTACGAAGCGCTGAAGCCTGATAGGAATGTCATCCATAGTAGTCTCAGGCATATCTGCCGTCAGACGCTCTAGATCATGCTCCAACTCAGCTAGTACTTCTGCAGCCGCGTCCTGTGGGGCCGGTACCGGTGCAGCTGGATGTCTCCTCTCAAAAGGCCGGAGGTTGGCTGGACGCTGTGGACCAACATCTGCATTTTGAAAATTTTACTGTTAGTTTTGAGACGATATATATAAAAACAAAAAAATACATAATTTGAAAACTTGTGAAAAATAAAGTACCTCTGTCATCCCATTGTTCTCCCTGTGGAAGAACCATGTCCGGATCATGTCGAAAATCTACTCCGGCGTACGGAAAGTCCTGGATCGAGAAAACCTGGTCCTCCAACCAGTGAAAATAACTATCAGAAAATCGAACAACTGCCGCGCCCTCGTCAGGATGCCGGGCCATCACCGCAACCCATCGTACCAGCTTTGGCTCCTGAGGACCCAAGATATCAACAGTGAGTTGCTGAGGGATCAGCATCGGAACTCTCTCTAAGGCAAAGCTCACGACTAAAGGCCCATATCCAAAAGTTTTCAGTCGTCCGTTCTTTGCCTTAGTCAGTTGGCTCTTCATATTAGCCGACACAGCATCACACCAGTTGAAAATGGTGCCTTGGTAACAGTCAATTGCCATCCGCATTTGGGACCCAGAAGCAATGTGCAAAGCGGCCGCGCCGCAAATTCTGGTAACCATGAAAGCAATAACTTTGAGTTCACGCAGAGAGATGTGTTTGATCTCCACGCCTTTCGAATGGTGTGCCCCAGGTGTGCACCAATCTTCCCGGAGACTAACAAGGGATTGGCCACCCGGCCTAGTCCCGGCTAGATTGAGTTGCTCGCCTCTGTTTGGCAAGCCAGTGAGAAAGTATACATCCGAGGGCTCTATCTCGAGCTGGTGCCCTCCTATGTAAAAGCATTGCTCTTGAACGTTCCATCTCTCAACCAGCCATTCTAAGAATCTTACCTGAGCCCTCATGCCCGGTATGGCCCAGTATTTGTATAACCCGCATGCTTTTAGGGCATCCAGGGAAGGTTGGTGTTCTATTGCAGCTTCATCAACCTCTTCGTGCTCTCTTTCTCTCCAATCCAACATGGTGAGTGCCCTACACACCAAGAAATGATGATTAGAATTAATTTGGGGAGATTTGAATGGTTATTTGTGAGGATTGGGGTTTCAATTTCCGCGTTCCACGGAGGACGCACCCCGCATTTGTAACACAGGGCGTCGGGACGCAGCTGGCCTGAAGGTGGACTGCGTCCCCCGACCATTTTCCTGTATAGGAAAAAGTCGGGGGACGCAGGTCACCCGAAGGGCACCTGCGTCCACCGAGGAGCGCATTTTGAAACCTAAACCCTCCCAAAAAACAAAACTAAAACCTAAAAAACAATTTTAATCGGATAGAAATGAAGAGTAGGATGTTGTAAAATACCTGGAAGAGACGGCGTTCGATTCTGACGGTCGGATTTTCCGCAGCGACCACGGGAAGTTTCTTGTCAAAAGCTCCTTTTTCAACCTCAACAGTCAAACGGTAAAAATGACATGGTAAAAAGTCTTTTTATAGGTTTTTTGGATGAATTTGTTCATTTTTCACCATGGAAAGATGTTTTTCGATGTATTTTTGCCTATCTTAAACAGGTATGAGTAATGTGTCGCTTTTGTGCAGGACAAAGGGACTTAGAGGGAAAATTGTTATTTTTTCACGAACAAAATATCAGAGTCATCTTTTAAGCCCTTTTCTGACTCCTAAAATATGAAAAGATTGCCGAGCGTTTCTTTTACACTCGTTAAAACGGAATTAAAAGACGGTCCCCTTATAGCTCTTTTCTGACCGTAAAATCAGGAAAAGATTGCCGGGTTTTTGTCGTTTCAAACTCGATACGGAAATAAAACGACGTGTCCTTGATCGCTTTTTACTTTTCAGGTCAGTGGCACTAATTATGAAAGTACTCCTTGGTCGCAAGATCAAGCGGTTCCCCCAGGTATTATTTTATACTTTTTCGGGCTTGAGGGACACAAATCTACGAAAAAGTTCAACTTGGAGTCTTCTTAAGTTTTTCAGACTCTCTAAAATTGAAAAACACCGAGTTTCTCCTATACTGGGCTCGTTAAACATTTCACAGTAAAGGACCTGTTCAATTACAAACAGGAACGAACCACTCCTTCCTAGGGTTCGAATCAAAACTAGGTTGGACTCATCCGAAGGATGAGCTTATAATCAAGCATATGTTATCCTCCTCAAGCTTGTTAAAAATAAAGAGGTACTTGCCAGAAATGGTGGGGGAAAAGAGAGAAGAATGAATCTGTTTGTTACCTTTTGTCTCAGAAGAAACTTTATTACCACTCTTGAACACGACACTTTTCATTCACCTGGGTTGGGAAATCTTTTACCTCACAGTTGATCAAACCACTTTGAAAGTCTTTAACCGGGTTCCGGGGATTAACTTTGAGTTATTCGTCACCAAGCCATCTGTCGTGTCGTTATGTGTTCAAGAGGTCTGCAAGCAAAACTTTCATCTGCAAAATACTTGTCATCCATTTGACCATCCCTGAGTCAGTCCTTACAGCAACATTTCTTCAACTTGAACAATGATTTCGTGTTGCGGGCTTGCCTGCAACAGGTCACTTTCTATCGACATCAGCACATTATCTAGAGAGATGACTTAGAAATCGTCAGTACCTTGAAGTCTACATGCATCAATGGCAGGTTTCTCGCCTTTGACGTCAGTTTACATCATTGACTTTCGATCGAAGGATTCCGTGAAATGTTCGACATCAACTCATTCATTCACATCTCATGGATTGTACTGGGTACTTTGAGAACCATTGACATTACTGGTGGTCTCTCTCACGCTTGTTAATAGTTTACATCATTGACTGGTAATCAAGTGGTTTCTACCATGTTCGACATCAACTCATTTATTCGCATGGCTAGAATCGTACCAATTCGGGAAGTAGAGATGAAGACCCTGGATCTAGTTTCCACCATCCAGGCTGCGAGGAGTTTTGTATTCATTATCTAAGTAGACTAATCATAAACAGATGGCTGTGTCCATACTGTGTCTACAAAAGTCTATGATTGTGATGTACTGCAAGATCATTCCTGTATCGGAGTAGTTAGTCTGTTAGTTAAAGTTTTGATCTGAGTATGGGAATGCCTACCTCAGTGATGATATAATCTTATACATGTATTTTGTGTTGAAAATTGCAGGTTCTGACCAGGCTCTCCACGGGATAATCCTTGAAATGATAAAGCGCTTCACCCTTCCTAGATATTACAAACCCTAATCTATTCCAGGCTTCGCACTTTAGGGGGCAATCTGTTACACTAAAAAATGTCACCATGAATATTTACAGTTAGTATGGCTCAATCAACAGTCATGCTACCCTCTTAGGCAAGTCTTATGCCTCTGCTCTCCATGTCAAACTCCAAAAAGAGAGAAAGTCTTGTATAAATGTATTTATCTCTGGGGACGCAGGTTCTCTCAAACTTGCCTGCGGGGACGCTCCCAATGTTCACAAAAGCTGCATCCAAAGACGCTCTGTATGTAAAGGGACAGGTGCGTCCCCCTGTAAAAGTTAGAATGCGCAAGTTTCATCTTTAAAAAGTTACTTGTGGTCATTTCTAGAGCATTCTAGAAGGTTGTTCGACGTGTATTGGGCGCCTCCAGATGGTTCATGCACTCCTATCAAAGAGGAACTTATCCCATCAATAAGGGAGTGATCCCATCCAAAGACGGGACTATCCCATTGATGGTGGACCTGATTAACCTCCTCTTGAGTACTATAAATACAGGCATTGGGCCAGAAGGAGGGGAGGTTGAAGCTATACATTTTCTAAGGGTAAATGCTGCAGGAATTAGGACTCCCATTTAGAAGCTTGTGAGGAGAGATTGCCATCTTTGCTTGTTCTATTTGGAAGTGGGTGAGCTTTGTCAAAGTAGAGGAAGACTCTTGTGGACCCTGGAAGGAGCTTGCACAACACCAAGGCTCAGGTTGTAATGGTTCCTTTTGATTACCTTTAATGCAAATTGGTCCATTCTTCTCAATAACTTGTTGTTAATGGGTTATTTCATGTACTCCTTGGTCTATATGTTGAATATGCTTTGTTTTATGTTATAATCAGGTGCTATTTAATTGTTTGACTGTTGGTGATTGCAGGTTTTGGAGAAAAGGAGGAGCTCATCCAGATCAACAAAGCTTGGACTTCTACAACAGCGTTTGGACAAAGGTAAGAACGAAACACTTGATTTCTCATATCATAATGCATGTTTAGAGAAGGATAGCTCCAGTTTGTCTTGTTTGTCATTAGAATGTCTTAGACTTCTAGGAAGGTCGGTTGTGTCCGCACTTTTGACTGATTCCGTGTGACAGTGAGGGAGTTTTACTCTTAGAATGTCCTATGGATTTGGATTAGCTCACCATTCACAGTTCATGCCCTCCTTCTAGCACCAAAAATGTTAATGCCTCTAAAATCCCAACACCAACATTGGGGATAACCACCTAGTCCGGACCTTAGTACAGCCCCTTTTCCATTTGGTGTGGTGGCTCCGATTGGATATTATGGGACCAGTTTCCCATATAATGAATGGTTTGATGGATGATTGTTTTATAATGTATAATAAAGATGATAAGTGCTTTAACCTATAACTCAAAAATATACAAATATACTTATCTAACCCGGGTAATGTACTAACAATGTGATTTATGATTATTTCTAATAGACAAATAATCATATAGATGAATTACTGATCGATAGAAAGATGCATTCATAGATAATGATTACTTTGTTTAAGAAATTAAACAAAGTAATTATTAATAAAACATATCGCATTCATAATAATATATGTCGCTGACATATATCTTTAAAGTATAACAATTCTAAATCTTCAAAAATGACATGATAAAGAATTATTTGAAGAGCATACATACATCAACAATAGCAACTTTTAAAAGGAATGCTTCATCACATAAGGAAACAAGACAAATGAATAGTGATAAAAATACTGCATGCATTTGAGTCTTTCCAATGAAAATAACACTTCGATTCCACTTTCTTATTTTAGATAACTTTGAGGAGATACAAAAGTGCAGGCCTTGAAAAAGTTTTCTTCACAAAAAATGTAGAACCTTGATCCACTACTGATAAAAATATATTCATAAGTGCAAAAGTGTAACTTCTCAAGTCAAGTTTTTATGCAAATTGAGGACCCTTTCTTCAAAGACATGAAAGGCTTTAAATAATAAAATAAGAACTAACTATCAATAAAAATTGCTTTGAGCTGTTGAAACTGTAAACATGAAAATCTAGGATTTGATTTATGAAAATAACAGTGCAATAGCCTTTGAACTGATTCATTGTATCTAGTTCTTCTCTTGCGCTTGCAGTTGACAAATTGAGAGCATTTGCTGAATTTCTGGCGTATGATTCAGCCTGGAATGTAGTTTACTTGTGTACGTAGCATCTGAAAGTTCAGGAACCATGAGATTGACAACGTCAGCAAGGAATTTGGTGGCCATCTGTTGGTTGTGCAGCTTGACTAAGAAAAAAATGCATCCCAAGTCAAGTTTTGCACTTTGCCGATTTGTTCTTCTCTATTGGCCAGATCCTGTCTCCATTGATCTTCTAGCGCTTTTGCTTTCGGGAGCTTTCCTAGAGAGCAATCAGAGATCAAGTTAGCTAGATATAAGTTGTCATTTACCAACTTAATCACACTGTTCATTGTAGCCCTGGCTCTGGAAGTAGCTCTTTCGGCCTTTATTAACTATGATTCCCACTCCGAAAAACAAGATTTCTTTGTGCAATTCTTGGATTTTCGGTAGATTAGCAGCCATGCCTTCTTCTGAACTTTGCCAAGAGAGAAATTTTGTGACCTTATCATCTACGTTTTCAAATTCTAGCCTGGTGTCAACTTCCTGTTCAATGAGTGATGCAGTGATAGTGCACAATGGGTCAACCAATGATATTTTATGGCAAAGGATATTTAGTTACTGAGATAAGGCTTTGGTCACTTCCAGGGCTTCTTTCTTGAATTCATCAATCTTCGGATAACCTTTGAATTTCTCTACCTGTAATTGCAGCTGTGCAATTTTTTCTTCTTTAGCCTTCTTTTCCTGCTGAATTGCCACTCGAAGCTTGCTGAGTTCTTGAGACAACTTTTGTTGTTTCTGGAGAGCCTGCTGATCGATCTTTTGTTTCTCCAAATTTAATTGTTCTTTTAGTTGCTCATTCTGTTGTTTTTTCTCTGCTAGCTGTTGCTCAAGCTGTCCGATCTTCTGCTGTTCCACTACCATTTTCTCTTCAAGTTGGGTGATCCTTAGATCCTTTTCCTTGATTAGTTGGCTAACTTCAGAAGCCTTATCCACTGTAGCGGTTGTATAGGCACCTGCATACTGAGATAACTTGGTTAAAGCCTCAGAAGGATTGACTTCCGAGTCTTCCCATACCACATTCATCAGTTCAGCTTGAGGAGTTGATAATGGTCCCTAGTCAATTTTTCTCTTTTTCCTTTGTCTTTTGACCACAACCCTATGCTTTGGACTGTAAATACATCCAGGGGTGGTATTTCCTCTACCTTCATTAAAATCTCTTCGGAAGGGTTCTCTGGAATTATTTCAATATCATGCTGAGTGTTAACTGTGTCGACTACCCCTTCAATTGGAATATTAGTAACAATAGGCTCTTGTGTTGTGGGCGATTTTGGCATAATGATGTTTTGGGAGTCATTCTAGTTCTTGATCATTTGTTCGAACTACTCCCATTCCTTGGTTAAGCTAGAATCAATATGCACAACGGTATCTAGGATCTCGTTGGTCTTTTCATTTGTCTGCTCCTTTTTCAGGACTTTTCTCCTTTTCGGGACTCTTCTCCTTTTCAGGACTCTTCTCAGTAGTTTGTTCTTCACTGTGGCCTTCTTGCTACACCATAGGGGTAGTGTTCAATAAATCCAGAGGTAGTGTTTGTAACCTCTATGTCCTGAACTTCATAAATTTATCTATCCCCTCTACTCCCAATTTGATCTTTGCTAGATGTTTTACCTGTGAAAATAACTCAACCGAAGTGAACAAGTCATCATATTCATCTTTCTCATGTTCAAATTTGGCAAGTTTCACCTGAGTGGTAAAGTTGTAAGCCACTGCTTTTGGATCATACTGTCTCTTAGGAATGACTGCTAACTTTAGAATTTTTATCTTCTCTGTTTCTTTCTCTGCATGTTTGAAATCATGCAGTGAGTAAGTACCACAGCGGAGGGGAAATGAAGGCCACATTTGTTTCTTGGACTCTTTGAGGTTCCTGGACATTCCTGTTTCTGTTATCTGGTAAGCTATTTCTCTAGCCAATAGCTTATCAGGAATGTACAAGGGGAGAACATGTGGATCTGTGGTGTTGCCAAAAAGTCTGACATAGGTGAAATTTTCTTCACTGAACCAACTACCAATTGATGTTAGGTCAATGCTGGCCTCATCAGATAACCGAGGAGTAGGTTTGTTGAATATGGCTTGATGGATGGGTAAAACAAAACCATGGCAAATTCTATATATATACGATTTTTATAATGGGCCTTCAACAAATACTTATGATAAATGTGAATAGGAGTTGGGTCTTGAGGAGTCCATTTCCAACCTAGAATGGGGAATTCAGAATTGAAACAGATGGTATCCATGATGTAGATGCTCATATAGAATGGGGGTATTATCCAGGTAGTTACAAACCTATTTCTTCTATAACCAAGGATTTGGTTGGGCATTTTATCTGATAAAATGGTTGCCCAATCCATGATATAAGAGTTAATTGCTGCGTCCATTAAAGGCACCATTTCTATGGAAAACCTAGCTGAATCAGGGACTCCAAAGAGTCTACATATCATGGCACTAACATAGCAATAGGAAGATGCTAAGGAGTCCACGGAATACATACCAGAGGATTCATGCTTATTCTTGTTTAGGAAAAGCCTCCATTGCTTGATAGGGTCCGACTCTACATCATTCTCCTTGGAAAAATCTTCTAAAAATGCTTTGTTGTAATGTTTCTGGGGGTCTGGCAGATGATACATCTTCTTGATATCTTCTGCCTTGAATGTCCTGAACATCCTTCCATCGGCTGTATAGAATGCTCTATCGCTTCTGTTGATACTCTCTATTACCCATCTCACCAGGTCATTGTATGGTAACACTTTCGTATGGGCTACTATTTTGTGGAGGAAGGAGCTGGCTAACTCTTTAAGAGTATTTTTTTTATTTATCAGTTGAACTAGTTGTTGCTCCTTCTTATTCAATTACAGTTGGCTCCTCGGCTTCGAGTAGATTATATATGCCCTCCCATGAAGTCTTGTCAAGGCATGAATAGGTAGTATCAGCTATCAGTACCAACTTTGCTGGTTCATCTTTCAATATGATGGGGACATTTGCTTTCCGAGATTTCTTAGACATTTTTACTAGACTGGTGATTTCAGATTCGCTCTGCAAAGTGAAACAGATGGACGTAACAGTGGAAAAAACTTGTTAAAATCTTATAAACAGCACACAAAACTAACAGCAATTAAGCGTAATAGATGCTACGGATCTATGATATATATTAAGCCACCACAGATGAAATCCTTGAAGGATTCAACCATAACTGCTTCTTAATGATTTCCCCATAACTTCCAACATGAACTTTAATACTGTGATGGTATGTCGCATCACAAATTTATAACAATCCTTTTCTAGAATGGATATCCTGACTTTCCGATCGGCGATTAGTGATAATCGCATATCGTAGATCGGGAGTTACAACTGCCATGCTTAAATATTTCCTTTGCGTGATTGCGATTGTGATCAGTGGTGAGCTAGCATGGGGAGGCGGCATGCTTTAAAGTTGATAAATCGTTTAAATTTTCTTTATAATTGACTTATAACTTTAAATCGCACATGTTCATAATATTTCATGTTTTTCCTTTATTGAACGCGTGCTATACGATAATGAAATCGCATCGGAAGATTTCAAAGGAGCTTTTGGGATGTGTCTTATGATTTTAGCGATGCGCGATTGCGATTGGCTTATCGCATTGGAGGTTTTCCATGGAACACTTGGGACGTTTTCTTAACGAGTAGCGATATGTAATTTCCAATAGAGTTGTCGCATCGGTGAATCTCAATGGAACACTATTATTCCACCGTTGAGATAAAGGATGCACGTGATGCGACAATTCGCCTTCTATAATTATTTCCATTGATAAAGCTTTTCGATAAGTTTTTATTATGACTCAAATTGGATCGACTTTTATTAAAAGGACTTCCATGGGTTCAAAAGTTTTGCAAATTGTGATTGCGATTTAACCTACCCTAAAAGCAAATTTTTATATAACCTATTATAAAAATTTATTTTCAAATGTTTTATTGATTTTATTCATATTCTAAAGGGTACCCATTTCTTATTAAAGTCTTTTATGAAAAATTTTTAAATGGGGAAGGTTGTTGTATAGCACAACACTTCCTTATTTTACAAACTAAATCAAACCTGGGGGGCATCCTTTAATCTTAGGAAGGTTGTGGCTAGCCACTGCAATGCATTCATAGGATGCAGGTTTAGGTCTATGATGATTTATGATGGTCAGGCCACCAAGAATCTTAGCCTTTATCCCCCACCAAAACCATATACAGATTCGGGAAATCCCTTATGGAATGAATTTGAACTCGAGTCAGATCACTCACAACCACTTATCACCCTCGAGAAGGCACAGTACTTTCAGAATCAAACAGAAGATGATATCATAAGTGGTTTTATTAGTAATTCACTTTCTGTTACCTCCACTGAAGACTCGGGGGAGGAGGATGTTGTAGAAGATTTGAGCCTTGAATAGTGTTGGCATTATGACACAGGTTTAGCGCTATGGCACTTGTGTTGTCCTTGATGGCAACTCACTCTGGTGACAGATCTCAGTTCAAGCTCTCAGAATGAAGAAAAATATATATACACAGGTTCATCATGATCAAGACACGTATACACACAGGTTAGACGTTCCAAAGTCGCGTATGCGTATACACACACTTTCACGCAAGGAAAAGCACGTACATGTGGGAGAACTTATTTTGGTCCGTGATATTTAGTCCTTGGTATTTGAACCTATGGTTTTGGACCATGGTATCTCGTTCGAAGTGTTGATCCCAAGTATTGGGTCCATGGTATTGATTTGATATGGTTTTGGACCATGGTATTGTGAAAGGCCTAAGACTATAAAAGAGGAAAGAGATCATTAGGCAAGGTCACGATCTAAATTATTGAATATCTGATAAAGTGCTAGATCTGGAATACTGGTGATTGGGGTTAAGGTGCAGAGCTGGATCTAAACGAAGGAGGAACCTAAGCGCAAAGAAAAGGATAAGTTCTATTGATGGGTCAAAATCTTAAGGCTTAGTATCTTTGTATGACTTTGATCTGTTATATGTGGTGCACGCTTGATATATAAATCCGATAATCTGGGTTAACTAATGTCTGAATATTTGAAGGAGTGAATTATCTTTATAGATCTATACGCAGGTTTAGTGAAGCGAAGGCGCGTATACATGTTGTTTCTGCTAGTAAAAAGTGCATATACGTAGGTTGGTCTTAACACAGAAGCGTATGCACACAGGTTTCTGAATATTGAAGTAGCATATGTCTCTTAAATTATGTTCTAGCTGCTTTTGTTGATTACTGCAGTGATCTGGGTTCAGAATTGGTGTATGGTTACTGTTACTGTGTTCTGGGTACAGCTATTAGACAAGTGTCTATTTGATTCAGTTTTAATTGGTGAAAAGGAGATTGTTTGATGCAGAAATTCTTGATGTTTGATTGATATTCATGGATCCAGTCTGAAAATTTATGAAACGTGGTCCCTGGAAGAAAAGAGAAGGTTGTAGCCTTCTGTAGGTCAGCACCTACGTACGAGTACCTCAGCTAGTACAAGAGCTAAGGGATTTGTAGCTCCCTTCCAGGAGAAGCTGGAGAACGAGAGAGGGTTGTAGCTCTCTGCAAGTTGTAGCCTGCGTACTGGTAAAGGATTGCACTAGTACAAAATCATTTTAAAAATAAGTTTCTAATTGAAAAAGATAGAGACATATTGCAGCAGGTGGTTTTCACCCACATTGGGTTTCCACCTTATATCTTGTGTTCTTGTGTGTGATTGTCTGCATTTTCCTATTCTTGGTTATTGTTTCTATGGTTCTGACACAGATTTAAAATCAACATCTGAAGAATAATTAAATTACAAGTCTGTAAGTTATACGCAGTTTTCCTTTATTGAAGTTGCGTATATACGCTAGTTTACCTAACTAAAGTAGCATATACAAATCTGTGAAAGAATTGAAAAGAATTGTCTTGATAATACTGATTCACCCCCCCCCCCCCCCCCCCTCTCGGTATTATTTCCAACAATTGGTATCAAATCAAGTCCTTCAGAAGAAGCTTGATCCCTTGAAGGAAGATCTATCATCATGAGCAACTACGAGAGAGAAGCATCGATCAGGCCACCAATTTTTGATGGGACCAACTTTGTCTATTGGAAGGTAAGAATCATAGCCTACCTTCAATCTCTTGGTACAGAAGTCTGGGATATCATAGATACAGGGTACACATTTCCATCAGCAACTCCTATAGATCCAGTTGGGAAGAAGCAGTATGAAACAAATGCAAAGGCTGTCAATACTCTATTAGGAAGTCTATCTCAAACAGAATTCGTCAAGGTGATGTAGCTCAAAACCACAAAAGAAATATGGGACAAGATTGTTCTAAGCTATGAATGAGATGAACAGGTAAAACGAGAAAAACTTCAAACCCTCAGAATTCAGTATGAAAATCTCAAAATGCACAATGATGTAAGTGTGGCTAACTATTTCCTATGTATAGATGAGATTGTTAATTGTATGAAAAACTTGGGTGAAGAAATAAAAGAGGTTGTTTTGGTTGAAAAAGTTCTAAGATCTTTGTCTTCTAAGTTTGAATCAAAAGTTTCTACAATAGAAGAAAAACAGAATCTACAGAGCATTACCATGTCGCAGCTACACGGAATTCTAACCGCTTATGAAATGAGGAAAGGGGGACCATCAGACAGAAGAGAAGCCGCATTCAAGGCCTCAGGAAAAGGAGATTCCTATGACTCAGGATATATGTCAGAAGAAGAGGAAGAATCAAATTTTGTCAAAAACCTTCAACGGGGTGCTGGAAGATTCAGAGGTAAGTTACCTTTCAAATGTTTTGCTTGTGGAAGAGTCGGTCACTATGCTGCCAAGTGTCCTCATAAAGATAAGCTTGAATAATAGAATGTAAATAAGAAAAGCTATTACACTCATGAAGACAATGATGGACTTTCAAATAGTGATGAAGATGAACAAGGTAATAATTATAGACTTTTAATGGCTTTTGAAGATGATGATTTCTTGGATGCTATAGATGAAGAAGGTCTTTATGAAGAGATTTCTAAACTCAAAATTTGTTTAGAAGAGAAAAATATGATTATTGATACTCTGCAATTCCAACTGGCTGAAAGGGAAAAACATCATGAAAAGTTAGAATGTGAAATTGTGGGACTTAGAAAAGAGATTGAGAAAACAAAAGCTCTTAATCTTAGATTTGTTAAAGGATCTGAAACTTTAGATGAGATTATCAAAGTGCAACATTCTCCACTAATCAAGACAGGTCTGGGATATAATGAAGAAGCATCTCAAGTGCAAAAACCATCCACCTCCAAAATTTATCTTGATGCAACAAGGAGAAGTGAGCAAAGGCCCAATGGAGATCACCAGGTAAATCAGGGACAATTTACCTCAAGAATGAACAAAGACTACCAGGTAAATCGGGGGCAATCTACTTTAAGGATGAACAGAAACTACAACCAGCCATAGGTAAAACCTTCTCAATTCGCCTCAATAATGGATGTCAATAGAAACTACAATCATTTGGTTGGTAGATTTGATAATCATAGGAGTTTCTTCAATGGCCAATGTTTCTCTTGTCATAACTTTGGTCACAAAGTAGCTCAATGTGTTGCTTATAAGACAATCATGACTAGAGAAGCTGAAAAACAAGGAAGTATGACTGGGATCATGAAAAGGACCTACAATAACTTTTCTGCTCTTGAAAATGAAATAGAATGTTCTATTTGTAACAACTTCGGTCATGAAGATTCTGAATGCAGGAGCAGGTTTCGGCAGACAACTCAGAAGGAACAAGCCTCAAGTACCAAAACATGGAGAATGAAATAACCGCAACTAGAAATATGTGGTATAGCCTTATATGCGGAAGGGCAGGAAAATCAATGGTACATTGACAGTGGATGTTCGAAACATATGACAGGTGATAAAGAAAAACTTTAGTCATATAGTGCCTTAGAAAAGGAGAAGAAGGTCTCATTTGGAAATGACACCCCTGCACTCATAAAAGGTAAAGGTTTTGTTCTTTTAAAAGAAAAGGTCAAAGCGGGAAATGTTATGTATGTTGATGGCTTAAAGCATAATCTATTGAGTGTCAGTCAAATGTGTGATCAAGGAAATGAGGTGATATTTCGATCAAATGGATGTATTGTTCGTGAGCTTGATACAGGAGAAACAGTGATCAAAGGCATAAGGACTCCAAATAATCTATACATTCTCAAGGGAGGACAACAATAATGCTATCTGAGCAAGAATGATGAACACTGGCTATGGCATAAAAGATTGGGGCATCTAAGCTTCTCTCAGATAAGGAAAGCATGCAAATATCAGGCAGTTCGTGGTCTTCCAGACATCAGAATTCCAGACAATACAATATGAAAATCATGTCAGTTTGGCAAGCAAACTAGAACTAACTTCCCTGAGAAGGAAGGATCAGCTAGCAGGCCACTTGAACTTGTCCATACTGATGTATGTGGTCCATCTAGGAAAAGATCACCTCGAGGAGAAGAATATTTTATATTATTCATTGACGATTTTTCAAGAATGTGTTGGATAGGACTTATGAAGCACAAAGATGAAGCCTTTGAAAAGTTCAAATCATTCAAAGCCTTGGTGGAGAATGAATCAAATCGCAGAATCAAATGCCTCAGGTCTGATCGAGGAGGAGAATTTACCTCAAATGAATTTTTCGATTTTTGTGAAGAACATGGAATAAGAAGGGAATTCTCTACAGCTAGGACTCCTCAGCAAAATGGAGTAGTGGAAAGGATGAACAGAACGGTTCAACAAATGGCTCGTGCTATGCTTGATGAGTCTGGAACTCCCGCAACCTTCTGGGGTGAAGCCGCATTTGTAGCAGTTACTATTCTCAACAAGACAAACGTCCGGGTAAACAGCACTCAGACTCCTCACGAACTATGGTATGGTAAGACTCCCACGGTAAAATACTTCAAAATTTTTGGGAGCAAATGCTACATCAAAAATACTGATGAAAATCTTGGCAAGTTTGAACCTAGAGCAGATGAAGGCATTCTCCTTGGTTACTCTCCCCACAGCAAAGCATACAAGTGTTACAATAAAAGGCTTGGAAAAATTGTTGAAAGTATTGATGTAGTGGTTGATGAAGAAGAAAGCACTCCTAGGCAGGTAAGATCTGAAGACTTCGAAGATGATGAGGACTATCCATCAACATAAAATCAGATTCATGATGAAGAAACCCATGAGGCACCAGAAGAACAGATAAGGATAGAAGAAAAGACTCCATCCAGGTACATTCAGAAGAATCATCCAGAATCTCAAATTTTGGGGCAAAAAGAGGCAGGTATACAAACAAGAAGAACAATTGCAGAAGCTTCAAGCTATTTGGCATTGCTCTCCTCCACTGAACCACAAAATGTAAGAGAGGCATGCAAAGATGAATGCTGGGTCAAGGCAATGGATGAAGAACTTGAGCAGATTGAAAAGAATAACACTTGGGAGTTGGTTCCTAGACCTAAAGATAAGAATGTCATAGGGACAAAATGGATATTCAAAAACAAGTTGAATGAAAATGGGGAAGTTATTAGAAACAAAGCCAGACTTGTTTGTAAAGGGTATGCTCAACAAGAAGGAATCAACTTTGAAGAAACTTTTTCTCCCGTTGCTAGACTTGAGGCCATCAGAATGTTCCTTGCTCTCTCTAGTTTTCAGAAGTTCAAAGTATTTCAAATGGACGTGAAATCTACTTTTCTAAATGGAGACTTGGATGAAGAAGTGTATATTGAGCAACCAGATGGGTTTATCCTTGGAAATTATCCAAAGCTTGTATGCAGACTCAAAAAGGCTCTCTATGGCCTTAAAAAAGCTCCAAGGGCTTGGTATTATTGCTTGGATAAATACCTCCGTCAACAAGGTTTTATAAAAGGATCAATTGATAGCAATCTTTATATAAAATTTGACAATGATAAGTTGCTAATACTTGTTGTGTATGTTGATGATATCATCTTTGGTAGCAATGAAGAAGACATGAGTCAAAATTTTGCCTTAGTAATGCAGAAAGAGTTTGAAATGTCTATGCTTGGTGTGCTCACATATTTTCTTGGTTTACAAGTCCAATAAAACAAAGATGGCATCTTTCTATCACAAAGCAAGTATCTCAAGCAGATCTTGAAGAAATATGGGATGGAGGATTCGAAACCAGTATGTACCCCTATGGTGACAGGATGCAGCCTTAGCACAAATGATGAATCGACAGTAGTACATCAACCAACCTATAGATCCATGATTGGTAGTCTACTCTATCTAACAGGTATCCGACCAGACATTATGCATGCAGTGGGAATAGTTGGAAGGTTTCAGGCAAATCCAAAGGAAACTCATCTTCAGGAAGTTAAAAGAATTTTCAAGTATCTTCAAGGAACTCAAAATTATGGCTTATGGTATCCTAGAGGTACAGATCTCACACTTCATGCATATACAGATGCGGATTGGGCAGGAAGCGTGGATGACAGAAAAAGCACTAGTGGTGGTGCATTCTTCATGGGTCCTAGATTAGTATCTTGGTTCAACAAGAAACAAAGTTCTATTGCTTTGTCTACAGTTGAAGCAGAATATGTAGCTGTTGCATCTTGCTGCACACAGCTCCTTTGGATGATGCAAACATTGCAAGATCTTCAAATCACTTGTACTCCACCTATCTCCATTTTTTTGTGATAATACAAGTGCTATCAGTATCTCAAAGAATCATGTCATGCATTCAAAGACTAAGCACATACCGATCAAGTACCATTTTCTCCAGGAACAAGTGCTAGAACAAAAGGTCAAATTGGAGTATGTTCCCTCTAAGGAACAAGTTGTTGATATTCTCACCAAACCACTACCCAGGGAGACATTTGAATACCTCAGCCAGAAGCTGGGGGTAGTTGATGCATCATATTGCTATTGAAACCTATCTGTTTCAGAGAAATGTGGTTGTACACAATTTGCATGAGGAGGATCCGCATACATACGCCGATTTATGCAGATACAGTCGTGTATATGAAGGAAATCAGTGGGGACAGACTCTGGTTGAAAAGAGTATGATATGGGTCTAATAGAGACCATCTGGCACAGGTTGAGGGGGAGCAGATAAACTTCTAATAATGCATGGTTGGCATTACATTAGAAGCTCTTGGTTCGAGTACACAAGTTGTTTTGGGTTCAGGTGGATCAGCTGCAGAAGGAGAACAGAAGGAGAACATGGTTGCTGATCTGAATAGTGTTGTTGATATTAGTTATTGGTGACTTTCATAGTCTTGCTCTAGATATTTCGTCTCTATGTCATGTATATCTTTTATTATTATCAAGGTCATGTAACGGCCTATTTTGGTTTCCCCACTAAGCTTGGGATGAATGATGTAATTTACTTGGTGTATCCCCACTTGGTTGGGTGGATGATCCCCACTTGGTTGGGTGATAGATGCATGTATAGAGTCTTTGATGATAGGAAGATCAGTTATGATGTATGAGTCATGGTTCTTCTTGAAGAACATCTTTTTGCAGATCTTGCCTACAGTCAGGGGGAGCATGGCTAGCACTACAGAGTAGAGATTTCAGCATGTACTGAGGGGGAGTATAACCCTTTGCCCTTGATGACAAAGGGAGAGAATGACCTTGAGGATCTTGGGGTTGCCATCAAGTCCAAAGGGGGAGATTGTTGGCATTATGACATAGGTTTGCCACTATGGCACAGGTGTTGTCCTTGATGGCAACTCACTCTGGTGACAGATCTCAGTTCAGGCTCTCAAAATGAAGAAAAATATATATACGTAGGTTCTTCATGATCAAGACGCGTATACACGCGGGTTAGACGTTCCAAAGTTGCGTATGCGTATACACGCACTTTCACGCAAGGAAAAGCGCATACACGTGGGAGAACTTATGTTTGGTCCGTGGTATTTAGTCCTTGGTATTTGAACCTATGCTTTTGGACCATGGTATCTCGTCCGAAGTGTTGATCCCAAGTATTGGGTCCATGGTATTGATTTGATATGGTTTTGGACCGTGGTATTGTGAAAGGCCTAAGACTATAAAAGAGGAAGGAGATCATTAGGAAAGGTCACGATATGAATTATTGAATATCTGATAAAGTGCTAGATCTGGAATACCGGTGATTGAGGTTAAGGTGCAGAGCTGGATCTGAACGAAGGAGGAACCTAAGCGCAAAGAAAATGATAAGTTCTATTGATGGGTCAAAATCTTAAGGCTTAGTATCTTTGTATGACTTTGATCTGTTATATGTGGCGCACGCTTGATCTATAAATCTGATAATCTGGGTTAACTAATGTCTGAATATTTGAAGGATTGAATTATCTTTATAGATCTATACGCAGGTTCAGTGAAGCGATGGCGCGTATACACGTTGTTTCTGCTAGTAAAAAGTGCGTATACGCAAGTTGGTCTTAACACAAAAGCGTATGCACGGATGTTTTTGAATATTGAAGTAGCTTATGTCTCTTAAATTATGTTCTAGCTGCTTCTGTTGATTACTACAGTGATCTGGGTTCAAAATTGGTGTATGGTTACTGTTACTGTGTTCTGGGTACAGCTGTCAGAGAAGTGTCTATTTGATTCAGTTTTAATTGGTGAAAAGGAGATTGTTTGATGGAGAAATTCTTGATGTTTGATTGATATTCATGGATCCAGTCTGAAAATTTATGAAATGTGGTCCCTAGAAGAAAAGAGAAGGTTGTAGACTTCTGTAGGTCAGCACCTATGTACTAGTACCTCAGCTAGTACAAGAGCTAAGGGGGTTGTAGCTCCCTTCCAGGAGAAGCTGGAGAATGAGAGAGGGTTGTAGCTCTCTACAGGTTGCAGCCTACGTACTGGTAAAGGACTGCACCAGTACAGAATCATTGTAAAAAGAAGTTTCTAATTGAAAAAGATAGAGACATATTGCAGTAGGTGGTTTTCACCCACATTGGGTTTCCACCTTATATCTTGTGTTCTTGTGTGTGACTGTCTGCATTTTCCTATTCCTGGTTATTGTTTCTATGGTTCTGACACACAGATTTAAAATCAACATCTGAAGAATAATTAAATTACAAGTCTGTAAGTTATACGCGGTTTTCCTTTACTGAAGTTGCGTATATATGCTGGTTTACCTAACTAAAGTAGCGTATACAAATCTGTGAAAGAATTGAAAAGAATTGTCTTGATAATACTGATTCACCCCCCCCCAGTATTATTTCCAACAAACAGATGAAGACCGCTCCAAGTATTAACAACAGTCCTATTAAAATAGAACCAGGCAAATATCTTAATGTCAATCCAAACTTGACTGGTGAGAAGAATAGGTTTCTATTACAACTGTTATGGAAATACAAAAAGGTGTTTTCATGGGATTATACAGATATGAAGGGTATGCATCCCAGCATATGCACTCACCACATCTATTTGAAAGATGGTTGCAATCGGGTGAGACAACCACAACAACGCATGAACCTTGCATTGAAGGAGGTAGTAAAAAAAGAATTGTAGAAACTCCTAAATGCCAACTTCATTTATCCCATTTCTAACAATCAACGGCTATCTTTGCTTTTCATTGTCCCCAAAAAGAATGGCAAGTAGAGGATGTGTGTGGATTATAGAGAACTTAACAAAGCCACTAAAAAGGACCATTTCCCCTTGCCATTTATAGACTAGGTCCTTGATACCCTGTCCGGAAATAAAATGTTCTCATTCTTAGCTGGGTTTAGTGGTACAACCAAATATATATTACCCCGGAAGACCAAGATAAAATGACCTTTACCTTCCCTTGGGGAACTTTCGCATACAAGGTTCTTCCTTTTGGACTCTATAACATGCCAACAACTTTCCAAAGGGCGATATTGGATATTTTATCGGATATGTTGAATGACTGTCTAGAATTTTTCATGGATGACTTCACACCCTATGGGGACGCCTTTGAAACAACATTAGTTAATTTGGAAAAAGTATTAGAACGATGTGAATAGAATAATGTTGCTTTGAGTACAGAGAAATGTCACATGATGATGAATGAAAGGATCGTGCTGGGACATCTTATTTTAGCTGACGGGATTAAGTGGACCATGCTAAGATAGAGGTAATCTTGAAAATCCCAATCCCCAAGACACAGAAAGAGGTACATAGTTTCTTGGGTCATGCAGGGTACTATAGGAGGTTTATAGAAAAAATTTCAAAGATTGCATCTCCTTTATTTTATTTACTTATGAAAGATGCAGAGTTTGTATGGACATGAAAATGCGAGCATGCCTTTGCAAAATTAAAAGATTGTGTATCAACAACTCCTATTTTGTGGGGACCGAACTGGAATTTGTCGTTCCATATAGATACGGACACATTTGATACTTCCGTGGGAGCTATTTTGGGCCAGCTGGAGGACAAGAAACCATATGCCATTTATTATATAAGTAAAAACTTGACTCCAAATGAACTCAATTACACAGTGACTGAGAACGAATTCCTTGCAGTAGTGCATGCCATCAATAAATTTCGGCACTACATCACATGATATCAAGTGTTTGTACACACTAACTACTCTGCCATTCGCTTTTTTATGAACAAACTAGTCATTAATGGCGGGATTACACAGTGGTTACTGTTGTTATAGGAATTTGATATAACCATCCTAGATAAACCTGGGAAAGATAATGTGGTGGTTGATTTTCTTTCTAGGCTGAATGTTGGTAGTGAAAGCATGCCTATTCAAAAAAAAATTCCGGATGAATATCTTTTTTCTATTCAGTTCAGTCATTGTGGTATTGAAACATAGCTAATTATCTTGCTGCAAGAAAGATCGCCCAACACCTATCCTATAGGGAAAAGAAAAGGATTGTTCAGCAAAGTGCTAGATACTCATGGATAGAAGGAAATCTCTATCACATTGTGCTAGACCATCAGATCATACAATGTGTAAGGGAGGATGAAATTTTTGATATCCTTCAAGATTGTAATGAGGAACCTTGTGGAGGACACTTTGCAGATAAGAGAATGGGATACAAGGTGCTCTCAACAAGATATTATTGGCCCACAATATTCCAGGATGCTAAGAAATTCATGAAGGGATGTGACAGTTGCCAGAGAATGGGTCAGCCACTCCAATCAAACGAGATGTTGTTGCAACCTCAAATAGTTTTAGAACCATTTGAGAAATGGGCCCTAGATTTTGTAGGACCAATTAACCCATCATCTCAACAGAAATCCTACATTCTAGTCTGTACAGAATATGTCACAAAATGGGTTGAGGTGAAAGAATTAACTAGAACTACAGAGCATTTTCTTTCAAACTTCTTGTTTGAATATATTTTTGTCTATTTTGGAGTACCTAGAGAAATAGTGACGGATCAAGGACCCCAGTTTACATCTCATTTGATTTAGAACCTGGTTGAAAAATACAAAATCCTTGTAACCTAGGAAGCCCTTGGAAACCAAAACTAGGATTTGCCCCAATTTATTTATAGATGGCTAATCTGTATTGCATTATTTCGATATGAAATTTGGAGGATGTCGAAGTGGATATCGCAGGGGTGAAGAAATATGTAGACTTTGAAGTCATAGACACTATGGGAGACAAATATCCCTATCCTACATTACTGGGGATAGATTAAGCCATTGAGAACTATGATGTAATTGATTTAAAATTAGAGACAATGACCTTTAAAGTGGATGGGGTTAGAGTGATTCATCCCTTGGATCCTTATGAGGGTCCCATATTTACAATGTCAGTGGATGAAAAATAAGAACGTAACATTTTGGACTAGATATACCAACTCACATCAGGAAAGAGGGAGGATTACATAAACCCTGTAGTTGATGGCTCTATTAGCTGGAGAAATGTTCAAAGCATAGAGGTCGGTTCAGAGGTTGTGTGGGATGATTGGAAATAGGGAGATCATGAGCTACATGCTAGAAGATGTGAAATTGTTCACTATGCATGATAGAATGGTACCAAGGTACGAAATTTTTCTATTTTCAATGGTATGGGATCTACTGTTAATTTTGTTAATGAAATTGATTTGAAAGTTGAAGAAACACATAAGATCCCATTAATTGATGTTTCCCTTCTAGAAACACAAGCAAGGTGGTGGGGAGATCATCGCAAGCAGTTCTAAGGATGGGTGTCTATTACACGTCATTTTGTCACATTAGAAAAATGACCATCGGTTTGGATATTTTTCTATCCATAAATGTGTTCCAAAGCATCCCCTTGCAAGGCTAGAATCCAAACTATCTAAAAGAGAATGAAATTCCTAGATCTCAAGGCTTTGAAACTCATTTTTGGCTTCTTGCACAGTTCCCTAGTCAATCTTTGCGCATCACAGAAGATTCCATTAGGAATTGTGCATAAGTGTGCTCTGTATTACACTCTAGCCTGCACACATGACTTAACGAATGTGAAAAAAAAAGTCTAGAAGCGTTGTTAGTCGAATATTTCACAACTAACAAGCTTCAAATGGATGCCTATTCAGCCATGATCCCTCCCATCATGGAGCTACCTCCCTATCTTTGTGGAACCCCTATCCCACCATTTGTGGATCTCATCCCTTCAGAAATGGATCCCAAACTTCCCCCTATTGGCCTATAAATCCAACACGGGCCTAAGGATTAAGGAGGATTGTTAGAAGTAGACTTATGCTGAAGAAATAAGGCTAGGAGGCTATTCATCCAAGGATAGGGTTGGAGATTGTGAGAAGAGACTTGTAACATCAAGTCTTTGAGGTTGTAAGTTTGTTCTCCATTTTATTAATATTAAAGCAACTATTCTTTCCCAATTATGTCTTCTTTGATATAATTTGTGGGATTCCTTGATCAACCACATAGGTTATGATTGCTTATTCATTAAATTTATGATATATGTTGAGTTAATTATTTCATTTATTTTTTATGTTATATACTAGATGCTTTGATCTTGTGTGTGTTTCTGTCTATGCGGATCTCCTTCAAGACATCATGGAGAAGTTGTGGTGACAACTGGAATGGTCTCTAAAGCATGAAGGAGAAGCGAATGGTCAAAGGCACTGAAAGGGACTTCATCAAGCATTTTGATTAAATAGTAAGTGACCTTTCTCATATTTTTTGTTTCAATCAATCATAAGTTAGGGAAAGGTAGCAGTTCTTTGTTGTTTATTACTAGATTTCTATGAGGTATAGGGAGATTCGTCTTGTTCACAAGAGGGATTAGTCTGCTTAAAAAATTGGAAACTCCTCTGGGGAACGACTCACTCTCCCTAATTCTATTTGTTTTGACCTTTGATCCTTATGTTGTAGCCTTCTCTGAGTGTTTGGAAATGATTGAAAATATAGATTTTGTGATTCATTTGACTTGTTTTTATTTTTTCTAAAAATTTCTTGCTGTGAGCACTTTATCTTTAGTCACAACGTGCACTTCTGTGCACTTTTCTCTTTGCAAAAATGTGTATGCGCACTAGTTTGTTCTATGACCTGTGCACATACTTGAAATTTTTGAAAATTTCAGTTTTCTCCTCATCAAGTCTAGAGATTTTGAATTTTTCCTCTTTAATTAAGCTTGTCTACCTTACGGTAATCTCCTCCTTATTTTGATTTTACCATCTAGGTTACATTTTGAAGAATTTTTTACTTTTGCAAAATAGGGTTTGAAGTTTGATCTGGTGAATTTCTAATTAATCAATGGAAGGACTAGTCATTGTTGGATAGTTTGAGTTTGTCCTTTGTTACGCTAAAGCATCATATTAAGTACTTTGTCTTCTAAGTTGCAAGGTGTCATTAGTATTAGGAAAATTTAGGGTTTTTCAAGAGAGCACTTGTGGTTGGAAGTTTTTTGTTTTTCCAAAGTGATTATTGATTAATTTTTTCTTTAACACAACATAATCTTCTGCTTTACAGTGATTTGCAACTCATTACGTCAAATTGAAATTAAAGCTTGTGTATGTTGAAGGAAGAATGTATCAATTGTTTGTTTGGGTATGCTAGAAGTTGGTAAGTTCAAATTTTTGTTGCTTGTAACTTAAATTTTGAAATATTTAGGTTGCATTTTCCAAAGAAGAGCCAAGAATTGTGTATTTTTCATTCTCTCTGATGTAGATTTTGAAATGATTCATTGATTCTTGTATATTTTGAAAAGTTAATGAAACATATTCCTTCATTTTAGTTACAATTCATCGAAAAGAAAATATTACAATTTCATATTCGATTCCATTAGTATTTTAGTCAAGTCATAACATCGACAGTTTCACATCTATTTACCTTGTGAGTAAATAACAGCTCTTAAAATCAACGCTAATAAAATCAATCTAGAAATTTGTATTATTTTAGGGCTCTTTTCCACCTACATTAGATTAGGTTGTAGGGATTTGGAATAGGGAATTGAGTAAAATTTCCAAATCTGCAAACAAACATTAGCATCTTGCGATAGGGAGTAAATCCATTTACGCAATTTGGCTCTGGAAAGCTCCCTTTACAAGGGAGTTAAACACGATATCATGTCGTACCCAATGGAGTGATCGATCCCACTTCACTGGTTACGGTAGAGTGCTTTACACGTATTAAAAGTGGTACTGAAAGGTAATTTAGAGTCACTTGGAAGTAAACCTCAGATTAACAGTGTTGAGGAACTTTCAAGGGGATTGAGCTTTGTTACTCTACCCTTGCATGTACATTTGATATGCGACTGTCCCCCTAGGTTAAATTTCTTTATGTGGTAACCTTAGAGAACATAATATTAGGGCTATACCAGAGGTGATGATGGAGGGGAAGTATCTGTTGTACCTAGAACAAACATTGGCTAGACTCACTTGGACCTTTTTGAAGGGTATTCTTCATTTGAGATGGCATAAATGAAGTTTAATTACACCAGATCATGTACATTAAGCAGGTTCTCGGAGTAACTAGTTCCACCCGCTCTATCTTTAGCCACTTTTCACATTGATCTCTGTGACCTTGGGTTTCGTCACCAACTAGTGATTTCGCTGTGAAAATCTTATTTGCATTGTTTGATTCCTTAGATTTAATAGCATATGTTATTTTCTTGTTTTTACTTTTTTATAGACCTGAGGTGTGGATTGTGATTTTCAATTGTTAATATTGATAGTAAATTTATCTACATTGAATCTTATGGAATCAATGTTGAAAGTTAATGATAAAGAATCCCCTTTTAATGGGAAACCTAATCCTCCCCATGATTTTTCAAATGTTGGTCCTTATATGGCTACATTGTCACTTCTCGTATTCATGATAGGTTTACCGGTGTGGTTGTTTTTAAATTATTTGATCTAAAATACCCAAACTATTCCACCTCAACTGATTTTTTCACCTCAATCGAGTTCATCATCTCAACATCACCAACCTCATGTTGAACCGTTACCTTCTTCAACCAACATGTCATCTTCTCCTTCTTCTTCTTCGCTTGGTAAAATCCTTGATGCTAATAGCTAGGTGACTAAGAAGAAGAAGAAATGGAAGAAGAAGTAGAAGCAAGATAAGAAATATTTCAACCAACCGGCCATGGTTGTAGTTAATGGCAATGTTGAGGAAACTTCCAGTATGCATCGCAAGCCCAGATACCCTTGCAATCTTTGTAAGGGTGACCACATCCTTATTAGTTGTTCTGGTATTCCTAAGGTCTTGGAAATATGGTCAAAATAATCTTATCAACCTATTTTTGATCCATTGACTAGTGATTGTGAGGTTCCTGGGAAAAAGGGTAAAGTTATGTTTCCTTATAGCTTATGCAAAGGGATCCATTATAGTCACCTTTTCCCTCATCTGGATGAAGCCTCAAAATTGCTGGAAAAACTTACTATTTCACAGCAACAACTTCCAACTAGTTACCCTAAAATTTCTCTCAACCTATCGTTAGTTGATGAAGTGATTGATCTAATTCCAAGTGCATTCAATCACACTCTTCCATTGGAGAGTGAAACACATATCACTCAAGTTGATGAGCCATTGGTTGATCAAGTGGTCGACTTGATTCTATATTCAGTCAATCCAACTCTCCCTTTAGAGAGTGAACTTAATACCACTCAGGTTTTCCTGGTTACCTCAAATTCTTCTACACATGGCGGCATTTCACTTGTTTTCGTTGATCCCCCTCCAAGTGATGAGGTTATTTCCTTTGATTGGAGTAGACTGACAGGACCTCGTCTTCCTTCTTCCACCTCTTTCAAAATCATTGTTAAAGCATATGGTAAGAATGTGCGACGCGTAAATGTAGATGAAGGTTCTTCTGTCAATATTTTATCCTCATATGCTTGAAAAGCTTTGGGTTCCTCTCAATTTGTGCCTATTACCTAGAATCTTTTAGCTTCTAACAGAACCATTAACGAGCATTTAGGGATCCTTCCTAAGTTAACTATTACTCTGGAAGGTAAAACTATCTGTATTGATCTTATGGTAGTCCAAGGCCACTTGGGTTTAAATTTTCTCCTTGGGCGAGACTATGTCTATGCCATGAAATTTGTCTTATCAACACTCTTCTGCGTTATATATTTTCCTCACAATCGAAACATTGTGACTATTGACCATTTTTCATTCATATATCTTGATTTGACTACCAGCCATCCGACAGCCCTGAATGTTCCTTAGTGGCAAGTGGTATCAACCTCACAATGGGTTAATTATGTGGCAATCAGTCCCAAGCTTTCAGTTACTGATGCAAGTGCGCCACTCATTGTTGGCTCGACTTATTATGACTTAGATCTGGTAATTGACATAGGGAACTGTATGGAGGAGTTTGAAATGGATTTTATTACCCCTTTTGATTCTCTCCACATGTATTCCTTCCAAAGAGATATTCTTCCTTCTGACGAAGATCTCTTGGAAGCCATGGTCAGGGAAAATCCCTTGGCCTATGTTTCTTCCAAATGGAATCCATGATCCAATTGACTAAGAGGAGAGTTATTTTACCGTGTCAACCTCGTAAAAAAAATGAAACAGGTTCTTATGAGAAGAGTTATTTTTGTTTCAATCTCGCATAAATATGAAACAACCCATGAGGATGGTTCTTTTACTGTTTCAACCTCATTGAAAAATGAAACAAATATTTGTGAAGATGGTTCTTCTACTATGTCAACCTCACTAAAAATTAAACAAGTGCCTGAGACGATGCTTATTTTATTATGTGAACCTTGTTAAAAAATGAAACAATTGACTTTGAGGATGGTTCTCTTGTTATGTCAACCTCACTAAAAAATGAAACAAACTTTGAGCATAGTTATTTTCATTTCAAGCTCGCATAAAAATGAAACCACTTTATGAAATTCATGAGCATAGTTCTATTTCAAGCTTGTTAAAAAATTAAACAAGTCCCTTTTTAAGCCGAGTATTTTATGTGATTTTATCAATAAACCTTTATTTCATCTGCCTATACCATTTACTTAAGAATATCAAAAAAATCTCACGAGGCATGTGCCTCTTCATGGGTACATTGTAATTATGTTTTGTGTGCAAAAAAAAAATTAGCATCTTTTTACAATTTTCTATTACTTTTCCTATTTATCTTGAATTACATTTGATCATTGATGTGTTGATGGTAAACATCTGTAAGAAAGTAAAAACAATATTCATCCATATATTGTACAAGATAGATTGAGATAGAAGTAATAGTTTTCATTAAGTAAAATGTTTGTAAAAGGTATGGTTTTACAAAAATGTATGATCCAAAAACATGAGGCCATATGGCCTTTATTATGTGGACATGCTGATAGATCATGAAAATGAAAAAATATAGCCCTAAGACTAGAAGTTACGCATGATGATCATGGTAGCAGACTACAATGCGAGCTACTCATTGTAGCAAGCGACTAATAGGTATGGGAACCCCCACAATGTGCCTCTGATAGAGGAATGGCAAGTCATCAATCCCAACGTCTGGGATCTCTAGGGTCAACCTCTCAATGTTATTCTCTAGCTCATTCAATGCCTCTGCTACGTCGGGTGCATGCGCTACAAGAGCTACTGGTTTCTCAACGCACCTATCATATTTGCGTAGACCTGCTCGTCTCACTAGCCCCACATCTGCATGATCATTTCAGGAAATTAATTTTGGATGCCCAAAAAACAAAAAATTAAAAAACAACCAAAGTGTGATGTTTTTACCTAGATCACCCCACTACATCCCAGCTAGAAGTGGCATATCTGGATGACCTGTCTAATCCATGATTTCATATGGAAAATCTTCAATCATGGTGATTTAATTTTCTGGCCACCTAAAGAAATTAGGAGTATACTAGATCGTTGTCCCTTCACCACCTCCGTGGCATGCCATAATTGTGACCCACTTTAGCATGTGAAGGTCTCGATGTCCTCCTCTCTCTATAGCCACTTGTGGAGCAAGAAGAGGGATCCTCTCTAGAGAAGACGAAATGGCGAAGGAATCATACCCAAAATTCTTGAGTTTTCCAGTTTTGACTCTAGTTAGTTTCCCTTTCAAATTGGCAACTACCACTTCACACTAGTTGAATATTGTAGGTTGCAAACACTCTACGACGATTTGCATCTGAGCCTTTGTAAGCACGTGAAGAGTTGCACTTCCGCATAGTCATGCAACAGTGAACCCAATATCTCTCAAAGGAAGTTTCTCTATGGTTTTGATATCAATTCTCCCATCCTTGAGAGCAGCTCCTCGGAAGTAGTGTTGCACTAGATAGGTTGCATTTGTTTCTTCACCTCACCTATGTCCTTACAGAGAAATTTCCACCCCACTGCGTGGAAGCCCAAACAAGAAGTAAATTTCATTTGCATCTATAGTGAGTCTATGGTATCCAATTATGAAGCATTCTTCTTGTATATTCCGCTTGCTCACTATCCCCTCCAGCAAGCATAGTTGGGCCTTCATGCCTGGAATAGTGAAAAAATTATATAGGCCACAATTTGTCAATTTCTGTATTGTCTCTAGATGGTTCAGAGAGTCTATTTCTTGTTCTTCATGTTCACACTCTCTCCACTCCATTTTTTCATCTCTAACCCCTGCAAACGAACATGGAGGATCATTAGAAAGGTTTGTGGTAAAATTTTGCAAGAAATTTGGGTGTTTTCAACTAAATTTTTAATTCCCACGGCACTGAGCGCAACCGCATGAGAAAAATAGTGTGATGTGCATAGTTCTAGGCTTATAAACTGCACACATCCCATTTTTAGTGTAAAAAACTCAATCGATGTGTGCATGCTTGATAAGGGTGACTACGCACATAAAGGGTGATTTTCCATTTGAAAACCCTCCCTAAAAAACCAAAATACATGGTCAAATGAAAAATAGAAACCATGGAAATGAAGATATCAGAGGATTTACCCTCGAGAAGACGGATAGAAATTTGGTCCAATGGTTTTCCCAGAATCTGCCTCTGAAGTTCTTGGTGAAAAATGCACTCTATCACTCTCAAAGGGTAAAAAAACAAATTTATAATGTTTTTTACTATATTTTTTACCAATGACGATAATTTTTTAGTTTAAGTGTGCATATCACAAGTTATTTATGAAAATGAATCATTTTGGAATTGAGTATATTTTTATCACTTTTTCAAACTCGTTAAAACTTACGAAAAAACAAAACAAGGAGTTCTCTTTATGCCCTTTTCAGACTCCCTAAACATGAAAAGATTGTCGAGTACTTGACTGTTCGAACTCGTAAAAGTAAATGAACAACTGTCTATTCAGTATAAGTTTACCCCTTTTACGGATTGAACTAGACTATTATGAAAAAGGTATACGTTGACTAATCATGGTCAATAGATTTCTCTCCTACATTATTTTACCCTTTTTCGAGCTTGAGGGACTCAAATTACGAAAAAGGACACTGTGGATTTTACTTATGTTTTATCCTTGCCTCCATAAAACTGAAAAACACTGAGCTACACTTTCTCCAGCCTCATTAAAATTTGAGTTGAAATAATCGAATGAGTTTTCTTTTATGTCCTTTCAAAATCCTTAAACATGAAAATGTCATCGAGTTACCCCTTCACTGGACTTGTAAAAATTAAACAGTGCATGACTCATTAATCTAACGAGACCGTACCACTCCTTCCTAGGGTTTTTTAAAAATACTTCGAAGGACTCATTCGAAGAATGAGCTTACAGGACAAGCATATGTTATCCTCCTCAAGCTTTCCAAAAATAAAGAGGTACTTGCCAATAATGGTGAGGGAAAAGTGGGAAAAAAACTTTGTTTTTGTATTGTAAAAGGCAGTATGTCGCTCTTGAACATGACACTCCATCACTTTTTATGTTTGGGTTGGGAAATCCATTTACCTCTCAGTTCACCATACCTCAATGAAAGTCTTCAGTTGATTTAGGTATTATTTTTTTAGTCAAATGCTTCCCAGTTAAAATGTTGTGTCACTGATATGTTTAAGAGAATTCCAACCTCAATCAAATTAATTTTCTATTCATAGCCTTCAGTTGTGTCAACCATCCCTGAGACAGCCCTATTTTACTCCAAAATGTTGTTCTTCAAAACTTGACATGATTTTCATGTCATAGGGCCTCCTGCAACAGGTTTCTTCCTATCGACTTCAACTCACTATCTACGAAGTTGATATAGAAACCTTAAGTACATTGAAGTCTACATGCCTTAATGGAAGGTTTCTTGCCTTCGACGATAGGCTCTCATCATTGACCTTCGATAGAATGATTCTATGATTGTTTGACATCAGCACATCGATTCACACTTCATAGATTATACTGGAAGTACCTTGAGAACCATTTTCATTATTGGTGGTTTCTCTCACACTTGTTAACGGTTCACATCATTGACTCATAATCAAGTGGTTTCTACCATGTTTGACTACGAGGAATTCACTCGCATGGCTACATTCGTACTATGGATCGAGAGATGGAGATCAAGACCCTGAATCTATTTTCATCCATCCAAGTTGTGTGGGGTTATTAAATATTCATGATTGTAAACATAGGTCCTTTAATGGTTGTGTCCATACTATGTCGTTTATTGACATGGATCTTCAAATGTATTTTTATACTGGTTCTTTGAGACATTTATGCTCTAAGTATGGGAATTCCTACCTCAGCGATGATTATATATTTCATTGTAACATTTGATTGATTGTTTTAGGTCTCCAACTACAGTCTCTAACATAAACTTTGGCATGATAAAGTGCTTCAGTCATCAAACATCTCTTATGACTTGGCACTTTAGGGGGCAATCTATTACACACCATTTTTTCATATTAGGTAAATGACCATAGGTTTGTATCTTTCACTATCCATAAACATATTCCAAAGCATCCCCTTGCAAGGCTAGAATCCAAACTATCCCAAAGAGAATGAAATTCCTAGATCCCAAGGCTCTAAAACTCATTTTTGGCTTCACGTGCAGTTCCCTAGTCAATCTTTGTGCATATGCAGAAGAGTCCATTAGGAACTGCAGATAAGTGTGCTCTGTCTTACACTGTGGCCTGCGCACTTGACTTAATGAATGTAAAAATAAAAAGTAAAGTCTATAAGCATTGTTAGTTGAATCTTTCCCAACTAACAAGCTTTGAATGGATGCCTATTCAGCCCTGATCCCTCCCATCATGGAGCTACCTCCCTCTCTTTGTGGAACCCCTATCCCACCATTTGTGGATCTCATCCCTTGGGAAATGGATCCCAAACTTCCCCCTCTTGGCCTATAAATATAACATAGCCCTGTGGATTGAGGAGAGCTATTGGAAGTAGGCTTGTGTTGCACAAATAAGGCTAGGATGTTATTCATCAAAGGAGAGGGTTGGATATTGTGAGAAGAGACTTGAAACATCAAGTCTTTGAGGTTGTAATTTTGTTCTCCATTTTATTAATATTAAAGCAATTTTTCATTCCCAAATATGTCTTCTTTTATATCATTTTTGGGATTCCTTGATCATCCACATAGGTTATGATTGCTTATTCATTCGATTTATGATATATGTTGAGTTAATTATTTCATTTATCTTTTATGCTATATACTGCATTCTTTGACCTTGTGTGTGTTTATGTCTATGCATATCTCCTTCCATACATCATGTAGAAGATGTGGGAACCACTGGAACGATCTCTCAAGCATCGAAGAGAGCGAACAGTTGAAGGAACTGAAAGAACTGAAATGATCTTCATCAGGAATTTTTATTAAATGGTAAGTGACCTCTCTCATATTGCTTGTTTCATTCAATCGTAATCTAGGGAAAGGTAGAAATTCTTCGTTTTTTGTTACTAGATTTCAATGAGGTCTAGGGAGATCAGTCTTGTCCGCAAGAGGGATTAATTTTCTTAACAATGTCTTTCAAGTACACTTTGGTGTGTCACTTTGATGGCCCAAGGGATTATTCATTTGGTATGCCTAAGTACGAGGGACACACAGATCTGTAGAAACACATTCATAGGTGCAGAAGTAAATGTACCAAAGAAGGACTTCCTAAAGCTTTGTGGGTGCATCAATTCATTCATACCTTAGGAACATTTCCGTAGGTTTGGTATGTAAGTAAGGAAATGATGAGGTAAAAAAATACATGGGAACCAATGGTAGCCCACTTTAATATTTTTCAAATGAAGATGAGGAGATTGCGGTAGCTATGAAAGCTATCAAGAGGGTTATGTTCCCTGCAGGACTACTTGTAGAGGATTATATTGGCCAAGATATTCCTGACCCTATCTACGAATTAGGGTTCCATGAAGCAGTGTCTCTTGTGGGAACGTAGATAAAGATTCAGATGGAGATGACTTGGAGGAATTGAGGCACTTAGCCTTCAAGGAGTCAGAAAGGGAGTGAGGTATAAAATATGGACCTATCACATAATTTCCACATCTAAAGCCATTGAAGTTACGGAAGCACAACATTGGCACTAAGGAGAAACCTAAGCTGGCTTTCATTTGCGATTACTGAGACGAGAAGACTACAAAAGAGATTTTTGACCTTCTAAAGGAATATGAAGATATGTTTCCTACATCAGTTGCAGATCTCAAGGGGATTAAAAGATACTTGGGAGAAATTAAAATCATGCTAAAGTTGGATGCAAGACTAATAAAGCATCAAATGTACAAGTTGAACCCAAGAGTAAAAGAGAAGATAAAGAAAGAAATCAACAAGATGCTCGCAGGAAGACTCATTTTCCCTGTTGATGAAGCTAAGTGAGTTGGCCTCATTTTCATTCAAGATAAGAAGGATCCAGATGATATGTGGGTGTAGGTAGATTATCGAAGTCTTAACAATGTCTGTGTGCATGACCCATTACCTACTTCATTCAACGACATGGTATTAAACAATGTTATTGGCAATTAAGCGTACTAATTTATTGATGGATTTTCTGGTTAACACTAAGTCCAGATTGCAGATGAAGATAAGAAGAAAACTACCTTCACAACTGAGTGGTTCTCTTATGCTTACAATATCATGTCGTTTGGCCTGAAAAATGCCCCCATTTTCTTTTCGTGGATCGTGATTGTTTCATTTCGATACTACATTCATAATTTTCTTGAAGTATATGTGGATGATTGGATGGTGTATAGTTTGTTGAAGAAGCATCCCAGTCTGCTCTAGGTGATGTTTGATCATTTTAGGCAATTACAGATCTCACTGAACTTGAAGAAGTGTATTTTTACTATCCCTTTTAGAACATTGCTTGGACATATAGTTTGTAAGGAAGGAGTCTATGTAGATCCTACCAAGGTTGTGGTGATATTGAATATGCTGCCACCAACGATTGTTAAACAACTAAGATCAACTTTGGGGCATACGAGATACTACCATAGGTTTATTTTCAACTACACCCTGATCACTGCTCCTCTAGAAAAGTTATTGAAAAACATTGAGTGCGTTGTGTGGGATGTTGAGTGTGGCGTTGCATTTGATACTCTAAAGGAGAAACTTGCCAGTGCACCGATTCTAGTCTACCCCATGTGCATGTAGATGCCTCAGGGATTGCCTTAGGGGCCATTCTATCTCAACTAGGGGAGAGAAATCTAGATCATCCTATATACTTTGCCAATAGGAAGCTCTCATCGGAAGAAAATAATTATACTACCACATAAAGGGAGGCTCTCGCAATGGTATATTCACTTCATAATTTTAGGAACTATCTACTTGGAGAACCATTTAAATTCTTTATTGATCATTTTTTGTTGAAGTATTTGGTCAATAAGCATGTCCTTGAAGGGAAAATATGTAGATGGATCTTACTATTTCAGGAGCTTTGATCCAGATTTATGCAGGAACACAACAAAGTAGAGAAATAAATATAAATACAGAGATGCAATAGAAATAATACTTCATTTCATTAATGTAAAATACTGAAATATGCTTACAAATAGAATGGAAAGTAGACTAGCTCAGGCGATCGTAGCTTATCTCTGAGAAGATATGTGGTGACTACATGCCTCTGAACTATGTTACAATGAGGCTTGAAGGACTATTTATTGTTGAGAAACAATGGAAAACACTAAACATCCAAAAACCTAACCCTAGGAGATGAAATGCCAAACTCTGGGCCCCATTTGTGTAAAATTGGTACATCAACTTCCTGGGGTTGTAACTTTGGCATACGATCTTCGTTTGATGTGCACAATACCTTATTAGAAAGATCTATCTGAGTACTACAACTTTTGAATGACCAACATGGTTTTACAACCCATTTTGGCCCTCGTTTTCCCAAAAAATGTCATTTAGGGCCTCAAAACAACTCTAGAAGTTCAGGACCTAAAAAACTCCCAAAAATAGTAAATTGTGTTACAATTAAGGAAACTGAAAAACTGAAAGAGACAGTTGTGGGGATCTAAGTGGGATAGGTACGTGGCCACCAAAATCCACCTGGATCATTCCTCCCCCCTTAGGAAGCAATGGTCCCCATTGCGTTGAGTGCTTCCATGAGATGGGGAAACTTCTGCTGAACTTGGTCCCTAGAGAGATGTTCTGCAATCTACGATGTGTCGAATAATGGTGGGAAGCATGGTCGAGGGAAGTCCACATTGAAAAATCGGTGCAAGCCAAGGAATGGGGGAATGTTGTGCTCCAAATCATTGTTTCCCACAACATTTGTAATGGTGTAAGGACCATATCGGAGTGGTATGAGATTCCGATGGGCTCTTGTAAGGCATTCTTTCTGCAAATGCAACCAAACTTTGTCACCCACCTGAAACTAGTGTGGCACCCAATGTTGATCATGTCATTGCTTTCACTTGGCATTTTCTTCAATGGAGGGGAGATATATCGACCTGTTGGGTAGAGGTGCTCCAAGAGTCAGATCGAATGAATGCTTGACCCGACAGTGCAACGATACCCTGTGGGAGAGGAAAACATGTCCCCATGTTCTTACACAACCGTATCCACCTGCTTTTGCTACATGGAGGAACCCTCCCCAGGGGCCATGTATGTGGCTACAATCTTCCCCATACCTTTAGAGTGAACTAGAAAGAAAATAAATTTCCTAGTCTGGAAGATGATCTTACTGCATTTCTTAGCAGAGATCAAAGAGGTGGTGGTAGGTGGGGCTACCTCCAGTGTCATGTATAATGTATTACCCAAAGAAATAATAACAGAGTGAGGTTTCGACTCATATACAGCATGTCACTTCCACAAGTATGGTTTTCCTAATAATACATCACAAATGTCAAGAGGCGCCACATCACATAATACCTCATCTGTGAAGGGCTTGATGATGTAGGGAAGGCGACACTGTTAGCAGACTAAGATATCTCATCCTTGGTGAAGCCAACCGATGTTGTACAGCTACGGGTGTGGTATGGTCAGTAGGCCCAGCTGCTTCACAAACTTTGCTAAAATGAGGTTATTTTCACTGCCACTGTCGATAATGAATTACGGTGGTGAACCCTTCACCCACATTTGTGAGCGGAAAAGAAGCTCTCCCTCCTCTAGATCTTCAGGGTCATTCTTCTATATCTTGGCGGTGGCAACAATGGCATTGGGCTCCACATCAAGGATCTACTTCCCTTTATCATTCCTCTTGTCGGATTCTAACTCAGGGTTGGAACATGCATCTGATTCTAAGACCTTTAACTCGGCCACCAGCAACTGCTTGTCTTGACACTCACTTGTGTTGTGAGTGGAGCTCTTATGAAACTCACACCACTTTTCTGTGTCCTTCTTTGACTTCGTGGTGGTGTTCTTTACTTGCAGCTTCAATGGGTTGTCTTGGATCACCCCGTCTTGGCAGTATCCTTGGTTCTGCGGTTTGGGGAAGCCTTTCCCTTGCTTCAGATTCATGGATCCAAGGTCTTGTTTCTTCTATTTAAACTTCTGCTCAATATTGACGGCGTATCAGTACGCCGTGCCAAGCTAGGAGATGTCCAGGAACTCCATCTCGTCCTAAATGTACTTGTGTAGGCAGCCGCAATATTTGAGTACCAATTGCTGCTCAGAATCCTTGATACCCAACTTTGTGTGAAGGGTATGAAAAATATTGGTAAACCGGCACGTCTTGGTCCCTTCCTTGCCGCAACGTGGTCCACTTTATTTATTTATCCTCATAGATTTCGACAAGGTAGTACTGCTCCTTAATGGCATCCCTGAATGAATTCCACGTGGGTACGGATGAAAATAATGAGGCCGTACTTTCATCCTTTTTCTCATAGTAGGTTTACCACCAGTCCTTGACGTGGGAGGCGGCTTTGAGAAGAGTGAAAGTAATCTTCTCCTAGCTAGAAAAATCATGAATAGAAAAATGACCTTCTAGCAAATTTAACCATTTAGCTATGACATCTGCATCTATTTGACTCTCAAATATGGGGATTTCAAAGTTAACTCGTACCTTTAAGGGTGTGGTGTTTCCAGAGTAGCTGCTAGATGCATCGCCCCTGGGTAGCCGTTGAAGGATCTGGGCAAAGTTCTCCATCATCGCATTCCTTTATCACTCGAGGGCTTCTTCGAGCAAGATTTTGATAGGATTTCCTACCCCCTCATCTTTCTTTTCATCTGCCATGGGAGGGCATTGGGATTTGTGAGGCTGGTCTTGCAAAGGTTCGACCAGTTCAAGCCCTAACTCCTTATATCCCGGCCTCGATGGGGACATGCAAAGAAAAACAGAGAAAGATTAGACCGCTCTTATATCACTGATCTGGATTTATGCAGGAACACAATAAAGTACATAAATAAATATAAATACGGAGATGCAGCATAAATAATACTTCATTTCATTAACGTAAAAATTGAAATATGTTTGCAAACAGAATGGAAATAAGACTAGCTTTGGCGATGGTAGCTTATCTCTGAGAATAGATGTGGTAGCTACATGCCTCTAAACTGTGTTACAATGAGGTTCGAAGGCCTATTTATTCTTGAGAAATAATGGAAAACCCTAAACATCCAAAAACCTAACCCTAGGAGATGAAACACCAAACTTTGGGCCTCATTTGGGTAAATTGGTACATCAACTTCCAAGGGTCGTAACTTTGGCATACGATCTATGTTTGATGTGCACAATACCTTGTTAGAAAGATCCATCCAAGGACTACAAATTTCAAATGGACAACATGGGTCAATGACCCATGTTGACACTCGTTCTCCCAAAAAATGTCGTTTAGGGCCTCAAAATGACTCTAGAAGTTCACGACCCAAAAAACTGCCAAAAATAGTAAATTGTGCTACAATTAAGGAAACTGAAAGAGATAGTTGTGGGGGTCCAAGTGGGATAGGCGAGTGGCCACCAACATCCACCTGGATGATTCCTCCCCCTTAGGAAGCAATGGTCCCCATTGTGTTGAGTGCTTCCATGATATGGGGAAACTTCTACTGAACTTGGTCCCTGCTGAACTATTCTACAATCTCTGATGTGTCCAGGAATGGTGGGAAGAATGGTCAAGGGTAGTCCACATTAAACACTCGGTGCAAGCCAAGGAATGGGGGAATGTTGTGTTCCAAAGAATTGTTTCCCACAGCCTTTGTAATGGTGTAAGGACCATATCAGAGTGGTATGAGCTTCCGATGGGCTCTTGTAAGGAGTTCTTTCTGCAAATGAAACTAGACTTTGTCACCCACCTGAAACTTGTGTGGCACCCGATGCTGATCATGTCCTTGCTTGTACTTGGCATTTTCCTTAATGGAGCGGTGATATATCAGCATGTTAGGTAGAGGTGCTCCGGGAGTTAGATTGAATGAATGCCTGACTTGACAGTGCAACGGTACCCCTGTGGGAGAGGAAAATATGTCCCCGTGTTCTTTCACAACCATATCCACCTGCTTCTGATGCATGGAGGAACCATTCCCAGGGACCATGGATGTGGCTACGATATTCCCCTTACTTTGAGAGAGAACCAGAAAGAAAATGTCCTAGTATGGGAGATGATCTTACTACATTTCCTAGCAGAGATCAAAGAGGTGGCAGTAGGTGGGACTACCTCCGGTATCCTATATAACGTATTACCCAAAGAAATAATAACAGAGTGAGGTCTCAACTCATATACAACATGTCACTTCCACAAGTATGGTTGTCCTAATAATACATTACAAATGTCAAGAGGCGCAACATAACACAATACCTCATCTATGAAGGGCTTGATGTTGTAGGGAAGGTGGCACTACTAATGGACTAAGATATCTCATCCTTGGTGAAGCCACCCGATGTTGTACAGCTATGGGTGTGGTATGGTTAGTAGGCCTAGCCGCTTCTAGACCTCTGCTGAAATGAGGTTCTTTTGGCTGCCACTGTCGATAATGAATTGTAGTGGTGAACCCTTCACCCACATTTGTGATTGGAAAAGACGCTCACCCTCCTCTGGATCTTTCGTCTCATTCTTTTGGATCTTGGTGGTGGTAAAATTGGCATTGGGCTCTGCATCAATGATCTGCATCCCTTTTTCATTCCTCTTGTTAGGTTCTGACTCAGTGTTAGAAAATGCATCTAATTCTGAAGCCTTCAACTCAGCCACCAACGACTTCTTGGCCCGACACTCCCTTGTGTTGTGAGTGGGGCTCTTAGGGAACTCACACCACTTTCCTGTGTCCTTCTTTGACTTCATGGTGGTGTTCTTTTCTTGCAACTTCGACGGGTTGTCTTGGGTTGCCCCGTCTTGGCATTGTCCTTGGTTATGTAGTTTGGGGAAGCCTTTCCCTTGCTTTGGATTCGCGGATCCAAAGTCTCGCTTTTTCTGTTTAAACTTCAGCTTGATCTTGACAGCATATCGGTACCCCGTGCCAAGCGAGGATATGTCCAGGAACTCCAACTCATCTTGGATGTACCTATGTAGGCAGTCGCGGTATTTGAGTACCAATTTCCGCTCAAAATCCTTGATACCCAACTTTGTGTGAAGGGTATGAAAAATATTGGTAAACTTCGGCACGTCTTGGTCCCTTCCTTGCCGCAGCATGGTCCACTTTATGTATTTATCCTCATATCTTCCGATAGGGTAGTACTACTCCTTGATGGAATCCTAGAATGAATTCCACATGGATGCGACTAAAAACAGTGAGGCCGTACTTTTTTCCTTATGCTCGCAGTGGGTTTCCCATTAGTCCTTGACGTGGGGAGCAACTTTGAGAAGAGCGAAAGTAATATTTTCCTGACTGGAAAAATCATGAACATAAAAATACCCTTACCATTTATCTACGGCATCTACATCTATCTAGCCCCCAAATATGGGGATTTTAAAGTTAAGTTGTACCTGAAAGGATGTGGCATTTCTAGAGTAGTTGCTAGATGCGTTTCCCCTGGGTAGCTGCTGAAGGATCTGGGCAAAGTTGTCCATCATCACGTTCCTTTGTCACTCGAGGGATTCTTCGAGCAAGATTTTGATAGGAACTCCTACCCCCTCATCTTTATTTTCATCTTCCATGGGAGGCCGTCAAGATTTGTGAGGCTGGTCTTGCAAAGGTTCAACCAGTTCAAGCCTTAACTCCTTATATCCCGACCTCGTTGGGGACATGCAAAGAAAAACAGAGAAAGAGCAGACTGCTCTGATACCACTGATCTGGATTTATGTAGGAATGCAATAAATTAAAGAAATAAATATAAATATAGAGATGCAGCAGAAAGAATACTTCATTTCATTAATGTAAAGCACTGAAATATGCTTACAAAAGGAATGGAAATAACACTAGCTCGAGTGATGATAGCTTATCTCTGAGAAGAGATGTAGCGGCTACATGCCTCTGAACTATGTTACAATGAGGCTCGAAGGCCTATTTATTGTTGAGAAACAATGGAAAACCATAAACATCCAAAATCCTAATCCTAGTAGATGAAACGCCAAACTCTGGGCCCTGTTTGGGTAAATTGGTAGATCAACTTCCTAGGGTCATAGTTTTGGCATACGATCTCTAATTGACGCGCACAATACCTCGTCAGAAAGATCTATCTGAGGAATACAACTTTCAAATGGCTAGCATGGGTGGGCCTCAAAATGACTCCGAATGTTTAAGACCCGAAAAACTGCCAAAAATAGTAATTTGTGCTACAATTAAGGAAACTGAAAAACTGAAAGAGACAGTTGTGGGGGTCCAAGTGGGATAGGTGGGTGGCCACCAACATCCACCTGGATCAAGTTTACATTTGAGTTCATTATGAAGTTAGGTTGGACTAACATGGGACCTAACCATCTTTCCCAACTGGAGTCTGGGGAAGTATAAGGGTCAATGGAAAACCAATTACATGATGTAGACTTATTCTAGGTTAAAGTCAATCCTAATTATCTAGAATAAATTACAGTTTTCCTTTCCACTAGTAAGTGTTGTTAGACAGTTGGCATTGATGTCAAGCAAATCAGAATGGATTTTTGTGGCAGTAGATGTTAGCATTGATATGCTTGATGTGTCAAGATTAGGGGGAGTCCTATGGTTGCTACAATCTCTGATAGATAATCACCATAGAAGAAGGCTTATTGGAGAAGCCATAAAATGATTACTATGGTGGTTGGGAGTCCAGGATTCTAGGCACAAGGGCCAATGTGAAAAGAACAATTGTTGGATGGGATCCCCAGGGGTAGAATTGAATAAACTAGTCATTTTTGTAAAGAAATTTGTAAAAGATGTAAAGTCTCCGTGAAATGTGGACGCAGAGCACACAGATAGATAGAATCAAAGGGGCTTTAGCCCCTTATTTTTGGTCAGTTTTGAAGACTCACCCGTGAGCCAGGGGCCATGGTATTGTATGAGAAAATCTATAAATAAGTGAGTCTTAGTGAGTCTTAGAGATAACATGGGATAGATTGGTTTACATTGAAGAGTTTTTGTTGTCTTGAGCCAGAGCTAAGGTAGGAAGGCTCTTCTTCCCGTGCTTAGATAGAGAAAGGGAGTCTCTTGTAGCTGAGTGCACAGGAGGCCTAGGTAGAATCCATAGCTGAGTGCACAGACCCCTGCAGCTGTGTGCACAGGGTAAAGAGTCTGTAACCTGTGAATGAAAGATCAATAAAGACAACCTTTTGAAGAATTATTGTGTATTTCCATTGCATCTTTTTATGTTATATGTTGCCAATTAATGATATGTTTTATGAAATAATGATTGAATGCTATGCGAATTTACTAAATATGTCTTAATAATGTATGAAATGAATGATTAGCCACTTCTGCGAAGTTATAAGCCATTTTCTCTTATGTTTTCTAATGAATTAAGTAGATCTAAGTGAACTCCAATCTAGGTTTGCTTGTTGATGCACAAAAGTAGGTAAATCGACTGTTTAAGGTCCACATATATTGATCGTGGACCTTCACCAAGGTCTAAAGGAATCTTTAACTTATTTACAATAACGAGCCCTAGAAATCTATCAATCTTCACGGAGTCAGCTCTAAGGCACTGGAAGACATCACACTAGCCTATGGATGTAGAAAATTTGTTCTTACATCCCCGAATACTGTTCGGGTGAGACTGCAGCCTGCGCTACGTGGGTTGTTTCTGAAAGGGCCAGCAGTGTAGGGTTTTGTTGGTTGGTGCAACTAACTCTAAACCTGAGTCAAGACCCCCTAAGCCAACAAATGGTTCTGTTTCTGGGACCAGGATCTGCTTAAAAGAGATATGGTTCTGTTAGATTAGAAGATTCATGATTTTGCAGCTCAAGAAAACAAGAATATGTGCCTGTTGAAGGAGGATTGGTTGAATAGGTATCTATATATAGAGGTACACGAAATTTTCTTTAGCACTTTTCCAATTGAATTTTATGAATGGTTATCTAAATTGGAAAATAGTCAAGGAAGGTGGAAGCTTGACAGTCCTATAGTGTGGATGCTAGAATTGGTGTGAAGACTATAGACATTCGATAACAAGATCACGCAGACTGTCAATCACTAGCTTGATCGAATTTTAGGAGGATTTGTTACTGAATTTTTAGTAGACACATCAGTTATCTATTGCGAAGAGGAGAGGAAATTATTCAAAGGACCGCGAGGTAAGTACATCAGGTCATTGAATAATTGGATTAAGATGTTCTTGTGTGAAAAGTGGATAATTCCATTACCTTGATGTTCGAAGCTACACGAAGTGGAAGATTCTTTAGGAATCGTGAAGAATCAGGACCAGAGAATAGCCCATTGATTGGACCTCCTTCAAGTGACGGTGAATGGGGAGTGCAAACTATGCCATGAAGCAATGTTCAGCTAGTAAATTAGGGTGTTCCTAGAACACATCATCCATCCACCACATACACCTTCACCCACACCTCCACCTCCACCACCACTATTCAACATGGCAAACACAATGAAGATGTCGATATTCAAGGGCATAGGAAGTGAAGATCCAGAGCCGTTCTGGTTTGTTACAAACATTGTATGGACAACGCAGTAAATCATCGATGATAATATAAAGAAGGTGCAATTAGTTACCGCCTTGCAGGATCGCGCGCTATCCTGGTACATTAAGTATTGTGCTGATAATCCTCATTCATCCCTAACAGAAACTCAGACAACTTTGAACAAAGATTT
Source organism: Pinus tabuliformis (assembly GCA_031772625.1). Classification (NCBI taxonomy): domain Eukaryota; kingdom Viridiplantae; phylum Streptophyta; class Pinopsida; order Pinales; family Pinaceae; genus Pinus; species Pinus tabuliformis. Next base: position 154,630,203 of record CM062815.1, read on the forward strand.
TAGTAAGCCTAAATCTAAGGCACAGTCGGTAATTGAATTTAAGGAGATCTTGATGAGGGTTGAGGAGACACCTTGGGACTTTGATCAAAGGTTGAAATGCCAGATCAGATATGCTAACATGAAAATCTCAGATATTCAACATCGCGACTGATTTATCGCATCGCTTTTGCCCCATTTAAGAATTGATTTGTCACAGAAAAAGATAGAAACACAGACAGAATCCCTAGAAATCACGATGAGGTTGCACACATCACCTATTTATGATACAAACCTAGAGGTACAACAGATCCACTCACAGTTAGCAAGCCTACACCTAGAATTATAGAGTTTGAAGAAACAAAAGGAGACTAAGTCAGAAGAGCGTGCAAAGGTTTGGTGCTTGAAGTGCAAGGGCCATGGGCATGATAAAGATCATTGTCCAGTATATGCTTACTATCTTATAGGGGGAGGGTCATCCCCCCTGAAGCCAGAAGCCCCAGCCGGGCCAAGCATGGGAGATGTGCTATGGTGCACCATTTGTCAAGTCACTGGGCAACATGCAATAGATAACTGCCATTTGCTTCAGAATTTTGTTCAAACACCTCAGCAGTTGTTGTGTAATTTCTGTAAAGTTGTGGGCCACAATGACCGCCATTGTTGAAGCTATGAGATGATTATGGAAAGCACCCCTAATTACTGTATGGAAGAAGAAACTCGGCCTCCAGATTAAGGCAGAGGAGGAGCGGATGGGGGTTTTTAGGGCCGAGGACGAGCGCGAGGAGGAGGACCTGGTAGAGGTCGTGATTAGATTATTTTCTACAACTGTGGATACTCGAGGCACTTTGCGCGAGATTTCCCAAATCCTACACACCCTTCATGTCAATACTACAGATAGTTTGACCATGCCGTAGAAGAATGTCCGGTGTTAATAGATAAAATGAAAGAGAAGAAAATGCAGCCTCAGCAGCATACGCAGAATTTACAAACGATGAGGGTTGAGCCCCGCGAGGAGGATTAGAGAATTCATATTGTACTAAGAAGCGGTATGACGACTGGCACAGATAAGGGTAAGCAGCCTGAAGAAGATGGATGGGTCCAAAAATCTCCTAAGAAAGAAGTTGCCTTTGACCTTAATCACACTAAGGAAACATTCATGGAGGCAAAGAAGAGCTTCGTTGAGGCCTCCACCTCAGGAAGCCAGGACAAGACACCGGGACCAAGTGAGACACAAGAGGTTGATCCTTCCATACTCACTACATTCTTGGAAACCTGTATGAAGCTACTGCGTGATAGAAAGGCCATGGAAGGATTGCAAGACTTAATAGACAAGTGCACCAATAAGGAAAATACTTCTACAGAGCAGCGTACAATTAGAAAGATTGGTAAGCATAAGGCACGAACAGGACGTGAGATGCGGCTAACAACACAGATAGGTGATTATGAAATGGACCAGGTCATCTTGGATCTGGGGTCCGATGCGAATTTTCTACCGAAATAGACATGGGAAAGGATGGGGAGACCTATGCTGCAGTGGTCTCCAATTCAGCTCAAGATGGCAAATTAGCAAAAAATCATCCCCATGGGATGATTATATGGAGTAACGGTTGATATTAAAGGTGCAAGTGCATTAACAGACTTTGAAATTATAGAAATTTTCGATGACAGTAATCCCTACCCCACGCTCTTGGAGATCGATTGGGCTATTGACATGAATGAGTTCATTAATTTGAAGAACATGACAATGTCGTTTGAAAGAAAGTCGCTAAGGGTTATAGTGCCATTGGATCCTGCAGAAGGGGCGCGCTATATTGAACTAGTCTGTGATTATGTAGAAAGTGATGATGAGCTGGATCAAATCTACAAGATAACAACGCGAGATCAGGATTGGATCAATCCAATGGCAGATGGATGGATCACATGGGATTGGGAGAGTTCTTGCACTTCTGACTCAGATGAAAAATTAGAGCATTGGAAAAATCACTTACATGAAGTATTTACATTGTGATGCAATATGATGACGAAGTCACTATGCTACATTTCATCGAAGGTAAGAAAGTTACCTTATTATGATGGTGTAACTGACGTAGATATGTTCCTAGATGAATTTGAGCATGAAGTCCCTAAAGACCACCGTTTTAAAGTATTGAAATTGTCACTGCGCGCTACGCTCGCACGATGGTGGGGTACACATAAGGATAGTTTTTCTGGATGGCAAGATTACAGGAGAATGATGAAGTTACGATTTGGGTATGCTAATACAAGGCTAACTAAAAAGTATAATGGGAAGGATGATCTATGTGATCACCTAGCAAAGTGGACTAAGGCATGGGGGATGGAACCATAGCCAGAGTGGGTACATATATTTTTTCATACCTTGGATACAATCCCCATGAACTAGTACCTCAAAACAGAGCTCTGCCACAACACTGCAGAATGGGATGTATTGAAGGAGGGATTCTTATTAACTTTCAACTTCGAGGATGGATTTGCAAGAATCGATGAAGTGCTTCAAGAAATTAAAGTGGTTATCTTTAGAACACCGAAGGAACCTATGGAATGGACCCAACCAGATTGGAGCACCCAATTGTGCCACACATTGGAATGCTATAATGTGACCACTGAAGAGGAGGAAGAAGACTCGAGAAATATCAATATTCCAGAAACAGAAGGGCATCGTGAGGTAGAAGGACCGCAAGTAGAGTACCCAGACATCTCTGCACCTTTAAAAACAAGACAAGTAAACATTGGCACTGAAGAATAATCGAAGTTCGCGAATATTGGAGACTATTGGGACGACACGACAATAGACAAAGTTGTTGAATTACTTCGCAAATACCAGGATCTCTTCCCCACTAAGTTTTCGGATTTAAAGGGCATACTTGGTGATTTGGGCATTATGAGGATCACATTGAAGCCAGACGCGAAGCCTGTCAAACAAAGGCCTTATCGCCTTAATCCAAAGTATAAGGAAAAGGTTCGCCAAGAGCTGGATAAAATGTTGGAGGCAGGCATTATAGAACCTGTTGAAGAGTCTGATTGGGTGAGCCCAATGGTAGTCCAAGAGAAGAAACAAAAGGGTGAAATAAGGATCTGCATAGATCTGTGGAAGCTTAATGATGCCTGTGTTCATGATCCATTTTTGACGTCGTTTACAGATGAAGTGTTAGACAATGTCGGAGGGTAGGAGGCTTATTCCTTTACTGATGGGTTTTCTGGGTATCATCAAATCAAGATCGCGCCAGAGGATAGAAGCAAAACAACCTTCATAATGGAGTGGGGTTGTTTTCAGTACACTGTTATGCCTTTTGGTTTAAAGAATGCGCCTACAATATTTTCCCAAGTAGTCATAGCAGCATTCAAATAATTCATCCATAAGTTTTTGGAAGTATACTTTGATGATTGGACTATGTTTGGCTTGGTCAAATTCCATGTAGCAAGTCTACGCCTGATGTTGGATACATGTTGAAGACACCAAATTGCATTGAATTTGAAAAAATGTATATTCTATGTTCCTTTTGGGATCTTGCTAGGTCATGTAGCTTGTAAGCAAGGGTTGAGGGTGGACCCTGCAAAGATTGTTGTAATTGTGAACTTGGAAGCCTCTAGTAACGTTAAGAAGTTGCATGCGACGTTGGGACACAAGGGATACTATGGAAAATTCATTAAATCTTATGCTCAAATTACTACGCCCATGGAAAAATTGCTAAAGAAGGATGCGAAATTCTGCTGGGCTGAAGAATGTCAACGCAGCTTGGATATGTTAAAGGACAAGATGGTAACTATGCCAATCTTGGTATTTACTGATTGGAAACATGAGTTTCATGTACATGTGGATGCTTATTGCATTGCGCTCAGTGCATTACTAACACAGGGAAGCAAAGGAAAGTTAGACCATCCCATATAGCCTTCACAAGTAAGAAGTTATCCAAGGTTGAGAAAAATTATTCAACAACAAAGTGCAAAGGGTTTGCCATGGTCTACGCGCTGCCAAAAATTCAGGCACTATTTGTTAGGCAAACATTTCAAGATGTATACAAATAATTATCCCTTAAAATACATGGTCAACAAACCTATGTTGGGGGCAAATATTTGCAGGTGGTTGTTATTATTTCAGGAGTACAATTTTGAAGTAATTGTGAAGTCGAGGAAGTTGAATGTTGGACCTGACCATCTGTTGAGAATTGAAACAGGCGGGGAACCCAGTAATCTAGAGGAAGGATTTCCCAATGCATAGCTCTTTTTGGTACGTGTAGCTGATGACCATTTTTCTGACATTATTCACTTCTTAACTACAGGGATGGCACCTGAAGGATATACAAATTAGTAGAAGAAAGAGTTAGTGGTTCGTGTAGCCGATTTTTCAGTCATCACGGGACATTTGTAAAAAATGGGGTTGGATGAAATCTTACGAATATATGTGCCTGATTTTGAGCGTGATAGTAGTCTCGCTTAAGCTCATGGGGGAGCTGCGGGAGGCCATTATATAGGCAAAGCAACTACATAGAAGCTTTTGCACGCGGGACTATGGTGGCCAACATTGCACAAGGATTCCAAAGCACATTGTAAATCGTACGATGCATGTCAAAGGACTGGCAGACCATCATGAAGGGACAAACAACTGCTACATCCTCATGTCTCTTTACAAGAATTTGAGAAATGGGCAATCGACTTTATTGAGCCAATTTAGCCACCTGGAAAGAAAATGGGCGCACGCTACATTATCACTATGACGGAATATTTAACTAGATGGGCAGAAGCACAACCAATAAAATATTGTACGAGGGATACGAGAGAAAAATTCTTGTTTGAACATGTCTTAACATGGTTCGGATGCCCGAAAGTATTAATGAGTGATAGGGGAACACACTTTCTGAATTAAACAATTAGCGCTCTGATAGATGAATTCTAGGTTTACCATTAGAAGAGTACACCATATCACCTATAGGCGAATGGGACAGTCGAAGAAAAGCTTGGAGAATGCATTGACAAAGGTATGTAATGCACAGCGGAATGACTAGGATTTGCACGTACCTGCAGTGTTATGGGCCTATAGGACAACTTGTAAGAAGCTGACAGGACAAATGTCATTCAGATTAGTCTATGGGGTTGAAGCAGTAATGCTTATGGAATACATTATGCCTAGTCTGCACACAACAAATTTGACAAATATGGAGGATATCGAGGCCTTGGAGGAACGACTCATGCAACTAATGGAGTTAGAGGAAGATTGATTTCTGGCAGGATTCCATCAACAAGTACAGAAGGAACGCAAAAAAGCATGGCATGATCGCCATATCAAGCTTCGCACATTTAAGGTAAATGATCTTGTGTTGTTATATGATAGTAAGTTCACTAAATTTCTAGGTAAATTCCAGATGCATTGGTTAGGACCATATATTGTCAAGGAAATTACAGATGGTGGTGCAGTTTAGCTCGTGAAGCTGAATGGAGATCCATTCTCGGGAAGAGTGAATGGAAGCAGGCTGAAGCTGTATACGGGGGATCCTGTGCAATGACTATATGGCAGCAGGATAGTCTTAGTACTCCAGGTAGTTGCAAGGGAGCGTGGGACTATAAACTACACTGCCCGATTTGGAGGACAAGGCAGCAAGTAAGCTGTGCGAAAATTGATGAGGGTGCACCAATTGAAGTTGCACTCCAAATGCTACGCGATGGAGGAAGGTGTCGTGTAGCCCAGCCCAAAAATAGTCGTTGGAGTCATTGTAGCTGATTGGACTAAGAAAATCCCATTAGGCGGAGCAGGTAGGTAGCAATTAAGGAAAAAATCTTCGAAAATCTACCGCCAAGGGTGCATTTATGACCAAATTATGGAGGGAACAGTCGGATTTGAATCCAAAACTCACTATAAATATGTCTTGTTGGTCTACAAAGAAACACTTTATTTCTTAAGAATTTCTTGCATGCACCAAGAAGAGTGGGAGAGTTTGTTCAAGCATCCCGAGCTAGTTCAGTATTCCGATACGTTGTGCCAAGTTTCTATGGAGAAGGGATTTTAGCCTATGAGTTTTACGGCCACGGTATTTGCGGCCCCAGCCTCGAAAGCTGCGGGCATCGAAGCTACACCATTAGTACCTACAGTGCCAAGGTCACCTAGGTATAAACAGTTTCCCTCTAAGGCAAAGCAAAAGAAGTCGGTCATCGAACTAGTGTGCCACTCACCCCAAAAACATCCGCAGGAGGTGCGGAAGAAGGGAAAAATGGATAAGCAAAAGCAACCGTTTGTGCCCCTAGACCTAGATGAAGAGGAACTCTGACAGGGAATTGAGGAGTTGGATGTCGAGGATGTGGAACCAATCACTATGCTTCTGGCATATGTGCCTCCGCAAAGAGGGCAGAAGAAGGTGACCAAAGACCCTGATTCTAGCAAATATTCAATTGCTACGCCACTGCTCCCAACTGAAGTTCACTTTGAGGGTACGCTCTTAGTGCGTATACCAGTGCTCAAGATGGAAGATTGGGACCTCACTGACCAAGATAAATTTCCACATTTAGTGACAGATCAGTATATGACTCGCATATACTATGAAGACACATGGGTCACAAAGTTGGAACTAATGAAGTGGGTTTGCGGAGTTCAGATGGCAGCGCTCTTACACATGCTATTTGCCCCTCATTTTCACCGATCCAATATCTTTTTTTTTTCTCCGTAAGACTATGCTATTTATATTACAAAAAATTCAAAAATTACAGCAATTTTACATCAGGGCCGTGGCCCTGCATCTCCAGAGAGATTTTCCCCATAATGGACCTTTCAGAGCAACACCATTACAAAATTGGATCAGCTTTCCATCCTTTCGACATAGCCAGCATCTAAATCGACACAGTAGACATATAAACCGCCACGGTGGACACATAAACTGACACGGTGGACACATAAACTGACACGGTGGACATATAAACCGTCATGGTGGACACATAAACAAACAGACAAAGAGAGCAGAAGAGACGAACAGAGAGTTGCGTTCCTAGCAGCGAAAAACAGAGTGACGGTTGAGCTATTCCTCATCGGTTGTGTGAGGCTCATCCTTCGTTTGACCTTTGAGCTTCTGAGATTCCTCCATGTCCGAGCGCAACGACCTCTGTACCGGCTCACTGGGGCCAGCATCAGCAGCTTGTGTGGCTTGGGGAGAGTCTGCTCTGTTTGACCGCCTCATATCTACCATAGGAACTTGCATGTCAACCACTCGCACATTCAGGTCTTCCAATTGCCCCCTGAGACTACTGCAATGTTCCACCGAGACTGAGACAATGAGAGTGTTGTTCTCCAGAGTGCAGGGGATCCGGTAGCGAACAACCGGATGCTCCACATGACCACAGTCCATAATTTCTCCCCACCCTCGCACATTGCTGCGGCCTACAAGTCTGCTCAGGTTTCTGTTCTACTCAGAAGTGATTTCCACCGAGGAGGAAGGCGAAATGACTGGCCGCTGAGTAGCAGAACGACCCCTGGAACCGCCATGACGACTGCTCATTCTGGGCCTTTCTCTCTGCATCTTCCGATTATCCTCCAGACAAGAATTCCTCTGAGAAATCTTGCACTGAACCAGAGAATGTTCCGTCTCTGCCAGCGTCTGCTCGGACCGCTTGAAGGAATGTAGAAAAGCGGCATGGGGTTCGAGTTTATTGAGCGCCATTCTCCTCGTTCTTTGCTGCACATTGAATGTCGACTGGACCAGCCTTAAAACCCAAATAACTTCACCTTCCGTCGAATTTACTGGGCCAGCGTCCTGGTAAGTTGTGGCTCGTCCGGGCTGACACCTGCCCATGTGACGAGCCACCTGCCTTTCACGCATCGAAGTCACCCGCATTCGAGAGAGGGAGGTCTTTTTGCACCAAAGAGATGCAATCCTTTTTGAGTTGAGCATCATCTACCATATCCGGTGAACCTGAGAAGTAAGGTGTCGACTGTGACACGCCTTGATTTGCCATCCGATCTGCTACCTGGTTTGCAGTTCTCCTTACATGATGGAAGGTTATATTGTGGGGAGTGTGGAGCTTTTCCTCCAGGGATTCCAATCGGCTAAGAAGCCTCCAACTTGTTGCAATCTTGACTGCTTTAGCCCCAGCCTGTATTCTTTTAGCCGCCTCTATGAGTATAAGAGAGTCGCCTTCAACTTCAAGTGGGAAGAAGTGATGTTGTTCAGCGAGACAGATTCCTTTCCAGATACCTTCCAGTTCTGCTGCGTTGTTGGTGTCTTTGCCTATTGTTCCATAGTATAAATGTACCGCTTCTCCTGTGTGTCGTCTGATGACTCCCCCAAATCCTGCAGGGCCAGGGTTGCCTTTGGCTGCCCCGTCAAAGTTCAGCTTGTATGAGTTGAATGCAGGTGGGGACCAAGAAGATTGTGAGGTGGATCTGATAGATGGATTGGCGATTACCTTGACTAAGGCCTTGAGATCAAGATTCCATTCTTTCATAATGGGGTGCTCCTGCTGAGTTTCGGGCATGTCAGTGTCATTCCAGAATCTGATGGCCAGGGTTTCCTGAATGTTTTTTTTGAGGATGAGCCAAAGATCATCTATAGATCTGTATGTGTTGTTGAAGATTCTGTGGTTGCGCTCCTTCCATAGGGTCCAGTACAGAAAGCCTGGTATAATACTCCACAGAGAGTTAAGAATCTGGATTTTAAATGGTTTTTTGGCCCAGTTCCTTATGTTTTCCGTTACATCCTCCTGTCTTTGGTTTGCTCTCATGTTGCATTTTCCAACTTTCTCCCAGAGTTTCTTTGCTATTGGGCACTCTTCCATTAGGTGACTAATGGTTTCATAATTAATGTTGCAGTTTGGGCATCTAGAAGGCCCGACAAATCCTCTTTTTATCAAATTGTCCCAAGTGAGAATGCGTTTTTTGCTTAGTAGCCATAAAAAGGTAGATATCTTGGGCCATAGCCCTGAGTGCCAAACTTGTTCCCAGATTTGATCTTTGGCCGCTTGGAGATTGGAATAGCGCAAGTGATGGGCTTCTTTTGTGGTAAATGTTCCTTTGGTTGTATAGCCCCATCTGAGTTTATCCTGCTGATTGGAGTGGCGGATTTTCCTGTTTATGAGTTCCTGATCAATATCGGTGTACATTTCTCCCTGCCAGTCTATTTGCCAGAGTCGCGCTGGTTTCCATGTCTGAAAGTCATGATGTGTAGATGGTTGCCAGAACTGGTGAACCTGTGTGATGCTCTCTTGCTTCATATGAGCTTGCCAAAGAGGTTTGTGAAACAAATTTGCAAGTTTAGGGAGTTGCTGCCATGAGTCTTCCCAGAATCTGGCAGCTTTGCCTGAGTGAATTTCCCAGAAGCTGTGTTCTTGTATGAAGCTGCTTTGAGTTTTTGCATTATTCCAGATGAGTGATCCTTGCGCTGTAGGGTTGATTCTGATGAGATCACTCCATTGGCTGCCTTTGGCGTATTTTGCTTGCCATAATTGAGCCCATGGGGTGTTTGGCTTGGAGACCCAGTTCCACCAAATTCGAGCTCCCATTGTGTTGTTGCTTTGAAGCGGATCCCGAAGTCCTAATCCTCCTTCTGATTTGGTTTTACAAACCTCTGTCCAGTTAACAAGAGCCCATTTCCGATTCAGGCCAGTGGAGCCCCAGAGGAAGTTGCGTTGTAGATTGCGTATGGCTTTCAGTACCCCTTTTGGAGCTGCCAAGATGGAGAAAAGATAGAGCGGCATTGCTTGTAATACTGATTTGATTAGGACTAGCCTGCCTGCCAAATTTAAAGCCCGGAAAGTCCAGGATGAGAGCTTTGATTCGAGTTTGTCCAGGAGCGACCGCCAGGACGCATGCTTGATTGCTGAGTCTGAAAGGGGAGCTCCCAGGTATTTAGAGGGCAGGTGGGATATTGTGAATCCCAAAATTCGAGCAATATTCCTTTGCGTGGTGGGGGGGGGTATTGAAGAAGAAGAGTTGAGATTTTGCAGCGTTAATGGAAGTGCCAGAGGCGTCAGAGAAGAGGGAGAGAAGAGATTTGAAAACAGAGGCTTCTTTTGTGGAAGGGTGCCCGAAAAGCATAGTATCATCAACGAATTGCTGATGTGTCTGAGGAGTGCATCCATGGAGAGAGATGCCTTTGAGAGCTTGGGAGGAAACTGCCGATTTGAGGAGCCTGCTCAGCCCTTCGGCCATTAGAACGAAGAGAAAAGGTGACAGAGGATCCCCTTGCCTGATGCCACGCGAGGGGCGAAAGGGATATGAGGGAGAGCCATTCAGTAAGACAGAGAAACTGGGAGATGTGATTAGGTTCATGATCCATCTGGTCCAGGTTGCATTAAAGCCAAAAGCCAAGAGCATTTTATGAATGTAATTCCAGCTAAGCTTGTCGAAGGCTTTAGAAAGGTCTAATTTGAGAAGCATGCCTGGTTTTTTGAGAAGGTTTAGAGAATGTATGACTTCGTTTGATAGAATTATTCCATCCATGATCTGTCGGCCTTCAACGTATCCCGTCTGTTCTGGAGAGATGAGCAAGGGAAGGAGCGGTTTGAGTCGGTTTGCAATGACCTTTGAAATGAGTTTGTAAATCACATTGCATAGCGCTATTGGTCTGTACTTCTCAAGTTTGTTTGATGCCGCTTCTTTGGGTACCAAGGCTATGAAGGTTGAGTTGAGGGCCGGGAGGACCCAGTGCATGCTTCGGGATTCCTCCACTAGGTCACATACTTCAACTTTAATGAGTTCCAAAAATTCATGAAAGAAATTGGTGGTAAATTCGTCAGGCCCTGGTGCCTTGCCGTCTTTGAGCTGAGCCATGGCTTCTTCTACTTCCTTTAATGATGTGGGTTGGAGCAATTTATTGTTGTGATCCTCATTTATAATTTTTGGAATATGTTGCGTGATGGCTCTGATTGCCTCATCCCGGTTGCCGTCAGGTTCCTTTAGAATGTCCTTGAAGTATCCTATAAATTCTTTTTCCATGTCTTCATGAGCCTCAATTCTTTCACCCTGTTGATTGTTGACAAAGGTAATGTTGTTGTGCATACGCCGTTGTATGGTAGTTTTGTGGAAAAATTTTGTATTTTTCTCTCCATCTTTAAGCCAGCTGATTCGGGATTTTTGCCGCCATAGAATTTCCTCTTGTTTTTGGCGTTCTTCAATTTGATTCCAGAGGATCTGCTCCTGTTGAATTTGTTCTTCTGTGCGGCCTTCCAGAATGAATATTTGTTGTAGTGCTTTCATTTGCTGCTCCAGTTTTTGTCTGCTCTCCTGTATGTTGCCAAAATGAGTTCGGTTCCATACTTTAAGAACTTGTTTCAGATTTTTCAGCTTTTGTTGAAACTGGTACATCTTAGCTCCCGCAGGCGGGGTGTAAGATGTCCATGCATGATTGACCACGGCCTTGAAATTGGTGTTTGTGAGCCAAAAGGCTTCGAATCGAAAGGGTCTATTGCAGCAGTTGCCTGGTCTGGACCATTGGAGCAAAATTGGCCAGTGATCTGAGCCTCCTTGGGGAATAATTGAGGCGTTAAAATCCCCTCCAAGGTGGATCGCGTTGTCTGAAATTAAGAATCGATCTAGCCTTGAGGCAATGTGGTGAGCACCTCGGCGCTTGTTGGACCAGGTGAAAATGCCATTGGAGGTGGGAATGTCCATGAGCTGATTGTTTTGTAGGAATTGCTTGAAGCCGCTGCTATCACTGTCGATCCTGGTTCCGCCCCCTTGTTTTTCTTCCATGGATTTTATTATATTGAAGTCGCCTCCGCCAATCCATAAGGGGAAGTGTCTGTTTTCATTGAGGATGGAAATCGTGTCCAGGAGGTCCAATTTTTGCTGAATTATCTGCGGGAAGTATACATTGGTGAGATGCCCATGGATGTTGGTTCCGATGAGGTGGAAGGTAGCTTGAATTAGATGAAGAGTGGCATGAAAATTATCAAGTGAAACAATCTGCGGGTTCCATAGAATGGCAAGACCGCCGGAGGCCCCTGAGGCGTCTACTGAAATTGAACTGCTGCCTGCCCATATTTTATTGCTAAGTGTGTCTATCGTTGTGCTGCTGCTTTTTGTTTCTTGAAGAAAAACTATTGCTGGTTTTTCTTGCATTATCAGGTTTTTGATCATTATGTGTTTAGAGGGACTGTTGAGTCCTCTTACATTCCATGAAATGAGCTTCATGTAGACTGAGATTTGGGTTTGTAGAACTTGGTCAACTTGGGGAATCGCCCTGAATCCATAAGTAATTCCCCTACTATTATTGTTCTCTGAAGGTCTGTTTTTCTGCCCCTTTTCTTTGTTTCTTTAAGGATCTTTTTTCCATCCCAGTGACTGCCTCCTTGTATTCCCAGGCTTTTATGGTGCTGCACCTTGGTTAGGACTCCTTCAAGTTTGTCTATTTGCCAGGGGGGGATTGAGTTGTACTCTTTTTGTTTGCATGCTGTCTCAAGTTTGGAGATGTCAAGCTTGGAGATTTCAAGCTCTTCTAGATCTACATCTTCCGGATCTTCCTTCATAACAATTGGAGTGTTGTGGTCCTCCTCCACTGCATCTTCATGAAGACTCAGGGCTAGAGCTGCGTCGAGATCCATATCTGAAGCTTGTTGTTTTTCATTCAACATGGTTTTCCCCTTAGATGGGAATAAGGGACCGAGATCTGAAACAGATTTGGTTTTCTCCATGGAGGGGGTAGGAGCAGAGTTGGAAGAGGCTGGGTCAGAGGAGAACAAGGGGTTGGAGCGGATGAGGGAGGGCGAGGGTGGGAGCGGCTGATCCGGGGAGTCAGAGTTGGGACTATCTTGTTTATCATGCGAGGCAAGAACAGAGAAGCGGTTCTGGGGGTTCGCTTTAAAGGCTTGATCCGGAGCTGCTTGGTTTTTCTTGGCGTGCCTGCGGCGGGTGGGGATTTTGGTGAAACCATCTGAGTCCTTATTAGAATCATTAGATGAAGCCTTGGACTGCGCATTTAAGGGACAGTCTCGGAAGAGGTGGCCATGCTCATGGCATTTTCGACAGCGGAAAGGGATATGCTCATAATCTAAAGGCTGTTTCCATTCAAAGTCATCGTGAAAGAGACTTACCGAGTCTGCAAGGGTCTTGGTTAGGTGCATCTGGACGCAGATCCTAGCATATGAGGTGTATTTGCGTGTCTTTGTTTCGGTTGCAACTTTGATGAAGGTCCCCAGTTTGTTGCCAATGTCTGCCAGCGTTTCTTCTCTCCAATATTCCACGGGAAGGGAATACATTCTTATCCAAACAAGGGCCCAACTGAAGTCTTCTTTATCAGGGTTGAATCTGGGCTTCCATTCCGTTAGATACAAGCCTGAAGAGTTAAAGAAGTATGGGCCGCCTTCAAATATCCTTATTTTGTCCTCTAAACAGTTAAAGATGGTTGTAAAGAAGCCCTTTGGGCCAAGCTGCAGAGTTACTTGTCCTTTGGGCTTCCATTTTGAGGCTATCCATCCTTGTAAGGCTTTTTCTATGGGCCAGAATCCCAAGAACTTTCCGATAAGTGCATAATCCTACATGAATTGGATTTCCCCATTGATGCGGTGGCTTGGCAGTTCGACCTTGATCGGTTCTACGGCTTTTGGAATACATGTGGCTGAGGTCACTTTTGTCTGAGATGACTCTGCATTGGTGTGCTCATCATTTCCTGCATTGTCCTCTTCATTCCGAGCTGAATGCATCTTTTCCTCATTCGTCCTTTGCTTGTCTTTCTCAGGTTCTGGACCTGTGCCTGCGGGGTGCAGAGTCGCAGTCTTCTACGTCTTGTCAGTTGAGGGCGTGTCCATTGGAGGGGAGGCGGAGCTCTCCCCTCCTACAGCTTGTGCCATAGGTGGCCTTCAGTGGTAGAACCTGCGGCGGCAATGGCAGGTCCGTTCAGCGGCGGCTAGGGTTTTGAATCGGTTGCTGTTGAATCGCATCAGAGCGCTCTCCATAAACCTATTCCCCAGAAACTAATTCACCGATCCAATATCAATATGCAATGTGTGCGTAAATTTCTAACCCTAGTGCATGATGGGTGTTTATGGCTAGGTGAGCCTATCCCCATCATGGATATGTTAATCCATAGAATTACTAAGCTGCCATATAAATGAGCGGACTCGGAAAAGGAGTTTATCGGAAAATACCTAGGAAAACAGCTTGCAGACCACATAAAAACCAAGTACATGGTGGTAAAGGGAAAGTGCGGATATTCAATCTGTTCCATAACAGGCAAGGCAGTACAGTTTTCTGTGCAGATCCTTGCAGGCAAAATAATGAGGAATTGTCATGCGGATGAAGTTCCCGCGTAGGTCATATCATTAGCCGTGCAATGTGCAAACAAGGTCCAGTATAATTGGGCCCAATATCTCTGTAAGGAATTCTTGGCCAATTGTCATGAGGCGCAAGAGAAGAGCCAGTCATTCCACTATGCTTGGCTCTTACTGCTAATTGTTTTGGTGGCATGGAGGCTCCCAAAGGATAGTCAGTTCCCTTCGTTGAATGAGACCCTCCCAAAGGCAACGAAGTTCGCTTCGCTGTGGTAGACAAAATATGTCGCACGCAGTACATAATCCAAGGTTTTTTGGGTCTTCATGGAGATGGACATCCGCATGGTTGTGAACCAGAGGCCAAGGTTATCTCCCACCCTATTTGAGTAGCTGAGGGCCTTCACAGAATTTAAGGCAGACTTTCACAATGTCTGGATCCGCGCAAGGAAATACCCTCAAGAGAATTGGTACAAGCTGCCATACTTGGTGGCCGACACGGATGTCCAGGAGGTTTTCAGTGGATTTCTAGCAGAGTGGCGCAACCCTGCTCAATTGTATGTCAGGAAAAGCAAGTCAGGAGAAAGCTCCTCCGCACATACTTCTACAAAGAAAAAGAAGAAAGAACAAGAACAGGCAGCTGCATGGGAGAAGGCTGCCCAGCAGAAGAAATAAGAAGTTGTTGCTAAAGCAACTGCAGAGAAAGCGCAGGCTTATAAGGAGTGCACTACTAAATAGAGGGATGAGAAACAAACACAAGATACAAAAGTGGGCAACAAATCAGCCTTGCAGCACACTGATGAGTAGGAGTTGTTTACACAGGGCGATGATGGGGTTGAAGAGGTGTCCACCCCCTTTAAATTCTAGAATCAAACCAAAGAGGCAGCCATAGGTTCACAAAATAAGCAGAAATCTAATAAGCAATCATGGGTGGACCATCTCGTGCTAACAGATGGTGATTTATATAATATTGACAACAAGGTTCGCGATACAACATCTGAACTATGGACACACTTTGAACAACATTATATGTAGACACTAGGTAGTGTCCAGAAGGATCTACACAAGCTGCAAATTTAGGCTATTGGATCCAGACGAGCATGAGGAAAGCGAGTGCGATGCAGGTGAGCTAGACTCAAGTGAGCGTGAGCATTCCTGAAGTGGAATGGACCATGGACTTAAGGGTCATTCCCTTACCGGAAGGATCCTTGCGAACAGATAACTAGGCTGACCATTCCATGCTCGAAAAGATCAAGGATCTTTGAATCAATGTGGTCACGCTATTGCTCACGACCCTCCATGCATTGCATCAGGGGGTCTCATATAAGTTGTAGATCAGGGAGTAGCGTGCCCTTGCGGCCCTCAGTGAATGCAAAGTCAACAATGCACAGATGTACGAGGAGAAGACACAGGCACTGAAGGAGAAAGAGGAGATGCAAGCGTGAAGCACACACCTAGAGACAGTAATTGAGAAGGCCTATTAGATAGTTCCATAATTGCATATCCCAGGCAATGCACAAGCTGAAACAAAAGTTAGAAAGTTAGCTACTACAGTGTGCAACACTAAGGATGAGGTTGGGTGAGTCACTTTTGACTTCCAGATGCAGATATCTAAACTCAAGCTCAAGCTTAAACCAACCACACCATCGGAAGTTTAGGAACAAAGAGGTGTAGCTATAAAAGAATCCATGGGTCAACTAGACATCACAATTCAGGGTTGCGACCAGCTCTTCACTCAGGAAATGGGCCTATGGGATACACTACAGGAAGATCCTACACTGCAACATTTGAACATAGAGATCAGGGAAGCGAAACAACAATACAATGAGATCAGTATGACAACGTGAATGTTTGCGCCAATCCAGCGCTTTGCGCACTTGCAGGAAGACAAGGCAAAATTGATGCAAATCCAGGAGTTGCAAAAAGAGTAGTCCTTGCTTAGAGCCCGACTTGAGCCTTGGATAGAGGAAGCCTACCAACTTTCACAGAACAATCATGAGAGGCTGAAGGCCATGTAGTATACCCATAGGACTACATAACTTGCAATGAAAGGGCCAACCACTAAGAAACTGGTCCAGGAGGTACAGCAAGCAACATAACAGAGTACCACGGAGCTTCAAGAATTTGACCAAGGCATTCAACAAACTCTGCCAGAAAGTGGAACAACCTGTTGAGTGACTCTAGGGCAAGTCATGATCTTTGTGTTGGGGGTCTATTGGGATGGGGTCCCCAGGTATAGAATTGACTAAACTAGTCATTTTTTGTAAAAATTTTGTAAAAGATTTAAAGTCTCTGCGAAATGTGGATGCGAAGCGCATAGATAGATAGAGTCAAAGGGGCTTTAGCCCCTATTTTTGGTCAATTTTGAAGACTTTCCCATGAGTCAGGGGCCATGTATTGTATGAGAAAAGCTATAAATAAGTGAATCTTAGCAGGAATTAGAGATAATGTGGGATAGATTGGTGTACGCTGAAGATTTTTTGTTGTCTTGAGCAAGAGCTAAGGCAGGAAGGCTCTGCTTCCTGCACTTAGACAAAGAAAGGGAGGCCCTTATAGCTGAGTGCGTAGGAGGCCTAGGTAGAGTCCACAGTTGAGTGCGCAGACCCCTGCAGCTGTATGCGCAAGGTAGAGAGTCTGTAACCTGTGAATGAAAGATCAATAAAGACAACTTTTTGGAGAATTATTGTGTATTTCCATTGCATCTGTTTATGTTATATGTTGTCGATTAATGATATGTTTTATGAAATAATGATTGAATGCTACACGAATTTATTGAATCTGTCTTAATAATGTATGAAATGAATGCTTAGCCACTTCCACGAAGTTATAGGCCATTTCTCTTATGTTTCCTAACGAATTAAGTAGATCTACACAAACTCTGATCTAGGGTTTCTTTTTGATGCATGAAAGTAGGTAAATCGACTATTTAAGGTCCACAAAGACTGATCGTGGACCTTCACAAAGGTATGAAGGCAGCTTTAACTTAGTTATAGTAATGAACCCTATAAATCTATTGATCTGCACGGAGGAATCTCTAAGGCACTAGAAGACATCACTCTAACCTCTAGACGCAAAAACTTGGTTCTTGCATCCCCCAATACGGCTTCGGGTGAGACTGCAGCCTGTGTTATGCGGGTTGTTTCCAAAAGGGCCAACAGTATAGAGTTTTGTTGGTTGGCGCAACTAAATCTGAACCTGGGTCAGGACCCCGTAAGCCAACAACAATAGAGAGTTTGTAGCCATTTATCATGTATAAAATGGGCTCAAAGACTACATCAAAATATCTCCACTGAAAAGTGCTCTGAAATATTTTTCCAACGGTGTGTGGAAGTATGCAAACGGCCTTATGGATCAAAATTTATTGATTTCCGAAGTTAGGGTCTTGAAGTCCTTAGCAGGTCAAATTTCGGATGCCAAATTTCTGAAGGATGGTCATATCAGAACCCAAGAGTAGGAGAATATCAGAGGTTAGAGCCTAGGGACCTCAAAAGCTCGAATATCAGAATGTTGGAAAATCGGGACCTCAACAATTTATTTGAAAGGAACTTGATATCAGAAGGGATGAGAAATAATATCATAACCTCAGGATATCAAGACCTCGGAAGGATGAATACGAGATTATGCTGGAACCTCGAAAGGTTGGGACCATCGAAGCCTTAGATTTGTGTAAGTCCTTATAAATGAATTATTTGAAAGCGTCGAGGTTATGAGGAAATAAGAAGTACAAAGGAATTCGTTGAAAAACCAAGGACTGAGGGACCCCTTTCTCTCTCCTCCAATAGGACACATGGCAGAAGGTGATTGTCCCTAAGAATATGACTAGGTAGATGATGTTAGTATGATGTGGCAATACGAAGGACATGTGGCAAATAGATTTGGAATTTTGGGTGGCCTAATGGGGCAAATATGTGTCACATGTGTCACCACTAAGGAGGTGCCATGTGGAGTTAATGGCGTCAGCATGATGTCATCTCAGAGGTCATAATTTTGGAGGTTGGATTTTTCATAACTCATGTCTAATTGGTTTATGGGAAAGTTCCAATCTAATGTGTGGAGCTCCGATGTGACTGACACATGGTTGTGGGAGACCCAAAGGACCAAGGGCATAGAGTAGGGCTAGCACCTAAGTGCTATGTAATATATCGAAGGCTGAGGACATCATAACTCTATTCTAATTGGAATTTGAAAAAGTTACGATATAGGGGGATTCTGATGTTTTTGCGTTTAGTCGTGAAATAAAAAATAACCAAGGGCAAGAGCGACTACACAAGGATATAGATCCTGTTGGCATTATGATGCATGTGTTGTACTTGATGGCAACCCCCCTCATAGAAGACCATCTCACTTATATACATTCAGAAGAGATATCAGATGTAACATAATACATAGATGCAGGACAGCTCAAAGGAATCAAATGGCAAGTTCTTAGTAAGCTTTGCCATCAAGTCCAAAGGGGGAGATTGTTGGCATTATGGCTAAAGTGTTGTCCTTGATGGCAACCTATTCAGGTGGTAGTTCACTATTCTTCAAGTCAGCAGCAGAAGATGATGATCAGCTCTCATTTTATTGAAAAATTATGAAGGACGCAGGAAGCCAGTTCAGAAAGTGCGTCCCCGCAGGTATACCATGCAGAACCCGCGTCCAAAGACGCAGGTCAGCCGTTCAGGGGGTGCGTCCACCCAATGCACACATTTCAAGGCAGAGAAAAGCACGTGGGGGTTTCTTGTGTGGTATCTAGCCGACGGTTTTATATTTCTATGGTGTCGGCTCATGGTATTATTCCATGTTTTGAGGAGGAGCTTGCCTATATAAAGCAAAGGAGATCATTTGGATTTGGCAAGTCTTGGGTTGAATATCTTATGAGGGCTAGATCTGGTCTAGATCTAAACAAGGCGAATCTACTGATGGACCGAGATCTCTTCGGCGCATGTTCAGATCTGTGGATCTGATTGTCTGGGTTACTTCTAAAGTCTTGAAATCATCTATGCCCGGAGGGACGCAGGTGCAGTAAGAGTTCAGGTGCGTCCAGGACGCAGGAGCGAAGAGTTTCAGGTGCGCCGGACGCAGGCGCAGAAGGGTTCAGGTGCGTCGGGACGCAGGCAGTTCAGTAGACTCAGTGCGAGGGACGCAGGCTAGCAGTTGAGCAGGGTGCGTCCAGGGACTCAGGCCAGCAGTTGAGCAGGGTGAGTCCGGGACTCAGGCTAGCAGTTGAGCAGGGTGAGTCCGGACTCAGGCTAGCAGTTGAGCAGGGTGCTTCCTTCTCTTAAAATCTTTGTTTATCATTGTTGTGTTCTGGGTTTGGTCCTATTATTGTTGATCTGGTTACTTCAGTTGATTGGGTGTTTCAGAAGGTTGTTTGAGCTTTAATGTTGTTGTTGGGTCCAGTATGAAAATTGGATGAAATGTGGCCTTTCAGTTTATGGGTTGTGCTTCAGTGTATCCAGTATGAAAATTGATGAAACGTGGTACTTGAAGGAGAGAAGATTGTAGGCCGGCGCCTACGTACTAGTATCTAAGCTAGTACAAGAGCTAAAGGAAATCTTTGGAGCATTGTAGCAGGTAGTAGCCTGCGTACTAGTAAATGGATCGGCTAGTACAAGAGCAAAGGGGGTTGTAGCTCCCGTACTGGTATAAGGCTGCACCAGTACAAATATTGTAAAAGAATTTTCTTATTAAGAAGAAGATTGAGATGACTTGCAGCAGGTGGTTTTTCTCCCGCATTGGGTTTCCACCTTACATCATTGTGTTCATGTGTGTGCCTTATGTGTGATGATTTACTTTATGTTACTGCATCTGTTAACTGATAATATGGTTGATAATGTTCTAATGCACTCATTGAAGATCGATTAACTTAATCATAAGAAGTTGTGGAAGTAGCATATATGAATCAGATTATGGAAATGAAAAAGTTTTATTAATATGATAATACTGATTCACCCCCCCCTCTCAGTATTATTTCCAACAATTGGTATCAGAGCAGGTCCTTTGATAGAAGCTTGATTGCTTGAAGGAGATCCGTGGAACAATGGGAAAGAAGCTTAAGAAGAAAGCTAATAAGAAAAAGAAGTCATCTCAGAAGAACTATGACAGTGGAAGAATCGATTGGGGATTAGGCATAAGAAGCTCTTCAGATTCAGAATCAGATTCAGAGTCATTATCAGGTATGAATGTGTTATCCTCTGATGTTCCAGCTATACTTCCTTGTGAAAGAGATGAAAGTGATAGCGAAACTACTGAATTTGCTCTTATGGGGGAACAAGAAAGATATCAAATAGAGGCAGAATTTAAAAGGCTGACAGACAAAATTAGAGATCAACAAGATCTATTGAACAAAAAGGAATGTGATTTCAAAGAAGAAGCTACCAAACTAAGGGCACAACTGGAAGAAGGAAACAAGGTAAGAAAGCTACTCAAGGACAAGGAAGACCAATGTCAAAAATTGCAGCATGAAGTGACATCATTAAGAAAAGAAGTCAACGAAAGAAGCACAACCATCAAGAAACTCAAAGATAGATCCAGCTACTATGAAAATCTTGAAGCTACAATCCTCTCACTAAAAGGAGATCTTGAAGAATCAAAGAAGCAGAATACAGATCTACTCCAAGCTGTTGCAAAACAAGAAAACGAAGTCACCAGCTTAAAATCTCAACTGGAATGTGCCTTCCGAGTTCGTCAAATGCAGCAGGATCTGTATGAAGAACAAGAAAAGGAAATTCTCAAACTAAGGGAACAAATGGAAGAAATAAGGAAAGCTGAAGAAGTTTTGAAAAAGAAATCTCTTGAAAAGGAAGAACAGCTTCAGGTTGAGGTAAATATCTTGAAAGGTAAACTAGAAGAAAAGGATAAGCTTTTACGATTTCAAGATAGCTCTAAAGTATTGGATGATATTCTTAGTAGTCAAAGGTCCCCTGCTATAAAGACTGGTCTTGGTTTCCATGAATCTGTTGAAGGTGAATCTAGTTCACAAGGTGAGGCAAGAAACTCTAAAAGGAAATCTAAAGTGATCAACGAAGAAGTGAAAGATCAATCTCATCATCAACCAAGGAAAGAGATTCCTCAAAGAAAATCCTTTACTCCTCCTATGAATAATGTTGAATGTTATGTATGTCATAATCTTGGACATGTTGCAGCTAGATGTAGAAGAAGAAGAGTTCAAGACCATTATGTAGAAAGGTCATCTCAATCAAGGTACTTTTATGGATATTGCTTTGCTTACAATATGTTTGGTCACAAAGCTACTGATTGTTACAGGAGGAATATGAAACATGTAAGATGTTATGCATGTAACAAGCTTGGACATATAGCCAAGGAATGCAGGAACAAAGTTTGGGCACCATATCAAAAGGAGAAAATGTCATCATCACGCTTGAAGATATGGAGGAAAAAGGAAGTACAGTCAGAAAAGGATGGCACAGTACAATGTACAGACATACCAGAATCAGAGGAAGCTGAAAGTACAGGACGCAGTGCAGTAACAGGAGACCTGCGCGCGGACGCAGGCCAGACCAAGTCCAGGTGCGTCCAGGACGCAGTTCAGTAACTGAAGATCTGCGTGGGGACGCAGAGCGACTGAGGATAAGGTGCGTCCCTGAAGCAAAAGGACGCGGCGCGATAGTAATTTTGGGTGCGTCCCTGAGTAAAAGTACGCGGCGCGATAGTGTTTTTGGGTGCGTCCCTGCAGCAACAGGACGCAGCGCAGCAGAAGATGAAGTGCGTACCTGTCTCAAAGCATTTATTGGCTGATTCTTCTTGATATGCATGATCAGATTTAACGGATGGCACTGGTTCAGGGGGAGCATATGTCCTAAATTCATTGTTGGCATTATGGTCCTTGATGACAATGCTTATAATTCATCTTGCTATTATGAGTTGGTCACATGATCAGATGTATGGTTGATTCTCTAATGATGCTTGCATGAAGTCTTTATTATCCTTGGCACATATATGGATGAGGTTGGCTGATTTTGTGGATGATTATTCAAAGTCGCATTGTTGGAGACATGATGATGAGTTACTCATATGCATTTCATGATGATGTTGACATGAGCAAGATGCATGATTTCTTTCTTGGCACAAATGGATGAGGATTGTTGGCTGGATACAGGGATGATTATTCATACATATGTTGATTGATGCTGATGCTTTCATTTGATGGCTCTTGATTCATGTAGATCTGGATGGTTATGAGTTGATGTTGACAGATACTATGGAGCAGATTATACAGTGTTGTTGTTTGTCATGATCTTTAGATGTTTGGAAGGTCGTAGCAAGACTCATGTTGTAATAGTCTATCTATTATCATCATCTCTTCAGGTCATGTAACGGCCTATTTCCCCCCACTATGCATAGGATGAAGATGTAATGTATTTGGTTTTCATATTTCTGATGTATTCCCACTTGGTTGGATGGATGATCCTTATTGTGATGGGTGATGGATGTATGTTTTTTATAGAGTCATGTTCTTCTTGTAGAACATCTTTTTTGCAGACCTTGCTTACAGTCAGGGGGAGCTTGAGCATGAACAGCACTATATAGCAGAGCATACATCTCAGCTTGTTCTCAGAAAGACCATTATCAGATTGGAGCACCATGTTATATTCAAAGGGGGAGCTCATTCAGAGACTTCAGCAGATCTGGTTTATAGTCAAAGGGAGCATGTTCTTAGGGGGAGCATACCCCTTTGCCCTTGATGTCAAAGGGGGAGAGTGATCTGGTGTTGTTGCCATCAAGTCCAAAGGGGGAGATTGTTGGCATTATGATGCATGTGTTGTACTTGATGGCAACCCCCCTCATAGAAGACCATCTCACTTATATACATTCAGAAGAGATATCAGATGTAACATAATACATAGATGCAGGACAGCTCAAAGGAATCAAATGGCAAGTTCTTAGTAAGCTTTGCCATCAAGTCCAAAGGGGGAGATTGTTGGCATTATGGCTAAAGTGTTGTCCTTGATGGCAACCCATTCAGGTGGTAGTTCACTATTCTTCAAGTCAGCAGCAGAAGATGATGATCAGCTCTCATTTTATTGAAAAATTATGAAGGACACAGGAAGCCAGTTCAGAAAGTGCGTCCCCGCAGGTATACCATGCAGAACCCGCGTCCAAAGACGCAGGTCAGCCGTTCAGGGGGTGCGTCCACCCAATGCACACATTTCAAGGCAGAGAAAAGCACGTGGGGGTTTCTTGTGTGGTATCTAGCCGACGGTTTTATATTTCTATGGTGTCGGCTCATGGTATTATTCCATGTTTTGAGGAGGAGCTTGCCTATATAAAGCAAAGGAGATCATTTGGATTTGGCAAGTCTTGGGTTGAATATCTTATGAGGGCTAGATCTGGTCTAGATCTAAACAAGGCGAATCTACTGATGGACCGAGATCTCTTCGGCGCATGTTCAGATCTGTGGATCTGATTGTCTGGGTTACTTCTAAAGTCTTGAAATCATCTATGCCCGGAGGGACGCAGGTGCAGTAAGAGTTCAGGTGCGTCCAGGACGCAGGAGCGAAGAGTTTCAGGTGCGCCGGACGCAGGCGCAGAAGGGTTCAGGTGCGTCGGGACGCAGGCAGTTCAGTAGACTCAGTGCGAGGGACGCAGGCTAGCAGTTGAGCAGGGTGCGTCCAGGGACTCAGGCCAGCAGTTGAGCAGGGTGAGTCCGGGACTCAGGCTAGCAGTTGAGCAGGGTGAGTCCGGACTCAGGCTAGCAGTTGAGCAGGGTGCTTCCTTCTCTTAAAATCTTTGTTTATCATTGTTGTGTTCTGGGTTTGGTCCTATTATTGTTGATCTGGTTACTTCAGTTGATTGGGTGTTTCAGAAGGTTGTTTGAGCTTTAATGTTGTTGTTGGGTCCAGTATGAAAATTGGATGAAATGTGGCCTTTCAGTTTATGGGTTGTGCTTCAGTGTATCCAGTATGAAAATTGATGAAACGTGGTACTTGAAGGAGAGAAGATTGTAGGCCGGCGCCTACGTACTAGTATCTAAGCTAGTACAAGAGCTAAAGGAAATCTTTGGAGCATTGTAGCAGGTAGTAGCCTGCGTACTAGTAAATGGATCGGCTAGTACAAGAGCAAAGGGGGTTGTAGCTCCCGTACTGGTATAAGGCTGCACCAGTACAAATATTGTAAAAGAATTTTCTTATTAAGAAGAAGATTGAGATGACTTGCAGCAGGTGGTTTTTCTCCCGCATTGGGTTTCCACCTTACATCATTGTGTTCATGTGTGTGCCTTATGTGTGATGATTTACTTTATGTTACTGCATCTGTTAACTGATAATATGGTTGATAATGTTCTAATGCACTCATTGAAGATCGATTAACTTAATCATAAGAAGTTGTGGAAGTAGCATATATGAATCAGATTATGGAAATGAAAAAGTTTTATTAATATGATAATACTGATTCACCCCCCCCTCTCAGTATTATTTCCAACAGATCCCCAACAGGATCCTGAAGACCTTAGCACCTAAGTATTATGCCCCTAGTCATAACAACCGATCCCATCACGGAAAAACAATAAGGCTCTGAGAAAAAAGGGCCAAAGGAAAATCAGAGTCTTTCGATTTCGTAACATCATTTTAATAAAAGTTACAAGATATGGGAGCTCTGATATTCGAATACAAAATATTATGAAGCTATGGGTCACAGGAAGAGGTCCTATGGCAGAAAAAGAGGCTAAGTGTCGACATAAAAGGCATCGGAATTTTGTGAATCCTAACATCTCACTTAATAAAGTTATGATCTATTAAGGCTCTGATATCGCAGTACAAAGTGTTCAAGGATGAATGGGTCATGAACAAGAGAGTAAATTCATGCAAAAGAGTTGGTGTAGTAGGATTAATGGCGACTACAGAGGTCGCTCGGTCAAGGTGATGAAGACCATGATTCTCATAAAATAATTATTGGACTTGTCTCGATGTTGAAAGAAAGCCATCTATGATATCCCGTGCACACCTTAAAGAAATAAATGAAGAACAAAGAAGCCATGCTAAAGTACAGTTAGGATCTGTGAACCATGAATATGAATGGGGAGTCTCATTAGAGTGTGCAAGTGAACTGATATTAAATTCTAAACATGGATAATCACAAAAGGAGATGGTGAAGTGAATAAAGCCCATTCTCATGTTTTAATGCAACGACAAAATTTGTGAAAAGAGACACAACAGAAGAATGGAGTGCCATGCCAGGAGTACATTCTTGGGCAGTGTGGATGGTGAAAAAGACAACATTGAGCTCAGTGCAGCAGAGGAAAAAAAACCCAGGATTTCCATTGAACAAAAGAAGGAATATAGTATTGTTGTGTATATGCTGAAGAGAGTGAAGTAGAGAGTGAAAAAGTTGAGCAATTGGCCCAAGTGTTGAACTAAAGCAGAGTGTTGCAGAGAGATTGTGCAATAGAAGGTCGAGAGCAGAGTATATGCAATTGCAAGCATAAGGATGAGTATAGTGTGCTGCTACACAGTGAGCAGAGGATAGGGTGTTGCTGTGTGAGGCCAAGAGATCATGTGGAATAGTAGAGCACCGAGAGAAGAAGTATGATAGTAGTGAACCATATTAGTATTTCTATATATGTGTATTTTCCCCTATTTTCAGTTTAAAAATTGTATGAAAAGTAGAAAAATGGCTAGAACAGGTGGTGGCCTACATTCATAATAGGTTGTTGCCTCTTGGAAAGTAAGTGCTTGCTATCTTAAGGGGGTTAGTGTCTCCCGTGAGTGGGTTCTCACAAACAAATTGATGTAATTAAGTAGGTGTGTAATTTACATAATAATAACAAACAAATTGGTGGTTTTTTCCCTTTGGGTTTCCACGAAAAATACCTGTGTCAATATGTGTATGTTGCTCATGTGATGGATTGTATGTACATGTGAATGGCTTATCTTGCTGACCATCTATATTGTGTATGAAATCTATCACAAGTAACTTACTATAGTGAAAAGAGTTAAAGACTTATACTTAAAATTGAAAGAACTTCACTATTACTGATTCACCCCCCCCCCAGTAATTCCTTATTCCAAAAATTGGTATCAGAGCCAAGTTCCTTCAGGAACAGTCTAACCACTAGAAGGTAGATCCATAAGGAATTATGTCTAGGCAAGAGAGTCAAGATGCTTACTCAAGCAAGATACTAGTCTTTGATGGGACAAACTATGCCTTCTGGAAAGTTAGGATGGAAGTCTATGTTATGTCTCTAGGAGTATATATTTGGATCTTTGTACTAGTATATTATGATGTCCTTGATGTCCCTCCCACTGATGAAAATGGTAAAAAATTGTATGGAAATAATGCTAAATCCAAGAATGTCATTCTCTTTGGCCTTAGTCAATCTGAACTCGTAAAGGTTATGCATTGTAAGTCTACCAAGGAAGTGTGGGTGAAGCTCAATCAGAGTCATGAAGGAGATGACAAAGTCAAGCAGGCCAAACTTCAAACCTTCAGAATGAGGTTTGAAAGCTTAAAAATGAGTGAAGAAGAAAGCATAGCAAAATACTTCCTCAGAGTTGATGAAGTAACTAATATGATTAGAGAAATTGGTGAATAATTCAAGGAAGATATGATTGTTCAAAAGGTATTAAGATCCCCACCCATGAGATTTAATTCCAAAGTATCTATTGTTGAAGAAATAGCTAATTTAAAGAATCTCAAGGTGGACCAGTTGCCTTGTTCTCTCACAGCCTATGAGATGAGAGTAGGAAGAGAGAAGTCGGAACCCAAGGAGGCAACGTTCAAACTGTCCAAGAAGGCCAAGGAGAACAAAGATCATCAATATTTCTTCAGATGTGAATCTAATCAGGAGCTAGCTCAATTTTCTAGGAATCTGAAGCGTGACTCATGAAAATATAAAGGGAAGTTTCAGCTTTTTTCTTACTGTGGGAGAGTTGGACGGTTTTCATTCAAGTGCCTTTACAAAGAAAGTACTAAAAATGAAGATGATCATAAATTTAGAAACAAATCTCAGAAACATCAGAAGAAAAAGTTCTATAATAAAAAGGGGCTCTACTCCAAAGAGGATAGTTCAACACCAAAGTCAGAAAGTGAAAAATCTTCATAAGATAATTCATATAAGTATTTACTTATGGAATTTGGAGTAGACTCCAAGAAACAAAATATTACTGACCCTGAAGAGGAAGAAGAAGAATAGGAGTAGTGGAATTTGAAGGGGAACTCATCAATTCTCTTGATGAGTTAAAGAAAGAAAAGAGAAATAACAAGCAGCTAAAAGAATAGCTACCACATGCTAAAGAAGGTATGTACAACTCTAACAATGAGGAGCTTGTTTATCATAAAGAAAAACTTGAGGAAGCTATTAAAAGAAAAGATATTTTATCCCTTCTACTAGAAGGAAAACAAGGAACATATGAGAAAATAGAAGAAGAGAACAAGCAATTAAAACAAGAGTTGTTCAAGGTAAAGAATGAAATGATCTAAAAAACATGCAAAGATGAAATTTTGTCTTTGAAAGTCAAAATAGAATAAGCTAAATGAAAGGAAGAAGTTCTTCAAGATTTGATCCATGAATGGGAAGAGAAATGTCAGATTCTCAAGGTAGAGGTCATCTCTTTGAGAACAAATCTTGAGAAAATGAAGACTAAGAAAGGAATAAATGAAAAATTTGTTGAAGGAACAAGAAAGCTAGATCAAATTCTAAGCAGTAAAAGGCCTTCACGAAACAACACAACTCTAGGATACTCCGGACCACAGGAATCTTTTATGGGAAAGATGAACTTTAGGTCCACAAGATTTGAGGAACCTCAAAGCTTTGCGAAGTTGTATCAAGAAAGAATCAATGAATACAAAAAGGGAGAAATACAAAGAGGAGCCCATCACTAGAATAATAACTCCATCTACCCCAATGAACCACACTAGAGGAGAATGAATCAATCATCTAGACAACATAGGTACCTTCATGCACAAACTCATGAACCTTCCAACTTCAGGTATTCTCATTTATTTTATGTTCATTGTTATAAATTTCACATATTTGGACACAAATTTGTTGATTATACAAAGATCAAAGTTTAAAGAGATGAAAATTTCAGAAACAATAAGTATCAAAATTTTTTATCTCAAAACTCTCCTCTTAGAAATCGAAATGCCTTCTCTCCCCTAATGAATGATGTTGAATGTTCAAATGTAATAATTCTGGGAACAAGTAGTGCTAAGTATCTATCTAAGTCTCGGAACACTTGGTAACCAACTTTTTGAAAAGATAAGGAGAATTGGAGATGAAAATATGGAAAGAGCATGGAATTTGGACTTGCTCGATCAGCACATAATCAAGAAAACATATGGTATGTATATATTGGTAGCTACAAGCATATGATTGGGGATAAGAGAAAATTTATATTGCTAAAAGAAAATGACAAAGGGAACAATGTCACTTTTGGAAATAATGCTCTAGTAAGAATTAAGGGTAAAGGCATAGCCAGTGTTGATGAAAATACTAAAGCCCAAAATGTGTTGTATGTAGAATGTCCCAAGCATAGTTTTCTTAGTGTAAGTCAAATGTGTGATAATGGATTTAATGTGACCTTTCGATCAAAGGAATGTGAGATCCGAAATGAAGAAAATGGAAAGCTAGTGGAAAACCAGTCAAAACTCACACTAATGTATATGTGTTATATGACTCAAGAGTAAGGTGTTATTTGAGCAAGTCGAATGAAGCCTGGTTATGGCACAAGAGACTTGGTCATATGAACTTTGACAATCTGATAAGATTCAACAAGCTAGGAGTTGTAAGGGATTTGTCAAGACTGTCACGACCTGATGATTCAATCTGCAAATCATGTCAACTTGGTAAGGAGAATAGGACTCATTTCAAGGAAAAATAGTTCTATTCATATAGACCAATGGATGTAATTCACACAGATATCTACGGCCCAACTATAGAAAAATTCCCAATAGGCGAAATGTATTTTATGTTGCTTATTGGATATTTTACTAGGGCCACTTGGATTGTTCTCCTAAAGGAGAAATCATAGGCATTTAGACACTTTAAAAAATTTAAATGACAAGTAGAAAATGAAAGATATCTCAATATCAATTTCTTAAGATCAAATAGAGGAGAAGAATACACTTCAATATAACTTTAAGAATTTTGTGAAGTGCATGCCATAAGGAGGAAATATTATGTGTCTAGAACTCCACAAAAAAATGGATTAGTTGAGAGAAAGAACATAACAATCTAAGAAATGGCCAGAGATATGATGGATGAAGTAGATGTACCCCACATCTTCTGGGGAGAAGGAACATAAGCAGTAGTGTACCTATCAAACATAACACAAATTGGGCCTAATAGTGATAAAACTCCCTATGAGTCGTGGAAGGGGAGACCTACATCAGTTAAACACTACAAGGTTTTTGGGAGAAAATGATTTATCAAATGGAATGATAAAAATACTAGAAAGTTTGATTCACAAGTTTATGAGGGTATATTACTTTGGCACTCTACTCAAAATAAAGGATACAAGTGCTACAACAAATGAACAAAGAGGGCTGATAATTGAATTGATGTAGTAGTAGATGAACTAGCATCACAAGCTAAGTCCTCCAAATGAAACATGAACTCAGATGGAGAAGAGGGTTCAAACATCAGGCCCTTAGATCAAGATGAAACAGATTCAGATAACGAAGACATGGAAACAAGCACAACTCCAAGGCCCAAAACACCTTCCAGGTATGTACCAAATAACACCCTAATATTCAAATTATTGGAGATAAAAGACTTGGTGTTTAGAGCAAGAGGAAATTTGTTGACAGTTCAAGTTGTGCAAATATTGCTCAGCTATCTCAGGTTGAGACTAAAAACCTCAACCAGACAAGTGAGGACAAGTTTTTGGGTAAGAGCTATGAATGAAAAACTTGACCAAATTGAGAAGAATAACACTTGGGAGCTTGTCCCAAGACCCAAAGAGAAAACTGTCATAGGTACAAAATGGTTCTTCAAAAATAAGCTAAATGAGTAGGGTTGAGTAATTAGGAACAAGGCTCGATTAGTTTGCAAAGGGTATGCTCAGATAGAATTGATATATTTTGAGGAAACCTTTGAACCAGTAGCTATAATGGAAGCTATCAAAATGTTTCTTTCCTTTTCCAGTCATAAAAAAATCAAGGTATATCATATGGATGTGAAGTTGACATTTATCAATGGAGATCTAGAAGAAGAAGTTTACATTGAGAAACCAAGAGGATTTACACTCACCGAAAATGAAGGGTTTGTGTGCAAACTAAAAAGGGACTTATATGGACTCAAACAGGCTCCTGGAGCCTCGTATTCAAGGTTGGATCGATACCTTCAACAAAAAGGCTTTAAGAAAGGTACGGTAGAAAACAATCTCTATATTAAGTCTGAAGAAGATCATCTACTAATTGTAGTTGTGTATGTGGATGACATAATCTTTGGCATCAATTTGTAAAAATTGGGTCGTCAATTTGCAAATTGTATGCAGACAAAGTTTGAGATGTCCATGATCGGAGAATTATCCTTCTTCTTAGAACTGCAAATTTATCAGTCAAAAAATGTTGTATTTATCTCCCAATCCAAGTACCTATGGGAAACTATGAAGAATATTTGGTTGGAAGATTGTAATCCAATTAACACTCCTATTGTTACATGCTACAAATTGTGCAAAGTATATGAGACACAGCTAGTAAATTCATCTGAGTACATATCAATGATAGGAATCTTGTTGTATCTCATAGCTTTGATACTAGACATTATGCAAGTAGTGGGTCTTGTGGCAAGATTTTAAGCCTTTTTTCATGAAAGTCATGTCATCATTGTCAAAAGGATTTTCAAATATATTCAAGGAACAGCTAATTATACACTATGGAATTCTAAAAGCAGAGAGTTTAAGTTGAAGGACTATACTAATGTTGATTAGGCAGTCAATATTGATGACAAGAAGAGCACCTCAGGTGCAAAATTATTTTTGGGAAACTATTTAGTGTTCTAGCTCAGCAAGAAACAAGCCTCCATTTGTTTATCAAGTGTTGAAGTAGAGTATATTGTAGCTACCACTCGCTGCTGACAAATTATATGGATGAAGTAGTCCTTGAAGGATATTAAGGTAGAGTTGACTAATCATATTCCAATCATGTGTGATAATACTAGTGCCATCAGTATGTCTAAGAATCCTTTCATGCACTCATATACTAAGCGAAACCCTATCAAGTTCCATTTCTTAAGAGAGCATGTTGCAGCCAATGTTGTTCGACTTGAATATGTGGCCACTAATTACCAACTTGGTGATATATTTACTAAGCCACTAGCAATACAACCACTTGAATATCTCAGGAAATAGATAGGAGTTGTGAATCCTCCTCCCAAATGACTCAACTATAATGTGTGTTGGAAGCTACTCATCATTTGGGATCAATTGAAGAGTAGGATACAGTGGTTTAGGCGGAGTATTCAAGGGAATCCTTTTCCATTGATTCCAAAGGAGGAGAATATTACTAGTGCATAGGAGAAGAACAACAATGAAGAAGATTGTGCCCATTTTCAGGGGGAGCTTATTTTGTTGCCATCAATGCCAAAGGGGGATATTGTTGGACAATTCGCATTTATGTCAGCCAGATCATTAGGGAGGTTTGTGGAAGTAGATGCTAGCATTGATATGCTTAATGATTCAAGCTTAGGGGGAGTCCTATAGTTTTCGTAGTCTCTGACATAGAATTACCATACTAACAGACTTATTGGAGAAGCCATAAAATGATGACTATGGTGGTTGGGAGTCCAGGACTCCAGACATAAGAGAATGGCCAAGGTGAAAATAAAAATAGATGTTTTGCATCCATTTATTAGGTAGAAAATGGGCTCAAAGCCTACATAAAACCTTCTCCACTAAAACATTCTCTGAAATATCTTTCCAATGTTGTGTGGAACTCTACAAATCGTCTTCTGGATCAAAATTTATTGACTACTGAAGTTAGGGTCGTGAAGTCCTCAACAGGCCAATTTTCGGAAAGATGGTCATATCGAAACCCCGGAGCAGGAAAATATCGGAGGTCAGAGCATAGGGACCTTGGAAGGTTGGATATCGAAAGGTTGGAAAATCGGGACCTCGACATTTTAATTCAAAGGAACTTGGTATTGGAAGGGCTAAGCAAGAATATCATAACCTCAGCATATCAAGTACTCGGAAGAATGAATATCAGAGTAGGCTAGAACCTTAGAAGGTCAAGACCATAGAAACCTCATAGTTTCGTAATTCCTTATAAATTAATTCTTTGAAAGCACTGAGTTTGCGAGGAAATAATAATTACAAAGGAATTAGTTGAAAAACCAACGAGCGAGGGACCCCTTTCTCTCTCCTCAATAGGACACATGGAAGTAGTTGATTGGCCCTGAGAAGCTAACTATGAAGATGACATCAACATGATGTGGCAGTACAGTTGACACGTGGCATTCATATTCAATATTTTCAATGGCCTAATGGGGTAAATCCATCTGACACGTGTCACCACTAAGGAGGCAACATGTGGAGTTGATAACATTAGCATGACATCATCTATGAGGTCGGAATTTTTGAGGTTGGAGTTTCCGTAACTCCTATCTAATTGTTTTATAGGAAGTTCTGATCCAATGTGTGGAGCTCAGATGTGACTAGAACATGGTTGTGGGAGACCCAAATGACCAAGGCTGAAGAGAAGAGTTATAACCTAAGTGCTATGGAGTATATCAGAGGTTGAGGACACCATAACTCTATTCTAATTACAATTTGAAAAGGTTAGGATATGGGGGGCTTCCAATGTGTTCGAATTTAGTCGTGAAAGCCAAAAGAACCAAGGGCAAGAGTGAATACACAAGGATATAGGTACCCAATAGGAACCTAAATGTATTAGCAGCTAATTTCTATGCCCTCGGTCACAACACCCAGTCCCATGGAGGAAAAACAAGAAGGGGCCGAGGAAAAGGGGCCAAAGGCATATTAGAGTCTTTCAATTTTGTAACACAATTTTAATAAAAGTTACTAGATATGAGAGATCTGATATTCCAATACAAAGGAGTATGAAGTCATAGGTCACAAGAAGCGGTCCTATGGTGGAAAAGAGGCTAAGAATCAGAATAAGAAGGGGATAAAGGCTTCAGAATTTTGTGAATAGTAACGTCTCACTTAATAAAGTTACTATATGTTAAGGCTCTGATATTGTAGTATAAAGTGTTAAAGGATTAATGGGTTGGAAGCTAGAGAGTAAATGCATGCAGAAGAGTTGGTGTAGTAGGAGTAATGGTGATTTCAAAGATTGCTGATGAGGACCATGATTTGTAGAAAATAACTACTGAATTTGTCTCAATGTTCAAAGAAATCCATCTCTGATCTCTTATGCACACTTTAAAGAAACAAATGAAGAACAAAGAAGCCATGTTGAAGTACATTCAAGCTCTGTAAGCCATGAATAAGCATGGGGAGTCTCATTGGAGTGTGCAAGTGGACTGAGATTAAATTCTCAGCATGGAGAATCACACAAGGAGATGGTGAAGTGAATGAAGCCCATTCTCATGTTTTAATACAACGACATAATTTATGAAAAGAGATGCAACAGAAGAATGGAGTGCCATGCCAGGAGTACACTCTCAGGAAGTGTGGATGGCGATAGAGACAAGATTGAGCTCAGTGCAGCATAGGAACAAAACTCGCAATTTCCATTGAGAAAAAGGGGGAATACAATATTGTTGTGTATGTGCTAAAGAGAGTGGAAAAGTTGAGAAACTAGCTCAAGTGTTGAACTGAATTAGAGTGCTATAGAGAGCATGTGCAATAGAAGGTTGAGAGCAGAGTATATGAGGTTGAGAGAAAAAAGGATGAGTACAGTGTGTTGTTGTGGAGTGAGCAGAGGATGGGGTGTTGTTGTGTGAGGCCGAGAAAGCCTGTGGAATAGTAGATCACCGAGAGCATAAGTATGAGATTCCAGTGAACTAGATTGATATTTATCTATATGTGTATTTTCCCATGTTTTCAATTTGAAGATCGTATGAAAGGTAGAACAATGGCTAGAGCACGTTGGTGGCCTATGTTCATAAGTAGCTGGTGCCTCTTGGAAAGTAGGTGCTTTCTATCTTAAGGGGGTCAGTGCCTCCTGTGAGTGGGTTCTCACAAACAAATTTATGTAATTAAGTAGGTGCTTAATTTATGTCACAATAACAAATAGATTGGTGGATTTTTCCCTTTGGGTTTCCACATAAAAATACATGTGTCAATGTGTGTATGTTGCTCATGTGATGGATTATATGTGTTAGTGTCTGGATCTACCTCAGGCTAAAGGAAGGCAGGTCTAGGGTAACATCAAACCATGCTTAACCTAGTAGCTAGACCTACCAGGTCGGGAGAGAGCTCTCTCCTTGTCAATCTTAATTGGGATATTGGAAATTAGGGCTTGAGATGACTAAATTTAATGTAGATTTTAGGCTAGGTACAGTAGCTTAGAGGATTTGATTGGATTTTTTTTGGGTCGAAAACAGCAAGAGAAAGGGTGATTGGACTATGGAATCAATGTCAGTTTTTGTCGGCAAACCTGGGGCAAATTAAGTGCCATGTTCAGCCAAGTGAAGATTGTAAATGTTAGAAGTATGAGGGAGAAAGCCCATTTCCCTGCAGGAATCAGACAAAGGATGAATCTGCAATAGTAACTTTAGATGAAAGAGAATCATGAAGTTGCTTAACAGAGCATCTAGCCAAGGATGAATTCTGCATAAGACAACCATTACAACTAACAGCAAAATCATCACGAAAGGAGCATCATTATGGATTCATTCCTAACATATCACTTAGGTAATGTTGTAACAAGGCAGAAAAAACATAATTTGTAAATGAATTACAGGAAAAACATACTAAACATCAGCACTGTGATGAATCTCAAATCCAAAGGGCAAAAGACTATTTTATTAAAATGATATTCAGGAAAAAATTTACACAAAGCCAAGACAGTCTCTCTGCTGCCAAAATCAAACATCTACATTATGAAATTTATAAAATTTATACATTTAGCTCATCCATGTATTAAGGGAATTGAGCTCAATCATCTTCTTCAAAATAGAATCAGCTACATTAAACTTGGACCGAATTTCTGAAAATAGGTGCTGAAGATGAACTCGTATCTCCTAAACCATAGCACCTGCTACAAAACTGAAACAGTTTTTTGTAGATAAGGTCATTTTGGAGAAAAACCTTTCTCAAATTTTGGAAATTCGTTTCCAGTTGCTCGGAATCTGTGCCACAAAATCATCTCTAAAACAAAAAATCATTAAAAATTTAAATCTATGAAAATGAGTTGTAAAGATCTAGTCACATATCAAAATTCACGACACCTGTGAATAAAATGAAAGAGGTTTTTGTTATATGGCTCGTGGTTAACAAAAACCTCCTTGGGTTTTTCAAAATTACTTTCCATTTGTTGTAAAATGGCACCGCACTAAAATGACTAAAACAGTAAAATAAATAAAAAAAATTGCTTTGTTTTAATGTAGGCTCCAAATATCACTGCATATCTCCCACATAGTAGCACTTGTGCATAAAATGAAGGAGTTTTTTGTTATTTGGTATGTGATGGACAAAAACCTCTTTCACTTTTGAAAAATTCCTTACCATTATTTCATAAACTGATCTTGTAGTAAACTTGTCGTTGTGTGCAGCAACTGACCTCAAAACATGCATAACCAAGAATCACTCATTCATTTCGATCATATCTTCTGATCCAGAAACTGGTTACAGGAGTGTGATATACCATTGGAAATATTTTTATGAGCTTCTCCTGATGGAAATACCTAGGATATGATTTTCACTAAAGATCATGTGCAAAACATCTCTGAAAACCAGACATAGTAAGAGCCCATTTTGATCCCTGGTGACAAGCTGCGAAGGGTGGAACTAACAATATGTTCATTTGAATTCCTTATCTTGTAGATCATTTGTATTGTGTATGAAAGCTCTCACAAGTAACTGACCATAGTGAAAAGAGTTAAAAACTAATACTTAAAACTGAAAGAACTTCACTATTACTAATTCACCCCCTGCCCCCCTCAGTAATTCCTTGTTCCAACAAGTACACTGATGATTACACCATGACCCAAAGGAGGCATGTGGTGGTTTGGGCTACAGATTATCAACTTATTGTGGGGAAATTATACAAAATGGGGCTAGATATTATTTTGTGGCATTGTGTATTAAACCATGAGAAGGAGGAACTGCTCTGGGAGTGCCATTCTAGGGTTGCGGGAGGCCATGTTAGGGGAAATCTACTGGAAGGAAAGTACTTTTGGTTGGGCTCTAGTGGCCCACCCTATTCAAGGATGTGAAATATTATGTCAAGAGGTTTGATGTTTGCCACCGATTTGGTATGCCATTAAGGTGGGACGAACATTCATTCCAGCCCATATGAGTGCTCCAAGCTTTTGAAAAATGGGTTATTGGTTTTTTCGGTCTCATCAACACTCCTGCGTGGCACTCTCATTCTCGGTATATCATCATTGCGGCTGACTATTTAACTCACTAGGCTGAAGCTATGGTCATTAAAGATTGCATTGTTATTACTGGTACCTAGTTCATTTTTGAGCACATTATTACTAGATTTGGGTGCCCAAGGAATCTCACCAATGGCCAAGGGTCACACTTCATCAATGACACTATTGATACTCTGTTGCATAATTTCATGATCCAACACCATAAGAGTAGCTCGTACCACCCTCAAGATAATAGTATGGTCGAAGCCTTTAACAAGATTTTTGTAACAATCATGCTGAAAATTTCATGTAATAAAAGTTAATAAAGTCAAAATAAGACCACGGGCAAGGGAAACTTATTCCAAGTTGAATGTTGGGAGGGACATCCTAGTGGGGGTGTTCATTTGGTTCTTTATGGTAAAGGAAATGGCTAAGGATTTGGAAAGGCTAAATCTCATTTTTGGCACATTTATTTATGAAAATAATGGAAATTAGGAGAAAAGGAAGGTGAAAGGTCACAGGTTTCATGTGAGGAGGAAAATGAAGGAAAATAATGGAAAATGAAGAAAATAGAGGCCTCATTGATAAAAAGGCTTCTGAGGATCAGTTGGCAAGCGTGGCCAGTGTTAAGCTCTTAGTCAGTGTAGGATATTGGCTCAAGCTTAGTCAGTGCTAACCTTTTTTCAGTTCAAGTTTGGAGCTCTCTCATTATTCTCTCTTTCTCTCTCACTCTTTGTCACTTAGAGTTTTCTTGGAGCACTCTAGCTTTAGATCAAGGAAGGAAAATCAAGCAAAGGGAAAGGAAGGAAAGAAAGGATCAAGGAATAAGAGCAGGATCAAGCATCTTTTGCAATAATAATTATAGGTAACATTTTGCATGTGTGATTTCCTAGCTGGTTTGGACATGCATGGCTTTGCATGTTGGTGTATGGTTCTCTTGCTGCCGATGGCATGGATTTACCAGGTTATGACAGTGGAGCCTTGCTTTTTTCTTGATGCCAGGTATGTTGGGATGTTTATCTCAGTTTTGAGCTTTGGTTTTCTTGATGGATTTTGGAATCCAAGGCGGAGGTGGTCTCAAGTTTCATTCCCAAAGGCCTAGGAATCTCTTGACCGGTTTTGGAAGGATACATGGTAAAACTTGAGGGAGAAGTCTCGGTTTAGGGCTGAGTGATCTAGCTTTGGATTGTGGTAAATCATGAGAGATTAGTCTCAGTTTAGGGCCTAGTGATCCAGGATTGGATTGTGGTAAAGTCTAAGAGACAAGGAGATGGAAAATTCCTCAAGGATAGTGATAGATTTTAGATGGCATTCCAAGTTTAGGTTGGTTGTGATCAGAGCACCGGTTTTGGTGTGATCACAGTTTGATGAGGGTGGAGGTGGTTTAACCTCTAGATTCCGTTAGTTGTTTTTGTATTGGTTTTTCTGTGAGATCCCACATTCATGCTTGGAATATGGCATGGGTGTGACTGGCTAAAAGAGAGATTTGGTTCAACCATGTCTATGCTCAGGTGGTACGTGGAAGTCCCGAATTTGGTCGGATTTGCCTATGATTAATAAAAGATAAGTTCTTTACTTTTGCACTAGTTTATATGTGGATTTAGTGATTTTCATATCTCTGATATTTATATGATTTTATGTTGGTTATAAGCATGGTTATATGGCTGGTTCATGTCATGGTTATTTCATGTATTTACTTGTAATTATTAAATGTATGGGTGCAAGACCTAATAGATGTTACAACACTTCAATGGAGAAGGAGGTGATCCTTCTGGTTATGTTTCATAAGTTCTTTCAGTCATTTACGTTCTGTCTTGTATCCTAGACCTGTAGGTTGCATTGATGCTAAGTGTTTGACAGAATGTCAATCCCAGTTAGGGATGCTTAGGCCTAGTCCTAAGGTTGATTTTAATTTATTAACATTGTTATCATGTCTTTGATGGATTCTAAAGGATGTAGCAAGTTCTGGTCAGAGGTTGGGATTATGGTTTAGAAAAGTGGCTCAAATATCGAGGTCATTGGCACAGGTCTACTGAGAAAAGTCCACAGTCATTGGCACATAGGCCTATGAGAGAGACTTTGGGTTTTTGGACACTAGAATTCCTATAACATGAGAGTGACCAGGGGTTAAAAGGATTAAATCATCAGTGGGACTCAGGGACAGGATGTATGAGTGGTTGACATGTCTCCTGAGGGTGTTGTTGTTGATGTGGATGAGCTTTTTTGATATGTTTTGTCGGTTCTATTTTGTTAAGGTCACCAAAGAAGTTGAATCCCTTATAGTAGACTCTATCATCGCATGTTTACCCTGGATGACGGGTTGCTTGGGTGGACCTCGGAGGAGGGGGTGTTAAGGATTGGTATCACAGCGGGTTGTGCTCTCTTTGGGTCAAATCTGTTACCAAAGATTGGTAGCATTGTAGGTTGCGCTCTCTTTAGGTCATATCTGATACCACATATTGGTATCAGAGCATGGTTGCGCTCTCCTTGGTTGAATGTGTTTGTCATGCATGCATGTCAGTGGCATGTGTGTCTCTTACACTTGCATTCCATGTGCTTGTTGCATTGCATAATGATTGATCACAGTTGTAGTAAGGTTGTCATTAGGAACTTGATGTTGATTTTGTGGAATGCATCTTCATGAGTATATGACTGGTTACATATTTTTATATGACACTTACATGTTGTTATATGTCTCTTGATTACATCCTTGTATGTTAGGTTGCATTCTTGTATGTTTGATTACATGTATCAATCTTGTAGGTTGGTTACAAAAATTGATTGCTTATGCTCGACTACATGTGTTCATGCATAAGTGTAGTTGATTAGGAATTTCTTATGCATGTTGATGGTTGCATGTGGCAATGTGTACAATGGAGTAGTGGTTGTCATCATGCATGAGGTCATGGTTTGTGTAGTTGATATGGTCATGTATTGATTAATGGACTTTAGCTCGAATGAGGTGTATATGGTTTGGTAATCATCTGTTATATGTCTATATGCAGTTGTCATGCATGAATGGTATTGGTTATAGTTATGTATGAATAGTAGGTCAAACATGCCTTGTGAAGTCATGGTATGCAATTAAGGTCATTGGGGTGATATTGGTATGTTATGATGCTAATTTGTTGGCTAAGATAGAGAAAGAGGTGTAGATCATCATAATGAGGTTGTAGCATTAAGCGTTAGGGTAAGAGCAGATCGTCATATAGGTATTGTAAGTTGACATGCAGGTATGTAAGTTAAGAATTTTTATATTCATTAGGGTTATATAAATTAGGTTTATGTACATGTCTTTTGATGTTATGGTTACCTTCATGATAGATGTTAGTAGATTAGTGTAGTTATATGCACATGTGTTGGAGAGTCAAGAATGATAGTAACCTATATTTGTATGCATTGCTATTGTTGTTTTATATTAGATAACCCGATGATTATGTTATATGTTATTGATGAAGTATCTTATAGGTTAACTTGTTTTTGTTAAATGATAGTTATCTTGATGATTAGGGTTATATAATTTATACCTTGATGTTATATGTATCACACTAAGTTGGATTGGCCTATGCATATGGTTATGGTTGCACTATTCAGGTATGAGCTGACATATTTGTGATTTGGTGTCGTAATAATATAGATCGATTGTACATATTTGATTGCTATGAATAAATGATAATTATTTATGAGTTAGGATGTGAACATGTTAGTTACTGATTATTATGGATAGCATGATCTTACTTGCGTTTGAGTTGATATGTTGTGAAGTTATATCATGCTAATCTGGATTGATTGTGCAGACAAGATAGCCTCCCTTAAGATACAATAAGGTATGAGCTCACTTATGTCATATATTTGGTGCTTGACTGTTTGATTATGTCATCTAGTTGATTTATGTAACATGGTATGTCTGTAAGTTGGTTGAACGTTTGATGAATTGCATAATATGAGTATGTGTTCAAATGATTTTGTTTTAATATGATTGCACTAAAATATATGTGTTGAGATAGTTGATATGTACTTGAATGTAATTGACAGTTGTAGCATTATGTCTAATGAATATGAGTTGACTATGGATTATGACATGTAAAAGTTGATTTCAAATTGATAGATATGATTGTCCTAATATTTGGAACATGTGTTTGACATGTGTGAGTAGTTTCAAGGTAACATGCTTGGTATTAGAATGACAAGGTAATAGTTGATGTGTTTATATAACTAATAGTTGGGTGATGTGACAGTACATAGTAAGCTTTGATTGTAGCAAGGTAAAAAGGTAAAGGAAAGGAATTGGGAAAAAATTCCTTTAGATATGTTTGGAAACCCTAATTCTAAACGAATGAGTGCTTTGCATACATGAAGTCTTCTTAACCTTGGTTTTGTTTGAAATTATGTGGATGTGTGCTAGATTCATCAACATGTACTTGACAGGTCTATTAGCTAGTCTTTAGTTACAGGTGGATATGTAAAGGGGATTGGAGTCCCTTGAGAGATGGCATGGATGTGCTCAATCGCAAGAAACATGCTTGGCATAGCAAGGTAAGGTAACCATTGTATTGTTATGTTTAATTATGTGCTGACAGTTATGTGTTTATGGCAATATGATGCAAGGAGTTGCATGGAAAGAGAGGTTGCCATGAAATCTTGAAGAAGGCTCGGGTTGAGATTTCCTTGGGAACCATGGGGATTGAGTCATGGTGTCTAATTTTAGTCTTGTTATTTTGTGCTTTTATGATTGTTCCACTTGATGTGCGATTTTGAGTGTGTCTAGTGCATATTTATGCCACTTTGTTGCAGTGTCGTGTTGTTATTAGTTTTCATGGTTTTGCTTCTTGGTATTACCTTTTATGTTTTGAGTCTTGGGAATTGGTTGGGAAAGGAGGAAGTTAATGGAGCTCTGGGAGAGCTTTGTGGTACCTGATAGATGATGTAAGACTTGGATGAAGCTTGGTGCATGAGTAAGTGCAATGGAAGGTAAGACTATGATAGTTGATTAAACTAGTTGGGTCCATTATGGTAAATGGATGGTGGTAGTATCAACATGAGAAGGTGATCCAGGTGGATATTAGTGGCCACCCACCTATTCCACTTGGACCCCCAACACTGTCTCTTTCAGTTTTTCAGTTTCCTTAATTGTAGCACAGTTTACTATTTTTGGCATTTTTTCGGGGCCTAAACTTTCAGAGTCGTTTTGAGGCCATAAACAAATTTTGTAGGGAAGATGGAGAGACTAAAAACTTCCCAAATTGGCTTTCCCATTTGTTTTTAGTCTTCTCTTTGAGATCTTTGAAACGAGGTATTATGATAGCCAAACAGAGATCGTATGCCAAAGTTACGACCCCGGGAATTTGATTGGATGTTTAGGGTTTTCCATTAATTCTCAATAATAAATAGGCCTTTAAGCCTCATTGTAACACAATTCAGAGGCATGTAACTGCCACATCTCTTCTTAGAGATAAGCTACCATCGCCCAAGCTAGCCTTATTTCCATTATATTTGTAAGCATATTTCAGTATTTGATAAAAATGAAATGAAGTGTCATTTCTGTTGCATCTCTATATTTATGGTTATATCTATAATTTGTTGAATTTTTGTTTAAGTTTGGATCAGTGGTATCGGAGTGGTCTGTTCTTTCTCTAATTTTCTTTGCATGTCTCCAATGAGGTCGAGATATAAGGAGTTAGGCTTGAACTAGTCGAACCTTTGCAAGACCATCCTTGCAAATCCCAACAGCCTCCCATCGAAGATGAAAAGAAATATGAGGCGGTAGGAGATCCTATCAAAATCTTGCTCAAAGAAGCCCTCGAGCAACAAAGGAACGCAATGATGGATAACTTTGCCCAGATCCTTCAACGGCTACCCAGGGGCGACGCATCTACTTCCAGCAACTACTCTAGAAAAGCCACACCCTTAAGGTACAAGTTAACTTTGACATTCCCATATTTGAGGGTTAGATATATGCAAATGTTGTAGATAAATGGCTAAGAAGGATATTTTTCTATTCATGATTTTTCCAGCCGGGAAAAGATCACTTTTGCACTTCTCAAATCCACCCCCCACGTCAAGGACTAGTGGGAAACCTACTGCGAGTAGAAGAATGAAAGTATGACGTCACTGTTTTCAGTTGTACCCACTTGGAATTCATTCCAGGATTCCATTAAGGAGAAGTACTACCCTATCGGAAGATATGAGGATAAATACATAAAGTGGACCACACTACGGCAGGGAAGGGACCAAGACAAGCGAGTTTTTACCAATACTTTTCATACCCTTCGCACAAAGTTGGGTATCAAGGATTCTGAGCAGCATTTGGTATTCAAATACCGCGGCTTCCTACACAAGTACATCTAGGATGAGATGTAGTTCATGGACATCTTCTCACTTGGCATGGCATACCGATACGCTATCAAGATTGAGCAGAAGTTTAAACAAAAGAAGCGAGACTTTGGATCTGTGAATCTGAAGAACAAAGGACAAGGCAAGGTGACCCAGGACAACCTGTCGAAGCTACAAGAAAAGAGCACTACCACAAAGTCAAATGAGGATACCAGAAAGTGGTGTGAGATCCATAATAGCTCCACTCACAACACAAGTGAGTTGATCCAAATGGATCCTAGAACACTCTCTAAGTTTTCATGAACTCTTAAAAATCATGCCAAAGATTCAAAGTCTTATAAAGATCAAGCTATCAGAGGGAATCCTCAGACAATTGCAATGGCGATCGGCACGGATCAATGACGGCCATCGATCTAGCGTGCAGACCGGCGGACCATGTTAACACACACTAACACCAACCAGCAAATGCAGGGTCAAATCTAAGCAACGCCGGTAGTTTCCGATATGCAATTAGCGACACATGGCAAACCACTCAGTGAAGAGAAGCCCCAAGCACCAGGACCCGAAATAATTATAAAACACGGAAAATATTGTTTTGGTTCCGTTGGAGCGGGATTCCACAAAATCGGCAGGATATCGGACGGGCTTCGAGCGGTAAGCGATTTCAACCGAGTTCCACCTGATGCCATACAGTGATTGCCACGCGTCGCGGGGAAGAGAGAGAGAACCACTCACATCGGATGGGTAAATTTCTACTTAGCCACTCGATATGAATGATGACCATAGGATCTGGGGCCTCCAGATCAATGGTAGAGACGAGTTTCGATGGATGACTGGATTTGACAAGGTTATGAAGTGAGGTCACATAGGATTTGAAGTCTGACATGGATGATGCATTGGCAGAAGGTCGTATTTCGTGGTCATTCTTGGAGTTAACAAAAAAAAGGTCGTTTCGAAGATGTCCAAGAGAACTGACACTCATCTGTTATGAAATAGGTGGCCACCTCCGTGTGAGGCATTATACAGTGACTGATTACGCAAGGCAGAGGGATTCAAACAGACAGAGGCAGGGGAACCAGCAAGTTGGGAAGCGGAAACGAACAATCAGGAAGTAGATTGGCTTTAAAGCCACAAACTGACAGAGAGAGAAAAGAAAAAGTGAAGAGTAGTAAGCGGAGAGGCAGTAAGCCAAAAGCAGAGAGAAGAAGTCGAGTTGACCTACAGAAGCAAGGCGGCATCGAGCCAGAGACAGAGAGGGTCAGAGAGTCTGTGTACTCCAGAGAAGATTTTAGAGGTTCAAGCGAACTCCTCTGTATAGGCCTGTCATGTATTGAGTCTCAGATTGGGCTCACACTACTGTGACCAATAGAGGTCGAGAGTCAGTGAGGAGAGTCTGTGTACTCCAGATACTTGGGGGATCCAAGTACAGTCCTACTGATTTGTATATGTTGGGTGAGACTCAAATTGAGCTCACTGTTGTAAAAACTCTACTTTGAAACATAATAGAGAGGCCACCACTAAAGGTTGGACCAGGAGATGTAGCCCAGGAGTATTAGGTGAACTCCTTATTAAACTTGTTATGTTTATATGTGTTGCCTATTATGTTTTCCTTAACTGCTTCATTTCCTGTGTATTTCGCAATCTTGTCTATTCATTGCATAAAATAACATAGGCACATCCATGCACATGAGTTTGTAATACCTTACTGTTTGTCTTAGATCAATATTAGATCAAGTGGTATCAGAGCTTAAGGTTGCTAAGGTTAGACAAACTTGTGTTGGACTATTTGTGAATGATAATTAGATCAAAGCTTAAACTAGGAGGAGGAGAATTGGCTAAATTTAACCCAAAAATTGGTAGAGTCTATACTAGGAGGAAAATGTTAGAAGAGATTCCCTTGAAATCAGACCCTCAGTTCGTGGACAGTTTCTTAACTATGAGAGCCAT
The DNA here is from genome assembly GCA_031772625.1 of Pinus tabuliformis. NCBI lineage: Eukaryota > Viridiplantae > Streptophyta > Pinopsida > Pinales > Pinaceae > Pinus > Pinus tabuliformis. Next base: position 154,675,093 of record CM062815.1, read on the forward strand.
GGTAGAGGAAATGTATAGAGAATTTAAGAAAGTTCGAAGTGAAGATTCTTCAACTTCCCAACATAACAAAGGAATAGAAGAATCTATCCTAAATGACCATTCTAAAGGCAAATGGAAAGAAGAAAATCTTCCCACACCTCCTAATAGCCTTGAAAATAAAAAGAAAACATCTTTGATTAAATTAGATGTTAAATTTGATTTGCCAATATATGATGGAGATTTGAATGCAGAGAAGCTGGATAATTGGATTAGACAGATTGATGTGTATTGCAGGGTGCAGAGCATTGATTCGAATAGAAGTAAGATTCAGTTGACCAGCCTACGCCTTGGAGGCACTGCCCTAGTATGGTGGGTAGGCAGGACACAAGCTGACATGAAGAAGCATGGTAAAATCCTTTCTGTCTGGAGTGAATTTGTTTGTGCAATTAAAAAACAATTCTATCCACTAGCTTATATGTAGCAAGCTATGATGAGTTGGCAAACTCTTCACCAATTGAAAGGGAAAAGTGTGCAAAGTTACACCCAAGAATTTAGAAAAAGAGCTTTGATTCTAGGAATTTCTTTAGACTCACCTGAGACTCTGCTGAAGTATGTAGGTGGTCTACACAGCTATTTAAAGCACACCATTCTCATGTTTAATCCTACTAGCATAGATGAGGTATCTATTCAGGCTACACATCTAGAGGCTAGAGGCAAGAATGTGAACCCAAAAGTTGGGGGATCATCAAAACCCACTGCAAGTAAGAACAAGGAAAAGAGAAAGCAGAAATGGAAAGAGAGGAAGACAAATGTTGTACAAAAGACCAAACCTTCATGCACTCACTGCAAGAAGGATGGGCATGATGATGAACACTGCTAGATTTTGCATCCGGAGCTGAAACCCAATAAGTTCAGTGGAAAAAAGAAGAATATTGTTGCAGCTATTCAGAAGGATTTGGGGTCAGACTCAGGGGATGAAACAACAATCACAGCCACAGGTATAAAAGGTAAAAATTCTGAAGCATCTACTAGTAATTCTGCACAAACTATTGATAGTGAAGAAAATGAAAGGAAAAGACATGAGATTTTTCATATTAGAGTTATTTCCAAGCGTCGAAAGATTGATACTTTCTTTGATAGTGGCTCACAAGTAAATTTAATTTCTGAAGGAATTGTAAAGAAACTGGGATTACTAAACACACCTCACAAGAAGCCATATCCATTGGGTTGGGTATGTGATAAAGCAAAGCTACAAGTGACTAGACAATGTGAATTTAGGTTTTCTTTCGGGTCAACATTTGTAGATGAGGTTGAGTTAGATATCATTCCCTTGGATATATGTGGAATTGTTTTAGGAAATCCTTGCTTGTATGATAGAAAAGCAATTTTCTATAGAGCTGAAAATAAGTATCAACTTGTTAAAGATGGAATAGAATATATTGTAAGAGCTCATAAACTCAAGAATAATTATGCTCTCATAAACTCTGGGCAGACGAAAAGAATTGTAAATTCATGCAAACAATTTTTACTGATCATTGTAAAGGAAAAGAAACCTGATAAAACCAATGTATTTGAAGGCTGTGATGCTAAACAACAAGCTGATTTAGAAAAATCTGTTTCATAATATGATATGATATTTCAAGAACCTAAAGGTCTGCCACCCAAAAAGGAAATTGTAAATGATATTAATTTGTAGCAAGATGCTCCATTGCCTAACCTCAGAATGTATAGGTTGTCCACTTTAGAGAATGCAGAAATCAGGAAGCAGGTACATTAGCTGCTCAAGAAAGGGTTCATAAGACCTAGCACATCACCATGTGGGTCTCCAATTGTCTTGGTGAGAAAGAAAGATGGCTCATGGAGAATGTGCATTGATTACCAAGCACTAAATAAGATAACGATTAAAAATCGTTATCCCCTTCCTTGCATAGATGATCTATTAGATCAGTTGAAAGAAGATGTTTACTTTTCCAAGTTGGACTTGCATATTGGCTACCATCAGGTCAGAGTTGCAGAGCAAGATGCACGGAAGACTGCTTTCAAAACAAAGCAGGGATTGTATGAGTGGTTGGTTATGCCTTTTGGCTTAACTAATGCTCCAGATACTTTCATGAGAGTAATGAATGATGTACTCAGGCCTTCTATTGATGATTTTGTCATTGTATATCTAGATGACATTCTTGTATTTAGTAAAACATGGGAAGAACATTTGAAGCATGTAAAGCAGACTTTAGATGTTTTGAAAAGAGAAAATCTTTATGTTAAGCTATCAAAATGTGAATTTGGCAAAACATCTTTGAACTATTTGGGTCATATTGTAGGGGGTGGTGAATTGAAGATGGATCCCTCTAAGGTTGCAGTCATTGTAAACTGGCCTAAACCCAAATCTGCTACAGAAGTTAGAAGCTTCCTAGGAGCAGCACAGTATTGGAGAAAGTTTATTGCTAACTTTTCCTTGATTGCAGCTCCCTTACATGCTTTAACAGGATTGAACAAGGTGTTTCAATGGGGAGGCAAACAGTAGAAAGCCTTCGACACCTTAAAAGAAAAGATTAGTACAACACCAGTACTAGCACTGCCCGATCTTCAAAGACCCTTTGAGATTGAAACGGATGCTAGTGACTATGCCATGGGAGCAGTGTTGATGCAACACGTAAACCCATATGTTATCATTCTGAGACATTTAATTCTGCAGTAGTTAACTATCCCACATATGATAAAGAATTGTATGCATTAGTACAGAGTGTGAAAAAGTGGAAACATTATCTAATGGGAAAAGAGACAGCTATACATATTGATCATCAACCACTTCAATATTTGCACTCACAAACTAAGTTGCAGCAATCAAGATACTATAGGTGGATGGGTTTTCTACAACAGTTTCATCTTGTCATCAGATATAAAAAGGGCATACACAATAAAGTTGCGGATATGTTGTCCAGGACAATCATAAATGCATCTACTATACTTAAGCATAACTCAGTATTGCATGAAAGCTACATTGAACAATATGCTCAAGATATAGATTTTAAAGATGTATATGCAACTTTACGTCATGGCAAACAAGTAGAATAATTGGATTATCATGTTAAGGAAAAACTCTTGTATCATTTTGGAAAGTTATGCATTCCTCAAACCAAAAGAGTAAAGATAATTCGAGAAGCACAAACTTCTCTAATATCAGGTCATTTTGGTGTAAGTAAAACAATTGCGCAACTGCAAATATTTTGTTATTGGCCAAAAATGAATGAAATAGTTTCTATGTAAGAGGGTGTACCATGTGTGCTAAAAGCAAGCCCGACAACAGAAAACTAGGCTTGTACACTCCACTACCAGTTCATTCTCATCCTTGGGAAAGTATTTCCATGGACTTAGTTGGGGGACTGCCTAAATCTAGAAAAGGTCATGACTATTTATATGTTATTGTGGATAGGTTCAGCAAAATGTGTATTTTAATACCCTGTAACAAACAGATTATAGCTGAACAAACAACAAAGTTGTTCTTTCAGCATGTATGGGTTCATTTTGGATTACCCACTTCCATTGTATCTGATTGAGATTCCTGATTTGTTGGGAAGTTTTGGTCAAGTCTGTGGGAATTAATGGACACCAGACTGAAGAAGAGCACAACCTTTCATCCACAAACAGATGGCCAAATAGAGGTGGTCAATAGGACAGTGATCCAGTTGCTCAGAGGCTATTGCAGCAAGCATCCCAAGCTTTGGGATGAACATTTGTGTTATGTGCAACATGCTTACAACCAGGCTAAACATTCTTCTACACAGAGATCTCCTTTTGAGACCTGTTTTCGTTTCACCCTGAGGTCTCCCTTGGATTTTGTCTTTGGTAAAGACATAGCGGTTGATGGACACAGTGATGTGGACAAGGAAACCAAGTTCATTGAACAAATCCAAGAAATTCACCAGGCAGTACAGGAATAGCTAGAAAAGAGCCAAGCCAAGTACAAGGCAAGGCATGATAAGCATTGGACTAAGCATAGTTTCCAAGTTGGTGTAATCAAGTTTGGCTGGATATCAGCAAAGATAGAATGCAAGGTGAAGGTAAGAAGTTGAAGCCAATAAGGTATGGACCTTTCAGGATACCTGAGAAAATTGGTGAGAATGCTTTTCGCCTTGATTTTCCAGCTTACATGCACATATATTTAGTAGTTAATGTAGAAATCTTGAGATTGTTTGAACCTTCACTGATTGAAGATCCTGAAGAGTAGAGCCAGTTCCCTTCTATTAATGATCTATTGCTTGAATATCTCAATGAGTTGCAGGAAGATATAGTTCTGGACAAGAGGGTGAGAACTACACGCAAAGAGGATGTTGAGTACCTCGGGATTGGACTCAAAGGTTCAAAACCAAGCAGTGCAAGATGGATAGAAATTGGACAAGCGAGGAATCTATATCCTCACTTGATTGATGCTTAAAAACCAACTTTTGGTGGTCCAAAAGCTTTTTCAGTAAGAATGCATGATCCAAATGGATCCTTAAACACTCTCTAAGTTTTCATGAACTCTTACAAATCATGCCAAAGATTCAAAGTCCTATAAAGATCAAGCTATCGGAGGGAATCCTCAGACAGTTGCAATGGCGATCAGCACGGATCAACGAGGGCCGTTGATCTAGCGTGCAGAGTGGTGGACCATGATAACATGTGCTGACACCAACCAACAAATGCAGGGTCAAATCTAAGCAACAGAGGTAGTTTCTAATAATCGCATATCGCAGGGCAAACCTCTCAGTGAAGAGAAGCCCCGAGCACCTGGACCCGAAATAATTATAAAACGCGGAAAATATTGTTTTGGTTCCATCGGAGCAGGATTCCACAAAACCAGCAGGATATCGGACAGGCTTCGAGTGGTAAGCGATTTCAGCCAAGTTTCGCCCGATGCCATATAGCGATTGCCACGCGTCCCAGGGAAGAGAGAGAGAACCACTCACATCAGACGGGTAAACATCATGCTACTTAGCCACCTGATATGAACGATGACCGTAGGATCTGGGGCCTCCAGATCAACGACGGAGATGTGTTTTGATGGATGACTAAATTTGACAAGGTTATGAAGCGAGGTCACATAGGATTTGAAGTCCAACATGGACGATGCATTGGCAGAAGGTCATATTTCGCGGGCATTCTTGGAGTTAACAGAAAAAACGGTCGTTTCAAATATGTCCAAAACAACTGACACTCATCTGTTATGAAATAGGTGGCCACCTCCCTGTGAGGCATTATACAGTGACTAATTACGCAGGACAGAGGAATTCAAATGAACAGAGGTAGGGGAATCAGAAAGCCGGGAAGTGGAAACGAATAGTCAAGAAGCAGATTAGCTTTAAAGCCACAAACTGACAGAGAGAGAAAAGAAAAAGTGAAGAGCAGTAAACAGAGAGGCAGTAAGCCGAAAGCAGAGAGAAGAAGCCGGGTTGACCTACAGAAGTAAAGGTAGCATCGAGCCAGAGATAGAGAGGGTTAGAGAGTCTGTGTACTCGAGAGAAGACTTGAGAGGTTCAAGCGAACTCCTCTGTATATGCCTATCATGTATTGAGTCTCAGATTGGGCTCATACTACTGTGACTAATAGAGGTCGAGAGTCTGTGAGGAGAGTCTGTGTACTCCAGAGACTTGGGGGATCCAAGTACAATCCTATTGATTTGTATCTGTTGGGTGAGACTCAAATTGAGCTCACTGTTTTAAAACTCTGCTTTGAAAACATAATAGAGAGACCACCACTGAAGGCTGGACAAGGAGACGTAGCCCAGGAGTATTGGGTGAACTCCTTATTAAACTTCTTGTGTTTATATGTGTTGCGTATTATGTTTTCCTTAACTGCTTCATTGCCTGTGTATTTCACAATCTTATCGATCCATTGCATAAAATAACATAGGCACATCCATGCACATGAGTCTGTAATACCTTATTGTTTGTCTTAGATCAATATCAGATCATGATTGTTGGGCAAAGCAGTTGTTGGTGGCCGAGTTGAAGGCTTCCAAATCTGATGCATGTTCCAACCCTGAGTCAGAACCCGATGAGAGGAATAACAAAGGGAAGAAGATTATTGATGCAGATCCTAGCGCCATTGTTGCCACTACCAAGATCCAGAAGAATGAGCCTGAAGATCCAGATGGGGGGGGAGCGTCTTTTCCACTCACAAATGTGGGTGAAGGGTTTGCCGCTGCAATTCATTTTCGACAGTGGCAGGGAAAAGAACTTCATTTCACCAAAGGTCGTGAAGCGGCTGGGCCTACTAACCATACCACACCCGCAGCCATACAGCATCAGGTGGCTTCACTGAGGACAAGATCTTCGATTCTTCCAACAGTGTCACCTTCCCTACAGCATCAAGACCTTCAGAGATGAGGTATTATGTGGTGTTGCTCCTCTCGACATTTGTGATGTATTATTAGGACAACCATACTTGTGGAAGCAACATGTTGTATATGATTCTAGACCTCGCTATGTGATTATTTCTTTGCGTAATACGTTATACAGGATACTAGAGGTAGCCCCACCTACCACCACCTCTTTGATATCTGCCAAGAAATGTAGTAAGATAATCTCCCAGTTTAGGAAATTTATTTTCTTTCTGGTTCGCTCTCAAAGTAAGGGGAAGACCATAACCACATCAATGGCCCCTGGGAAGGGTTCCTCCATGCAGCAGAAGCGGTGGATACGGTCATGAAAGAATAAAGTTACATATTCTCCTCACCCATAGGGGTACCATTGCACTGTCAGGTCAAGCATTCGTTTGATCTGACTCCCGAAGCACCTCTATCCAACAGGCCGATATATCATTATGCCATTGTGGAAAATGCCAAGTACAAGCAGTGACATGATCAACATTGGATGCCACACAAGTTTCAAGTGGGCGACAAAGTTTGGTTGCATTTGCAGAAATAACGCCTTACAAGAGCCCATCAGAAGCTCAGACCACTCTGATATGGTCCTTACACCATTACCAAGGTTGTGGGAAATAATGCTTTGGAGCACAACATTCCCCCATTCTTTGGCTTGCTCCCAGTGTTCAATGTGGACCACCTTCGACCATACTTTCCACCATTATTGGACACATTCGACATTGCAGAATAGCTCACACCAACAAAGCTAAACCCAAACTGCATGGAAAAGACCACCACTGATCGGATCATGGACACACAGATCAAGAGTGCTTGCCAGCAGAAGATCCAACTATATCAGGTTGTCAAAGCTACCCAACTCCTTCACCAAGGCAAGTGGCGCACCAGGGACCAAGTGCAGCAGAAGTTTCCCCGTCTCATGGAGGCACTCAACACAATGGGGACGATTGATTCCTAAGGGGGGAGGAATGATCCAGATGGATATTGGTGGCCACCCACCTATTCCACTTGGACCCCCAACATTGTCTCTTTCAGTTTTTTGTTTTCCGTAATTGTAGCACAGTTTACTATTTTTGGCAGTTTTTCGAATCCTGAGCTTCTAGAGCCATTTTAAGGCCCTAAATGACATTTTTAGGGAAGACGGAGAGACCAAAGTCATCTCAAATTAGCTTGCCGCATGGTTTTCAAGCTCCTCTTCGAGAGGCATTATGATAGCTAAACGGGGCCCACAATTTTGGTACTTCATCTCCTAGGGTTAGGTTTTTGGATGTTTAGAGTTTTCCATTGTTTCTCAATAATAAATAGGCATTTGAGCCTCATTGTAACATAGTTCAGAGGCATGTAGCCACCACATCTCTTCTCAAAGATAAGCTACCATCACCAAGCTAGCCTTATTTCCATTCTGTTTGTAAGCATATTTTAGTATTTGATATTAATGAAATGAAGTGTTATTTTTGTTGCATCTCTATCTTTATGGTTATATCTGTAATTTGTTGCATTCTTGTTTAATTTTGGATCAGAAGTGTAACCAGAAAGGTAAAATAAATGGACCCGAGGTGTCGGATGATTTGACTAAATTGGGAATGATTGTTCTCAATGTTGTGCATGTTGTGCATAAATAAGGAAGTTTTCTAACCTAGACCTTATAATATCTGGAAATTTGTTGTGATCATGATTATGTTGATGTTTATATGTATACATGTATGTATGTATGTATAACATTGTCTGATAGGACCATGATTGTTTTATGATAATTTTTATGTATATATATGGATGTATCCATGTATCTATGTCACTGTCTAGCATGGTCATCAGGAATCGTCCTTATGGAGGAATGATTGCTTACGCAGGCGAATGGAAGGAAGAGGTCCCTCTCTATGAGGAATCAAGTGGGAAGAGTAGTCATGACAAATATATGAGGTTAGTATCATGTGAATATGAATTTATATTGTATGCGTGTATTATGCCTATGTTTATGTTATAACAGGTAATGTGGAATGATACATTAGCGAAATGAAATAAGTGTGGTCTGTGGCATGCTGGGACAAGCATGGATAAGACACTGGGAGTAAGGTTTCTTCGTAGAGACAATGTTCTTTTGGATGTGAGGTACTATTGTCGTGCATATGTTGTATATGTTGTACATGTTACATCTATGATGTTGTGCGCATGCGGCGTTGTGAATACATAGTGTGTGTACATGTTGTTTATGCAATGTTATGTACAGGATGATACATATAGTGTTGTGTGAATATTGCATATGCAATGTTAGGTATAGATGGTGCTATGTACATGATGGATATGCAGTTTTGTGTGCATATGGTGCTATGCACATGTTGGATATGCAGTGTTGTGTACAGATGATGCTATGTACATGTTTGATATGCAGTGCTATGTACATATGGTGTTTTATGCATGTTGTGCATATGGTGCTATGTACATATGGTGTTGTGTTCATGTGGTGTTGTGTACATGTTGTAAAAGTGACACTGTGTGCAGGTGTTGTGTACATGTTGTGCAAGTGACATTGTGTGCAAGTGGTGTTGTGTACATGTCATGCATGTGGCGCTGTGTACATATGGTGTCACATACATGTCATGCGTGTGGTACTGTGCACCTGTGGTATTGTGTACACGTTGTACAATGGTGCAATGTATATGTGTTATTGTGTACACATTGTGCAAGTGGTTCCGTGTACATGTGATGTTGTGCACACGTTGCGAAGTTGGTTGCGGTGTATAGGTGGTATTGTGTACATGTGGCATTGTGTACATGTGGTACATATGGTACTAGTGTAGATTCCATGGTGTTGTATGACATGTGTAGTTGTATGTGTGTGATGCACACTACGTGTATGTGCACATGGTTGAGGAGAAGGCACAGGGTGTTTCTCTGGTGTGGCAACCGATCTGGAGTGCATACGGAATAAAGACAAAGATAGAAGCTAAGGATTGATGAAAGGATAAGTATCAACATTTTATTTTAGTTTTATTACGCATGTGTTTTATGACTATGGTATATGATGATTATATGTGATCTATGGTTCTAGTTTATGATGGTTACATGTGATTTATGATGTTGATCTATGATGGTTTTGTTTTGAGCTAACCAGATGTGATATGTTTATACATGATGTTTTGATCAAACAATTAGTTTGACTTGTGTGACAGGAAGTGAACAAGATTGCAAGTGTACCTTATTGATGAGCTACCACTGAGGTATGATTTGAGGTTATTTCAATTGATTTGAATCTAATGGAAGTTAAGTGCTTTGAATAGGAATGCATGAACATGCTTGGTTGAGTGGTTGAAATCAACTACAATATTTGGCAGCAATAGCAAAAGAAATTGGAACATGCAGCAATATGTTGGTAAAGAACTTTAGGAACAGGGCCATTATGGGACACTAGTACACAATAGTATCCATTGATTTCCATTAGCATGTTATCATGAGTATGATGGTTGAGGTTGGTATAAGCCTTGGTTTTTTGATCTTCCAATGTGAGGAAGCCTTGCCAAGGGATGGATCACTCGGGATAGGGGATACCAGGGAACTTGGAAGGTGAGTGACTGCACAGAAGGGGGTGACCAAATTTCCTCAGGGACTGTGTAGCAGAGAAGGGAAGGTCGTGGATATATTTTTTTGGTCATTGTGGAAAATAGCAACAAGAAATGATAAAAATAGAATCCAAAATATTCCAATTTTAATTTTTCCTTGAATTAAAATTTTGAATTAAAATCGAATTTAGTCTCACCGGCTACTTGGAAATAATTAATTAATTCATTATGGATTAATTAGTTGGAGAAATTCAAGTTAGAAGCCTTTCTGAAGTCATGCAAGAGTTATCCCTTGAATTAAGGAGATAAGATTGAGTTATATTTGAGTTGTAATTAGTTAACTTAGTCTACTGAGTTAAGTCCAGTTAAATTAGTTCCAAACTGCTTGAGGAACTAATAGAGAGTTAATAGTCAGTTGATGCATGCATGCACTCAACTAGTATGCTCTAGTTAACTCAAGATTCCCTCATCAGAAACTCATGCATGTCTATTCTGAGAAAGACCAAGTTGAGATTAAAGTCAAGGACAGTGTACTATTAGTTGCATGTGTTTTCTGATAAAGAAAACTCATGCATGTAGAAGGAATCATTCCTTGAGGATTGCACAATTTTACAGTGTATAAGAGTAGTGTTCCACTTGGTTGAAGGTGAATCATCCCAGAGGAACAACGCAAGGAAATAGGAGCTTGGACGATAGAGAGGAAGGCTTGAGAGAAGCATGGATTTCCTGTGAGCATCTGTGAGAATTGTACTGAGAGCTGGCTGGCTTTTTAGATGAGGCTTTCCCCGAAGTATTCTCATGTGTATTGTGCATTGATTCTTCTTCTTCTGGTTATATGTGTTCAGCTCAATCTTTAAGCTTCCGCAAATTGATAGTAGAAGTAGGCTATAGTATTCTGCTTTGGTTTATATTGCATTATTGAGTTAACCTACAACAGATTTTCTACATGGTATCAAAGCCAAGTTAACAGTAACGGAGCTGTGAACAGTATACTGAGAAGAGAATTCGAAGTTTGAAGTTCGAGGTTGCAGGTGCAAATCAAATTCATATCATACTTCAAGGTTGGCCAATGGCGTTCTATGGCTTGAGACTCAAGTATGCCTTGGAAGGTAGCTCAAATTACATAGCATGGAAAGATAGAATGGAGGATGTATTAGAGGACAATGGCTTGAAGGAATTCATTGATAAAGAAATCCCAAAGCCAACTTCAACTAATTCACAAGAGTTGGCTGAGTGGAAGAAGTGTTTGGTGAAGGCAAGATGGATCATCCTTGAGGGAGTTCAAGACCATATTGTCTCGAGTCTCCATGGGAAGGATACTCCATTTTAAATGTGGAAGACATTGAAGGACCTCTACTAGAACAGTAGCGACAAAAGGAAATTGGCGCTCAAGGATAAGCTTCAAAGAATCAAGATGGAGAAGGGCGATACTATTTCCACATATGTGAACAAGATCACCACCTATAGAGATGAGCTTCGCAGTGTGGGAATAACTACTGTCGATGATGATATGGTGAGCCTTGCTCTCCTTGACCTTCCAAAGAGCTGGAATAGCTAGCAGGACTCTGTGAATGGAAGGGAGAAACTACCGGATTAGGAACGACTATGGTCAGATCTTATGCAGGAGGAGATTAGGAGGAGCACATGAGATGGTTCTTCATCCAAGGATGATGATGAAGAAAATCTGGACTTAGCAAGTAAGGCAAGGAAAGGGAAGGGGAAGGCTTCCCATTCCAAATCAAATTCTTCTCATGGAGGGAAGAAGGGTGACATGTCTAGAGTGAGATGCTTTAATTGTCACGAGATGGGACATTAAGTGACTAATTGCCCATCGAAGAAGTCCAAGAAGGGATCCTCGGAAGGATCGAAAGGTGAGGCATTAGCCTCTCAGTTCAAAATGGACTTTACCCTCATCGCATGCATGGTGTCATTGATGATGCATTGTGTCTGGTATCTTGATAGTGGAGCCTCATTCCACATGACCGGTGATAAAAATTTATTCAGTGCCTTGGAGGAGAAAGACCTCAAGATGCACATAGAGATGGGGGATGATGGAAAGTATAGTGTTTCAGGAGTGGGCACGGTTGCTTTTCAGAGGGAGCATGGAGCTCCTATCACCTTGACAGATGTGAAGTATGTGCCTGGACTGAAGAAGAACTTGGTATCAGTTGCGATGTTAGAGGACAAAGGCTACGACGTTGTCTTTAGTAAGGGAAAGGTTTTCCTTAGACACATCACCACGAGACATGTGAAACAGATCGGTTCATGAGTTAAGAACCTATATGCTCTTGAGGTTAAAGTTGCATGAAAAGCCTTGAGGAGCAAGGCTAATGTTAGATACTTGGTGGTTGAGAGGGAGAGTAAATTACCTCTCAACATGCAGTCCCAGAAGAAGTCTCAGACAATTGTGGAGGAGCCACAATTGGAGAAGCAGAGAGGAGACTGAGTGAAGAGATCCACTCATGTAGATACCTCCATTGGGGGGAATTTCAATCCAAGTGGACAGAGGGATCACATGCAGCCATACCTCCAGGTGTGAGGTGGGGCGATGTGAAGTGATAGTCCCAAGAAGGCTGAAATTGGGCAGGGTCCATTGAGAGGTTTTATCTCATGGATTGTACCTTGCTACAGGAGCCCAAAGTACATAGTAGCAGGAGGAATCAGTGGGATTGATGCAGTCAGAAATCAAAGTGACAGAGGCTAGAGCAGTCAGATACTGAAGAGTGCAGAGAAGGATTAACAACAGTGCAGAAAGGCAGAGTCAGTAGAAGCGCAAAGTTTTCAGTTGACAAAGGCAATAGCAGTCAGAGACTTTGATGACAGATGCATCATATTGATTCAGGTTGGATGTTTTTTTTCTCTGAAGTTGCTAGAGAAACAACACTAGAGAGAAGTTTTGCATGCATAAAATTCCAAAGGTTCACGATTGGGATCGAGTTGAATTCCTTTCTTGTTGAGAGACAGTGTCGAAAATAGCAACAAGAAATGATAGAAATAGAATCCAAAATATTCCAATTTTAATTTGTCCTTGAATTAAAATTGTGAATTAAAATCGAATTTATTCTCACCAACTACTTGGAAATAATTAATTAATTCATTATGGAGAAATTAGTTGGAGAAATTCAAGTTAGAAGTCTTTCTAAAGTCATGCAAGAGTTAACCCTTGAATTAAGGAGATAAGATTGAGTTATATTTGAGTTGTAATTAGTTAACTCATTTTATTGAGTTAAGTCCAGTTAAATTCGTTTCAAATTGTTTGAGGAACTAATAGAGAGTTAACAGTCAGTTGATGCATGAATACACTCAACCAGTGTACTTTAGTTATCTAAATATTCCCTCGTCGGAAACTCATGCATGTCTATTGAGAAAGACCTGGTTGAGATTAAAGTTAAGGACAATGTACTATCAGTTGCATGTGTTTTCTTATAAAGAAAACTCATGCATGCAAAAGGAATCATTCCTTGGGGATTGCACAGTTTTACAGTGTGTAACAGCAGTGTTCCACTTGGTTGAAGGTGAATCATCCCAGAGGAACAATGCAAGGAAATAGGAGCTTGGAGGGTAGAGAGGAAGGCTTGAGAGAAGCCTAGATTGCGTGTGAGCATTTGTGAGGATTGTACTGAGAGCTGGCTAGTTGTGAGAGCTAAGGCTTTGTATAATTCTTATGTATTTCCACCTTGTATGATAATACAGATAGTGGGGTTTTTAGTTGAGGCTTTCCCCGAAGTATTCTCATGTGTATTGTGCATTGATTCTTCTTCTTCTAGTTATATATGTTCAGCTCAATCTTTAAGCTTCTGCAAATTGATAGTAGAAGTAGGTTATAGTATTCTGCTTTGATTTATATTGCATTATCGGGTTAACCTACAGCAAATTTTCTACAGTCATGAGCATTGCCAGATGGAATCTGATGCACATTCAGAGTTCGCCCTAGAAAAATGAGTCGGTAATTGTTCACTGAGAGGACAAGTGGCACAGGATTATAGTGTTGGACATTGGATGCAGCTTTGACTATGGCAGTGGATTCTAGACTTCCTGGGAAGGAGGTGAATCCTGGTATTACTTTGAGGGTGGAGGTGTGAGCCTTTGGATTCCCTTGTTGATTGATACAAGAATTATATCCTTTTATTTGTTGGTTTAGAAAATGTGCATATGAGTATATGCGGTTATTATAAATATTATAATGAGCAATGTTATAAAGCTCCAATATGCGATATGTTGTCATGATTTTTTTCTTTTGAGCAGGTCTTTCATTGTAAATACTGCAATGAGCTACGTTATAAAGCTCCATGGGTAGTATGTTTCCTTTTCAGTGGTCTTGTTGAGGCCTTAGTGTGGTTTAACACTGAGGATGGTGGTCCCCAAGGGGGAGGGTTCTGTAACATCCCTGGTGAAAATTTCATGTAATAAAATAAATAAAGTCAAAATAATACCATGAGAAATGGACACTTACTCCAAGTTGAATGTTTAGCGGGACATCCTAGTGGGGGTGTTCATTTGCTTCTTTATGGATAAAGAAATTGGCAAAGACAATGGCTAAGCCTTTGGAAAGGAAAAATGGCATTTTGGCATATTTATTTATGAAAATAATGGAAATTAGGATAAAAGGAAGGTGAAAGGTCGCAGGTTGCATGTGAGGAGGAAAATGAATTAAAATAATGGAAAATGAAGAAAATAGAGGCCACTTTAATAAAAAATATTCTGAGGATCAGTTGAAAAGCTTGGTTAGTGTTAAGCTCTTATTCAGTGTAAGCTCTTAGCTCAAGATTAGTCAATGTTAACCTTTTGTCAGTTCAAGTTTGGAGCTCTCTCATTATTCTCTCTTTCTCTCTCACTCTTTGTCACTTAGAGTTTTCTTGGAGCACTCTAGCTTTGGATCAAGGAAGGAAAAGAAAGCAAAGGGAAGGGAAGGAAAAGCAAGCAAAGCGAAGGGAAGGGAAGCATGGATCAAGGAAGAAGAGTAGGATCAAGCAGCTTCAACAAGAATACTTGCAGGTAAACTTTTACATGTGTGATTTCCTAGCTAGTTTGGACATGCATGGATTTCCATGTGGGCATATGGTTCTCTTGTTGTCGGTGGCATGGTTTTATCGGGTTATGACAGTGGGATGTTTACCTTGGTTTTGAGCTTTTTTTTTCCAGATGGATTTCAGAATTTGGGGTGTAGGTGGTCTCAAGTTTCATTCCCAAAGGCCTAGAAATCCCTTGATCGGTTTTGGTGGGATACACGGTAAAACCTGAGGGAGAAGTCTTGGTTTAGGGCCTAGTGATCTGGGTTTGGATTGTGGTAAATGTTGGCATTATGACACAGGTTTGGCACTATGACACAGGTGTTGTCCTTGATGGCAACTCACTCAAATGACAGATCACAGTTCAGGGTCTTAGAATAAAGGAAAAGGAGGTATACGCATGTCCCCTTTGACAAAGACGCGTATACACGCGATTTCACATACCAAAAGGCACGTATGCATATACATGCACTTTCATGCACAGAAAAGCACATACAGTTTGGAAAACTTGGTTTTGGTCCGTGGTATTTGGTCCATGGTATTTGGTCTAAAGTATTGACCCCAAGTATTGGGTCCAAGGTATTGATTCTATATGGTTTTGGACCATGGTATTAAGTAAGGCCTAAGACTATAAAAGGGGAAGGAGATCATTAGGAAAAGGCACTAAAGTATTGGATATCTTAAGAAGAACAAGATCTAGAATACTGGTTATTGGGTAATGGTGCATAGTTGGATCTGAATCAAGGAGGAACCTAAGCGCTCAAAGAAGGATAAGTTCTATTGATGGGTCAAGATCTCAAGGCTTGAAGAGAAGTATCTTTGTGTGATTTCGATCTACTATATTTGGTGTATGACTTGATCTATAAATCTGATGATCTGGGTATAACTGATGTCTGAATATTTGAAAAAGGGTAAATTATCTTTATAGATTTGTACGCAGGTTCCGCATAGAAAAGGTGAGTATGCACGTTGGTTCTGTATACCAAAACTGCATATACGCAGGTTTGATTTAATATAACAGCATATGCACGCAGGTTATACATATTGAAGTAGCGTACGTCTCTTGAAATATTTTTTAGCTACTTCTGTTCTGGGTTTAGGATTGGTTTCTGGTTGCTATTACTGTATTCTGGTTACAGCTTTCAGAGAAGTGCTTGTTTGATTTTGTTTTGGTTGGTACAAAAGGGATTGGTTGATGCAGATGTATTTGATGGTTGATTAATGTTATTGATGGATCTAGTCTAAAAAATTATGAAACGTGGTCCCTAGAAGAAAAAGAGAAGGTTGTAGCCTTCTATAGTTCAGCACCTACGTACTAGTACATCAGCTAGTACAAGAGCTAAGGGGGTTGTAGCTCCTTCCAGGAGAAGTTGGAGAACGAGAGAAGGTTGTAGCCTTCTGTAGGTAGAAGCCTGCGTACTGGTATAAGACTGCACCAGTACAGAAATATTGTAAAAAGAAGTTTCTTATTAAAAATATAGAGATGAATTGCAGCAGGTGGTTTTCACCCACATTGGGTTTCCACCTTATATCTTGTGTTCATGTGTGTGATTGCCTGTACTGTTTACTACACTTGATAACTGTTTTTATGGTTCTGAAACACAGATTAAGATCAGCTAACTAAATTAGTAGTCTGCAAGATATACTCGAGTTTCTCTAAACACAGTTGCGTATATACACAAGTTTAATTAACATAAGTAGCGTATATCAATTTGTTTATGGAAATGAAAAATTGTTAAATTGCTAATACTGATTCACCCCCCCCCCCCAGTATTATTTCCAACAATTGGTATCAGAGCAGGTCCTTCAGAAGAAGCTTGATCGCTTGAAGGAAGATCTATCATCATAAGCAACTATGAAAAAGAGGCATCTATCAGGCCACCAATATTTGATGGGAGCAACTTCGTCTATTGGAAGGTAAGAATCACAACCTATTTTCAATCTCTTGGTATAGAAGTTTGGGATATCGTGGAAGGAGGATACACATTTCCATCAACAACTCCTATAGATACGACTGGTAAGAAGCAGTATGAAACAAATGCAAAGGTTGTCAATACTCTATTAGGGAGTTTATCTCAACCAAAATTCGTCAAGGTTATGCAGCTCAAAACCGCCAAAGAAATATGGGACAAGATCGTTCGGAGCTATGAAGGAGATGATCAAGTAAAACGTGCAAAACTACAATCTCTCAGAATTCAATATGAAACTCTCAGAATGCACAATGATGAAAGTGTGGCTAATTATTTCTTACGTATAGATGAGATTGTTAATCATATGAAAAACTTGGGTGAAGAGATAAAAGAAGTTACTTTGGTTGAAAAGGTTCTAATATCTTTGTCTTCTAAGTTTGAATCAAAAGTTTCTGCCATAGAAGAAAAGCAGAATCTATAGAGTATTACCATGTCACCACTACACGGAATCCTAACTCCTTTCGAAATGAGAAAAGGGGGTCCATCAGACATGAAAGAAGCCGCATTCAAAGCATTAGGAAAAGGAGAATACAATGAGTCAGGACATACGTCAAAAGGAGAGGAAGAATCAAACTTTGTCAAGAACCTTCAAGGAGGTTCTGGAAGATTCAGAGGTAAGCTACCTTTCAAATGCTTTGCTTGTGTAAGAGTCGGTCATTATGCAGCCAAATGTCCTCATAAAGACAAGTTTGATAAAGGTAAGGAACTAGTTAAATGGAACAGAAAACAATATATAAGTAAGAAAAGCTATTATACACATGAAGACAGCGATGGATTATCAAATAGTGATGAAGATGAACATGGTAATGATTATAGAATTTTGATGGCTTTTGAAGATGTTGATTTCTTGGATGCTATAGATGAAGATGATCTCTATAAAGAAATTTCTAAACTTAAAATCTGTTTAGAAGAAAAGAGTATGATCATAGATACTCTGACATTCCAACTTGCTGAAAGGGAAAAACACAATGAAAAGTTAGAATGTGAAATTGTGGGACTTAGAAAAGATAATGAGAAAACAAAAGCTCTTAATCTTAGATTTTCTAAAGGATCTGAAACTTTAGATGAAATTATCAAAGTACGACATTCTCCTCTAATCAAGACAGGTCTTGGATATACTGAAGAAGCATCTCAAGCACAGAATCCATCCACCTCCAAAAGTTATCTTGATGCAGCAAGGAGAAGTGAACAGGGTGACAATCATCATCAAAGGCATAAAGCAGATCACCAGGTAAATCGGGGTCAATCTAATTCTAGGATGAACAGAAGCTTCAACCAACCGCAGGTAAATCATTCTCAATTTGCCTCAATAATGAATGGAAACTACAATCATTTGGTCAGTAGGTTTGATAATCACAGGAATTTCTTCAATGGCCAATGTTTCTCTTGTCATAACTTTGGACACAAAGCTGCTCAATGTGTTGCCTACAAGACCATCATGACTGGAGAAGCACGAAATCAAAGGAGTGTGATTGGGATCACAAAAAGGACCTACAATAACTTTTCAACTCTTGAAAATGAAATAAAATGTTTTATTTGCAACAACTTTGGTCATGAATATTCTGAATGCAGGAGTAGGTTTCAGGAAACATCTCAGAAGGAGCAAGCTTCATTGGGTCCCAAAACATGGAGAAAGAAAGAACCGCAATCAGAAAGATGTGGTATAGCCTTATATGCGGAAGGACGGGAAAATTAGTGGTACATCGATAGTGGATGCTCGAAACATATGACAGGTGATAAAGAAAAACTTCAGTCATATAGTGCCTTAGAAAAGGAAAGGAAGGTCTCATTTGGAAATGACACCCCTGCACTCATAAAAGGTAAAGGTTCTGTTATTTTGAAAGAAAAAGTCAAAGCTGGAAATGTTATGTATGTTGATGGCTTAAAGCATAATCTATTGAGTGTTAGCCAAATGTGTGATCAAGGAAATGAGGTAATATTTCGATCAAATGGATGTATTGTTCGTGAGCTTGATACAGGAGAAACAGTGATCAAAGGCATAAGAACTCCAAATAATTTATACATACTCAAGGGAGGACAACAACAATGCTATCTAAGCAAGAATGATGAACACTGGCTATGTCACAAAAGATTGGGGCATCTAAGCTTCGCTCAGATAAGAAAAGCATGCAAATATCAGGCTGTTTGCAATTTTCCCAAAATCAAAATTCCAGACAATACAATATGCAAATCTTGTCAGTTTGGTAAGAAAGCCAGAACACACTTCCATGACAAGGAAGGTTCAGCTAGTAAGCCACTTGAACTTATCCATACTGATTTATGTGGTCCATCAAGGAAAAAGTCACCTCGTTGAGAAGAATACTTTATATTGTTCATTGATGACTTTTCCAGGATGTGTTGGATAAGACCTCTGAAGCATAAAGACAAAGCTTTCGAAAATTTCAAAGCTTTCAAAGCCTTGGTTGAAAATGAATCAGATCGCAGAATCAAATGCCTCAGGTCTGATTGAGGAGGGGAATTTACCTCAGATGAATTTTTCGACTTTTGTGAAGAACATGGAATAAGAAGGGAATTCTCTACTGTAAGGACTCCTCAACAAAATGGATTAATGGAAAGGATGAAAAGAACGGTTCAACAAATGGCTCGTGCTATGCTTGATGAGTCTAGAACTCCCGCAACCTTCTCGGGTGAAGCTGCATTTGTTGTTGTTACTATTCTCAAAAAAACAAATGTCCAAGTGAATAGCACTCAAACTCCTCATAAACTTTGGTATGGTAAGACTCCTACGATAAAATACTTCAACATTTTTGGAAGCAAATGTTACATCAAAAGGACTGATGAAAACCTTGGCAAGTTTGAACCTAGAGCAGATGAAGGCATTCTCCTTGGTTACTCTTCCCGAAGTAAAGGATATAAGTGTTACAATAAAGGACTTGGAAAATTTGTTGAAAGTATTGATGTGGTGGTTGATGAAGCAAGAAACAATCCAAGGCAGGTAAAATCCGAAGATTTCGAAGATGATGAGGACTATCCTTCAACATCAAATCAAACTAATGATGAAGAAGAAACCTATGAGGCACTAGAAGAACAGATAAGGATAGAAGAAAAGACTCCATCCAGGTACGTCCAGAAGAATCATCCAGAGACTCAAATTTTGGGGCAGAAAGAGGCAGGTGTACAAACAAGAAGAACTATTTCAGAAGCTTCAAGCTATCTAGCATTTCTCTCCTCCATTGAACCACGAAATGTAAGTGAAGCATGCAAAGATGAATGCTGGGTCAAGGCCATGAATGAAGAACTTGAGCAGATTGAAAAGAATAACACTTGGGAGTTGGTTCCTAGACCAAATGATAAGAATGTCATAGGGACAAAATGGATATTCAAAAACAAGCTGAATGAAAATGGAGATGTTATTAGAAACAAGGCCAGACTTGTTTGTAAAGGATATGCTCAACAAGAAGGTATAGACCTTGAAGAAACTTTTGCACCAGTTGCTAGACTTGATGCCATAAGAATGTTCCTTGCTCTTTCTAGCTTTCAGGAGTTCAAAGTATATCAAATGGATGTGAAATCTTCCTTTCTAAATGGAGACTTAGAAGAAGAAGTGTACATTGAGCAACCAGATGGATTCATCCTTGGAAATGATCCAAAACTTGTATACAGACTCAAAAAGGCTCTCTATGGCCTTAAACAGGCTCCAAGGGCTTGGTATTTTCATTTGGAAAAATATCTCCATCAACAAGGTTTTTCAAAAGGATCAGTAGATAGCAATATATATATAAAAATTGACAATGATAAATTGCTAATACTTGTTGTGTATGTTGATGATATCATCTTTGGTAGCAATGAAGAAACCATGAGTCAAAACTTTGCTTTCGTGATGCAGAAAGAATTTGAAATGTCCTTACATGGTGAGCTCACATATTTTCTTGGTTTACAAGTCCAACAAAACAAAGACGGTATCTTTATATCACAAACCAATTACCTCAGGCAGATCTTGAAGAAATATGGCATGGAAAATTTGAAACTAGTATGTACCCCTATGGTAACAGGATGCAGCCTCAGTGCTAATGATGAATCAGCAGTAGTACATCAAACAACCTATAGATCCATGATTGGTAGTCTACTCTATCTAACAGGTACCCAACCAGACATCATGCATGCAGTGGGAATAGTTGGAAGATTCCAGGCAAATCCAAAAGAAGCACACCTTCAAGCAGTTAAAAGGATTTTCAAATATCTTCAAGGAACACAAAACTATGGCTTATGGTATCCTAGAGACACAGATCGCACACTTCATGCATATACAGATGCAGATTGGGCAAGAAGCGTGGATGACAGAAAAAACACTAGTGGTGGTGCATTCTTTATGGGTTCCAGACTAGTATCTTGGTTTAGCAAGAAACAAAGTTCAATTGCATTATCTACAGCTGAAGCAAAATATGTGGCTGCTGCATCTTGCTGCACACAACTGCTTTGGATGATGCAAACACTGTAAGACATTCAAATCACTTGTACTCCACCCATCTCCATTCTATGTGTTAATACAAGTGCAATAAACATTTCAAAGAATCCTGTCATGCATTCCAAGACCAAGCACATACCTATCAAATATCATTTTCTCCGGGAACAAGTGCTTGAACAAAAGATCAAATTGGAGTATGTCCCCTCCAAGGAACAGGTTGCTAATATATTCACCAAACCACTACCCAGGGAGACATTTGAATACCTCAGACAGAAGCTAGGAGTAGTTGATGCATCATATTGTTGTTGACACTTATCTGTTTCAGAAGAAAGTAGGTGTACACGAGTTTCATGAAGAGTATCCGCATACATATGCAGGTTTTAGAGGATACAGTCACGTATATGTTGGTTTGAAGAAAACAGTGGGCCAGACTTAGGATGAAAAGAGTCTAATATGGGTCTGACAGAGACCATCTAGCATAGGTTCAAGGGGAGCATATACTTCTAATAATGCATTTTTGGCATTATCTTAGAAGATCTTGGTTCAATTTCACAGTTGTTTTTGTTTCAGGTGGAACAAGTGCAGAGGGAGATCATGGTTGTTGGTCTGGATGATGATTGACAAATGCTGCTGATAATAGTTTTTGACGACTATCACAGTCTTGTTTTAGATATTTTGTCTCTATGTCATGTATTTCTTTTATTATCAAGGTCATGTAATGACCTATCTTGTTTCCCCACTATGCCTGGGATGGATAATGTAATGTTCTTAAACTTTTGGTGTATTCCCACTTGGTTGGGTGGATGAGTTAATCTTGGTATATCCCCACTTGGTTGGGAGATGGATGTATGTATGACTCTTTGGTGATAGGAAGGTCATTTATGATGTATAAAGTCATGTTCTTCTTGTAGAACATCTTTTTGCAAACCTTTCCTACAGTCAGGGGGAGCATGGACAGCCAACAGAGCAGAGAATTCAGCATTTACTCAGGGGGAGCATAACCCTTTTCCCTTGATGAAAAGGGGGAGAATGACTTTGAGTGACTTGGGGTTGCCATCAAGTCCAAGGGGGGAGATTCTTGGCATTATGACACAGGTTTGGCACTATGACACATGTGTTGTCCTTGATGGCAACTCACTCAAATGACAGATCACAGTTCAGGCTCTCATAATAAAGGAAAAGGAGGTATACGCAGGTTCCCTTTGACAAAGACGCGTATACACGCGATTTCACAGACCAAAGGCGCGTATGCGTATACATGCACTTTCATGCACAAAAAAGCGTGTACAGTTTGGAAAACTTGGTTTTGGTCCATGGTATTTGGTCCATATTGGGTCAATACTTCGGACCAAATACCACAGACCAAAACCAAGTTTTCCAAACTATACGCGCTTTTCTGTGCATGAAATTGCGTGTATACGCATACGTGCTTTTTGGTCTGTGAAATCGCGTGTATACGCGTCTTTGTCAAAGGGAACCTGCGTATACCTCCTTTTCCTTTATTCTGAGAGCCTGAACTGTGATCTATCATTTGAGTGAGTTGCCATCAAGGAAAGCACCTGTGTCATAATGCCAACATAGATTAAGATCAGCTAACTAAATTAGTAGTCTGCAAGATATACGCGGGTTTCTCTAAACACACTTGCGTATATACGCACATTTAATTAACATAAGTAGCGTATGTCAATTTGTTTATGGAATGAAAAATTGCTAAATTGCTAATGTTGATTCACCCCCCCCCCCCCTCTCAGTATTATTTCCAATAGTAAAGCCTAAGAGATTGGTCTCGGTTTAGGGCCTAGTGATCCAAGATTTGATTGAGGTAAAGCATGAAAGACAAGGAGATGGAAAATTCCTCAAGGATAGTGATGGATTCTGAATGGCATTCCAAGTTCGGTTTGGTTGTGATCAGAGCACCAGTTTTGGTGTGATCACGGTTTGATGAGGGTGGAGGTGGTTTAACCTTTGGATTCACTTGGTTGTTTTTTATTGGTTGTTCTATGAGATCACACATTCATGCTTGGAATATGGCACGGAGGTGACTGGCTGAAACAGAGATTTGGTTCAGCAATGGCTATGGTCAGGTGGTACGTGGAAGTCCCAAACCTGGTCAGATTTTCCTATGATTAATAAAAGCTAAGTTCTCTTACTTTTGCACTGGTTTATATGTGGATTTAATGGTTTTCATATCTCTGATATTTATATGGTTTATGCTGGTTATAAGCATGGTTATATGACTGGTTCATGTCATGGTTATTTCGTGTATTTACATGTAATTGTTAAATGGATGGATGAAAGACCTAATTGATGTTATAACACTTCAATGAAGAAGCAGGTGATCCCTCTGATTATGTTTCATAAGTTATTTCAGTCATTTATGCTTTGTCTTTTATCCTAGACCTATAGATTTCATTGATGCCAAGTGTTTGACAAAATGTCAGTCCCAGTTGGAGATGCTCAGGCCTAGTCTTGAGGTTGATTTTTTATTTATCATCATTGTTATCATGTCTTTGATGGATTATGAAGGATGTAGCAAGCCATTGGAAGAGGCCATGATTTTTGGCTAGAAAGGTGGCTTAAATCTTGGTGTCGTTGCCATGGGTATGCTAAGAAAAGTCCATAGTCACTGGCACATAGGCCTATGAGAGCAATTTTGGGTTTCTAGATGCTTTCATGCCTATAGCATGAGATTAACCAAGGGTTAAAATTATTAAATCATCAGTGGGACTCGGGGACAAGATGTCTAAGTGGCTGACATGTCTCCTGGGGGTGTTCTTGCTGATGTGGATGAGTTTGTTTGATATGTTTCATCGGTTCCATTTCCTTAAGGTCACCAAGGATGTTGAATCTCATATAGTAGCCTCAACCATCGCATATTTACCCTGACTGAGAGGTTTCTTGGGTGGACTTGGGAGAAAGGAGTGTTACAATTTTGGAGAAACGACTTACTAATATATGCTTTGCAAACAGGGATGATTGGGATGATTGTGTACCAACCACATTATGGGCCTATCATACTACTATGAAGTGACTGCATAAATACACTCTGCTCTATATTGTCTGCATGAGAGAAGCCCCGGTCCCAACAAAATACATTGTCCCTAATCTCTTCATTGACTAGGCTACTAAGATGAAAAAGGAGGAATCCATTGCAAAACACTTATAGGAATTATGGGAATTAGATGAAGCAAGGTTCCTACCAGATATTCACCAGACTATTGAGAAGGAGCAATATAAAGCATGAAATAATCAACACATAAAGAAAAAGTATTACTCAGTCAGTGCTTAGGTTTTAATCTATGACAACAATTTTTTGAAGCATCCTGGGAAGTTACAAATTCATTGGTTGGGCCCATTTCTTGTTGTGGAAGTGCGATATTCAGAAGCTATTAAGCTTGTGCAAGTGGATGATATCCTACTACCGGGATGGTTGAATGACGCATGCCTAAAACCCTTTTATGGCTAAAAAAATTCTCCCTCAATTGTTGATCTCTAAAAGGGGGTTGTAGTTAGGATTAGGATCGTGTCAATTAAGTCACTTGTTTTTTTGTGGAATAAATGTACTTGTGCCTGGTTTGTTAGTCTAGTTAGTTGAGAACAACCCGCAAATGTTTGTGGTCTGGGAGAAGCACGTGTTAGTTGTCTTGTATGTCAAAATCCATAGTAATTTACAGTCTTTTTGAATTATGATTTAAATATTTCCCGTAATACCCTTGAAAAAAATTGGTTGTCCACTTTATGGTCTCATCAACGTTCCTTGATAATTGGTCATGATTATCACCCTCTTTTTAGTATTTTGCGTCATCCACCTCAAGTTTGTGTCATAGCCACCATTATTGTCATGACTCGGATCAATTATGGGGAGTTTTCATATTTATTAGTTAAATGGTCCAATCACAGATGTCGTGTCAAGTCTTTATATATAATCTACATGGAAATATTGAAATATTCATTGTAAGAAGTTGGTGTGTCGAATTGGCCTCCTTGGCTCTGGTGTCAAGCTCCTCTGATTCTCAGTGTAAATCCCAACCTTCTAGTCATAGCATCTATAGTCATCAAGTCACATCTATGACCTATTTCCCTAAGCCTTTTATACTTGTAGTTAATTCAGATGATCGCATTACCAAGATCGAGGATCTCCTAGGGAGGTATGAAAAGCCTCACTGGTAGAAAATTATTTGTCTTACTCTTTCCACTTTCCTACTCTTAAGCACAAAGTCTTCGCAGAGCCTTCCATGAAACAAGAAGGAAGTATTTCTTCTCACCTTAAAACTGAATTCTGGGCGCTACAACTTGTAGAAATTCCCACTATAGATCAATAGATTATGCAATAGACTAAAGCAAAATACAAGATCTACTTCTACAACAAACTTTGCGGAAGCTTAATCAAATTGAGCACGATCAATGAGAACACATATAACTGAGAATGAGAAATCAATCACACATAACACAGAAGAAATAACCCGGGGAAAGCCTCAACCTAAAACCCCAATCTTTGTATTATCATACAAGTGGAAATCTTGTTCAAGTTACAAAAAGAATAAACTCTCAAGCTATCTTGCTCTCTCTGCAATCAAACAATATAGCTTATAGACTGAATAGACACTATATATGTCCTCCTCAAGCCCTCCAAGCCTCTTATTGCCTTGCGCAGTTTTTCTTGGGGTCCAATGAAGCCACATGTGTGAATTGGCCTCATCACACTCACAAAACCTGAAGAAGCAACTGCGCAATCCTCAAGGAAAGAATTCCTTTTGCATGCAAGGGATATTCATAAAGGAATATTCTAGCAACTAATAGTACATTGTCGCTCCATCTGATCTCAACTGGGTCTCTGTCTGAACTGACATGCATGAGTTATTTATGAGAGAATATTCAGTTATCTGAAGTGCAGTAGTTACATGCATGCATGCATTAACTAACTGAACTTACATTAATTCAACAAACTGTTTGAATTAATCTAACTGGACTTGACTCAATTAACTGAGCCAACTAATTACAACTCATCCTTATCTCTTTAACTGATGGATAAATTCCTCAATTAATGGAGAAACTGTTGCATGTCCCCACATAGACTTCATGTTTGATTTTCTACAACTAATTGACTCATGGCAAATTAATTAATTATTTTACAAACAACTGCTTTGAAAGTTACTTCACTATTTTAGTTTAGGGACTGACTAAAATAGGAAGGTATCCCGAAATGTTATTTATAGGAATACTAAATTTAGCACTTCTATATTTAGCATTTCTTGTTGCTATTTTCAACACTCCCTCTCAACAAGAAAGGGATTATTATTAACCCCAATCCTGTCTCTGTGGAACTTGAACTTGCATTTTGACAATGCCTTAGTCAAAATATCTGCATCCTGTTCCTCGGTCGAAACATACAGCAACAACATGATCCTCTTGACCACACAGTCTCGAAGATGGTGATACCGGATATCAATGTGCTTGGACATGTCATGAAAAACTAGATTCTCAGAGAGTTTGATACAACTCTGGTTATCGTAGTAGATCACTGTAGGATCCATCCTCTGACCAAACAATCCCACTAGAATCTTCTGCATCCAAATGGCCTCACACGTAGCCTGACTAACAGCCACGTATTCAACCTCTACGAAGCTAAGTGCAATTGATCTCTGTTTCCTGCTATACTAGGAAACTGTAGCTGAACCAAGGTTGAAGATTCCTCCAAAAGTTCTCTTTCGGTCTGATGGACTCCCTGCCCAATCTGCATCTGTGAAGCCCTGAAGCTTCACTCCCTCTGTCTGTCTGTACCACAATCCAAACTGATATGTGCCTCTGAGGTATCTCAACACATGCTTCACTGCCTTCCAAAATAGCTTGGTAGGCTAAACCATAGCTTGACTTAGCTGGTTCACCGCAAAGCATAAGTTGGGTCGTGTGTTCACCAGATACATTATTAAGTGAACCCACCAGCTGTAGATAAATAGTAGCAGCTACTACCTCACCTGAAGTAGCATCCTCCTTCCTCTAGTTCCCAGCTAGAGGAGTCTACATGGGCTTGCACTTCTCCATGTGAAAGCGCCTAAGTATCTCATTAGCATACTTTCCTTGAGACACAAATACTTCACCATCTTTCTACCACACCTCCATGCCTAGAAAGTAGTGCATAAGACCCATGTCTTTCATTTCAAACTCTCTTGCAAGGTCCTCCTTGTAAGACTGTATCAGCTGATCATCACCTATCAAAATTAGATCATCAACATAAAGAACAGTGATCAATGGTTTACCTTCTACCACTAGACTTGCCCTGAGGTCTTGGGACAACATACCACACGCTGTTCCGAATGATAGAATCATACTCCTCTACCATTGCATCAATCTAGATTGGTTGCTACACTGCCTCCTCGAATGAAGAAGGTTCGGTATCTACACACTCCCCAACCAGGGCCATGTACCCAGTGTACCGCTTGGGCGACCTCCTCTGTCTGCGTTGAGAAGATGGTTGTCCCACATTCTCCCGCGCATCCAGCATCAACCTATCAGCTTCCCTTGAGAATTTTTTCCCATCTCTGGAAGTATCAGCATGAGTGGATGTCTCCACTCCCGGATCCTCTGCATGTGGCTGCTCCGCATCAATCTGAGGCTCCTCCTCCTTAGGAACTGAAAGTTCCTCCTCTGCATGCAACTTGAGCTCCCTCTCAAGTGACACTTGCATGGCTTTCTGCTCATCGAACTTCAGATCCCTGCGTACCACAGTCCTCTGAGTGGAAGGCAGGTACACTCGATAGTTGTGGGGTGTATCCATGTACCCCACAAGTATTCCCAACTCAGCTGTTGGGTCTAGCTTCTTCCTGGCATCTTTGGTCACATGATAGTAAACTGATGATCCAAATATTTGGAAGTGACTTACATCAGGTCGCATCCTAGAATAGGCCTCCATAGGTGCCTTCATCCCCAGTATATGGTGCAGGCTTCAGTTCTGCAAGTATATTGTTGTATTGCATGCCTCAGCCCAAAAATGTAGTGGCAGGCTTTGGTCATGCAACATCGCTCAAGCTACTCCCATAATCGATCTATTCTTCCTTTCGGCCACCCCATTCTGCTATAGGTTATGGGGTGTCGTCAACTCCCATTTAATACCTTCTGCAGTGCAGAAGTCTTTAAACTATTGGGAGACATACTCTCCACCATTGTCTCTACGCAAGGCTTTTATTTTCTTTCCAGATTCTTTCTCTTCCAAGGATTTAAACTCAAAAAACCTTAAGAAGGTCTGATCCTTCCTTTGTATAAAGTAGATCCAGCATCTACGAGAAAAATCATCAATAAAAATAACATAGTACCTTTCTTTAGTGATGGAAGCTGTAAAGAAAGGTCCACAAACATCTAAGTGAACTCGCTACAAGATTTCTCCAGCTCTACTGTCTCGATCCGGAAAGGAAGATTTCACATACTTAACCAAGGTACAACCTTTGCATGTAGTCGTCTGCTCAAGTTTTCCCTTGGGTAATTCGGTAGAAATCTGTTGCATGATCTTCAAGGCTCCATGTGCAAGTGGCCCAGTCTTCTATGCCGTAGCTCACCAACATCTTGGCTCTGCACCATCTCAGCTTTGGAACTTAATGTAGCACATTCGTCTACCTCCAGCTTGTAGAGATTCTTAACTCGAATCCCTATTCGCGTTGTTAGTCCAGTACTGATATGCCTCAGGAATACCCTTCCTTTACTAAAGACTACATCATATCCTTTATCTTCTAGCATAGTGATAGACACAAGATTCTTCTTTAGACCTGGTACATACTTTACATCAGTCAGGGTGAGGGGAGCTCCATGCTCCTCTGAAACACAACTGTACCTTCACCTAAAACACGGTACTTTCCATCATCACCCATCTTGATCCGCATCTTGAGATTCTTCTCCTCCAAGGTACTGAAAATATTCTTGTCACCTGACATGTGGAATGAAGCTCCACTATCCAGGTACCACACACACCCCACCATGGATGAAACCATGCATGCAATAAGCGAGAAATATATCTCAAACTATGAGGCCAATGCCTCACCATCAGATCCCTTCAAGGAGCCCTTCTTGGATTTCTTCTATGGACAATTCGTAGCATAATGGCCCACTTCATGACAATGAAAGCATCGGACTTTCAATTTGTCAATCTTCTTCCCACCATGGGAAGAACCAGATTTGGGATGGGATGCCTTCCCTTTCCCTTTTCCTCGCCTTACTCGCTAAGGCTAGATTTTCCTCATAATCTTGCTTCGATGAGGATCCATCTATGGTGCTTCTTCTTATTTCCTCCCACATCAGATTCGACCAAAGTCATTCCCAATCTGGCAGTTTTTCTCTTCCATTAACCGAGTCTTGGTAGCTATGCCAACTCTTAGGAAGACCGAGGAGTGCAATACTCACCATGTCATCATCAGCGGTCGTGATCCCTACACTTCCAAGCTCATCCCTGCAGGTGGTGAGCTTGTTCAGATATGTAGAGATCATGTTGCCCTTTTCACACTTGATCTTACAAAGCTTGTCTTTCAATGCCAAATTCCTCTGATCACTGATGTTCTGATATAGATCTTTCAATGTTTTCCACATCGCAAACGGTGTCTCCTTCGCATGGAAGCTCGAGACAATGTGGTCTCGAACTCCCTCCAAGAGGATTCTCCTTGCTCTAGCCACACATTTCTTCCATTTTGCCAGTTGAGTAAC
This sequence comes from Pinus tabuliformis, assembly GCA_031772625.1. Taxonomy (NCBI): domain Eukaryota; kingdom Viridiplantae; phylum Streptophyta; class Pinopsida; order Pinales; family Pinaceae; genus Pinus; species Pinus tabuliformis. The sequence continues at coordinate 154,705,083 of CM062815.1, forward strand.
ATCAGTCAGCTTGGGAACTTCTTGATCAATGAAGTCCTTTAGACCGTTATCCTCTAATATTGCTTCCATGTGATCCTTCCAGGCTATATAATTCAAGCTACCATCAAGGGCATACTCGAGTCTTAAACTGCTAAACGCCATTGGTGAAATTGAGATGTGATAAGAACTCGAATTCTGTATTCAGGGACCCTTCTTCGAACTTTTCCCTTATTTTATATCGTTCTTCGCCTTGATCACCTTTTCTCTGATACCATGTAGAAATCCCCACTGTAGATCAACAGATTATGCAATAGACTAAAGCAAAATACAAGATATACTTCTACAACAAACTTTGCAGAAGCTTAATCAAATTGAGCACGATCAATGAGAACACATATAATTGAGAATGAGAAATCAATCACACATAACACAGAAGAAATAAACCAAGGAAAGCCTGAGCCTAAAACCCCAATCTCTGTATTATTATACAAGTGGAAATCTTTTTCAAGTTACAAAAAGAATCAGCTCTCAAACTATCCTGCTCTCTCTACGATTAAACAATACATCTCACATACTGAATAGACACTATATATGTCCTCCTCAAGCCCTCTAAGCCTCCTATTTCCTTGCACAGTTTTTCTTGGGGTCCATTGAAGCCACATGTGTGAATTGGCCTCATCACACTCACAAAACCTGAAGAAGTAACTGCGCAATCCTCAAGGAAAGAATTCCTTTTGCATGCAAGGGATATTCACAATGGAATATTCTAGCAACTGATAGTACATTGTCCCTCCATCTGATCTCAATTGTGTCTCTATCTGAACTGACATGCATGAGTTATTTATGAGAGAATATTCAGTTATCTCAAGTGTAGCAGTTACATGCATGCATGCATTAACTAACTGAACTCACATTAATTCAACAAATTGTTTGAATTAATCTAACTGGAATTGATTCAGTTAACTGAGCCAACTAATTACAACTCATCCTTATCTCTTTAACTGATGGATAAATTCCTCAATTAATGGAGAAACTGTTGCATGTCCCCACATAGACTTCATGTTTGATTTTCTACAACTAATTAACTCATGGCGAATTAATTAATTATTTTACAAACAGCTGCTTCGAAAGTTACTTCACTATTTTAGTTTAGGGATTGACTAAAATAGGAAGGTATCCCGAAATGTTATTTATAGCAATACTAAATTTAGCACTTCTATATTTAGCATTTCTTGTTGCTATTTTCAACACTCCCTCTCAACAAGAAAGGGATTATCAATAACCCCAATCCTGTCTCTGTGGAACTCGAACTTGCATTTTGACAATGTCGGATATCAATGTGCTTGGACATGTCATGAAAAACTAGATTCTCAGAGAGTTTGATACAACTCTGGTTATCGTAGTAGATCACTGTAGGATCCATCCTCTGACCAAACAATCCCACTAGAATCTTCTGCATCCAAATGGCCTCACATGTAGCCTGACTAGCAACCATGTATTCAACCTCTACTGAGCTAAGTGCAACTGATCTCTGTTTCCTGCTATACCAGGAAACTGCAGCTGAACAAAGGTTGAAGATTCCTCCAGAAGTGCTCTTCCGATCTGATGGACTCCCTACCCAATCTGCATTTGTGAATCCTTGAAGCTTCACTCCGTCTATCCGTTTGTACCACAATCCGAACTGAGACGTGCCTCTGAGGTATCTCAGCACATGCTTCGCTGCCTTCCAAAACAGCTTGGTAGGTTGAACCATAGCTTGACTCAGATGGTTCACCGCAAAGCATAAGTTGGGTCGTGTGTTCATCAGATACATAAGTGAACCCACCAGCTGTCGATAAACAGTAGCAGCTACAACCTCACCTGAAGTAGCATCCTCCTTCCTCTAGTTCCCAGCAAGAGGACTCTGCATGGGCTTGCACTTCTCCATGTGAAAGCACCTGAGTATCTCATTGGAATACTTTCCTTGAGACACAAATACTTCACCATCTTTCTACCACACCTCCATGCCTAGAAAGTAGTGCATAAGACCCATGTCTTTCATTTTGAACTCTCTTGCAAGGTCCTCCTTGTAAGACTGTATCAGCTGATCATCACCTGTCAAAATCAGATCATCGACATAAAGAACAATGATCAATGGTTTACCTTCTACCACTAGACTTTCCCTGAGGTCTTGGGACAACATCCCACACATTGTTCTGAATGATAGAGTCATACTCCTCTACCATTGCATCAATCTAGACTGGTTGTTGCACTACCTCCTCGAATGAAGAAGGTTCAGTATCTACACACTCCCCAACCAGGGCCATGTACCCAGTGTACCGCTCGGACGACCTCCTCTTTGGTGCTAAGAAGATGGCTATCCCACATTCTCTCGTGCATCCAGCATCAACCTATCAACTTCCCTTGAGCGTTTCCACCCATCTCTGGAAGTATCAGCATGAGTGGATGTCTCCACTCTCGGATCCTCTACATGTGGCTGCTTCGCATCAATCTGAGGCTCCTCCTCCTTAGGAAATGAAATTTCCTCCTCTACATGCAACTTGAGCTCCCTCTCAAGTGACACTTGCATGGCTTTCTGCTCGTCGAACTTCAGATCCCTGTGTACCACAGTCCTCTTAGTGGAAGGCAGGTACACCCGATAGTTGTGGGGTGTATCCATGTACCCCACAAGTATTCCCAACTCAACTGTTGGGTATAGCTTCTTCCTAGCATCTTTGGTCACATGACAGTGAACTGATGATCCAAAGATTCGGAAGTGACTAACATCAGGTCGCATCCCAGAATAGGCCTCCATAGGTGTCTTCATCCGCAGTATACAGTGTGGGCTTCTGTTATGCAAGTATACTGTTGTATTGCATGCCTCAGCCCACAAATGCAGTGGTAGGCTTTGGTCATGCAACATCACTCGAGTTGCTCCCACAATCGATCTATTCTTCCTTTTGGCCACCCCATTCTGCTATGGGTTATGGGGTGTCGTCAACTCCCATTTAATACCTTCTGCAGCGCATAAGTCTTTAAACTGTTGGGAGACATACTCTCCACCATTGTCGCTACACAAGGCTTTTATTTTCTTTCCAGATTCTTTCTCTACAAAGGATTTAAACTCACAAAACCTCAAGAAGGTCTGATCCTTCTTTTGCATAAAGTAGATCTAGCATCTACGAGAAAAATCATCAATAAAAATAACATAGTACCTTTGTTTAGCGATGGAGGCTGTAGAGAAAGGTCCACAAACCTCTGAGTGAACTCACTACAGGATTGCTCCAGCTTTACTGTCTCGATCCGGAAAGGAATATTTTGCATACTTACCTAAGGTACAACCTTTGCATGTAGTCGTCTACTCAAGTTTTTCCTTGGGTAATCCGGTAGAAATCTGTTGCCTGATCTTTAGGGCTCCATGGTGCAAGTGGCCCAGTCTTCTATGCCGTAGCTCGCCAACATATTGGCTTTGCACCATCTCAGCTTTGGAACTTAATGCACCATAGTCGTCTACCTCCAGCTTGTAGAGATTCTTAACTTGAATCCCTATTCGCTTTGTCTGTCCAGTATCGATATGCCTCAGGAATACCTTTCCTTTACTAAAGACTACATCATAGCCTTTATCTTCTAGCATAGCGACAGACACAAGATTCTTCTTCAAACCTGGTATATACTTTACATCAGTCAGGGTGAGGGGAGCTCCATGCTCCCTCTGAAACACAATTTTACCTTCACCTAAAACATGGTACTTTGCATCATCGCCCATCTCGATCTGCATCTGGAGATCCTTCTCCTCCAAGGTACTGAAAAGATTCTTGTCACCTGAAATCTGGAATGAAGATCCACTATCTAGGTACCACACACATCCCACCTATTAGAGCCTAGATTTACCTCAGGCTGAAAAGGTAGGATCCAGGGCCAACATCAAACCACGCTCAGCCTCGTAGCTAGCCCTACCAGGTCAGGAGAGGGCTCACTCCGGGTCAATCTCAGCAAATAATGATCGATGAGGGATTGAGATGACTGAAATATCTTCTGATATTAGGCTAGGTATGAGTGCAAGAGAGTTTGATTGAATAAAATAGTATTTTGTTGGCTCAGAGGGAAAGGCACATTTTGGGGTGCGAGGATTGAGGCTCAGTTCTGCAGAGATCTCAATGGGGCAAGGCAGGCAATCATTTTGGCACTTAAATTTGAGTGATATGGAAGGAATATACAGGTGAGGTGTTGAAGAGGGCAAGAGCAATCATGAATCCTCCCCAAACAGCTAAAGACATCAAATAACTAAAGCAAACTTCAAGTAGAGCACTGAACTTTCAATGGATTCTACTTACACTCTTGTTTGTTTAGTTCAGAAGAAATAAGATAGATAATGGCATACAATCACATAAAAAAATTCACAATTACAAAGAGAAGCAATGTACCAAGACAAATTGCCACATGAATCCCAAAGAGTGTTGCAAATCCTGGTCTCAATTCCTTAGCCAAAATGAAAATATGAGTGTACAATGAAGCTCAATACTTTCTCTGGAGTCCAACCATGCTAATGACTGAAAAAAAAAACATAATATAGACAAACATAGCTCATCCTTGCCTCTAGGGATCGAGCTCACATGTTTAGGAGTTGATCCAACTGATTCTAAACTGAGAACTAGAAACTAGGCAACATAACAGCATGCCTCTAGAAACAAGGGAACTGATTCATTCAGTTTCAAACAACCTCTAAACTGATGAATCTACTTCTACAAGTGAAAATATAACATATTTACATCATGATCCATCAATGTTCATCAAATTACATCACAAATTTTCCATTAGGAAAGTGAAAAAGTCAAGCTAGGCAAAGATGGGCGAAAAACAGAGCAAAACTTGGTCAAACTCGCAATTTTTCCTCTACCGCGCCTGATTCTCTATTCATCACGCATGTTTGGACCCACTTTTGGATTCCTTCCCGATGTCCAAATGAGCTCCAAGTGTGCTTGATGGAAAGGTCTACCTGTCGGATTTCCAACCCAAGTGGAATTTTTCAATTTGGCCTCCATTTTCCCCTCCAAAAGTCCATTCTCCCAACACTGCTTCCTATGTGTCAAAATAGGGGCAGTGAGCTCATTTTTTTAGTGTTTTTGACCTTTTTGAGGGCTCAAAACCTGCCCAAATTTCTTGTACATAGGTGGGCAAGTGTAATTTTGCATGCCAAATCCAAAAATGCTGAGTTTTTGTGATTTGGAGGCCCCTAGAAAAAGTGAGCACCACATGGCGCGGCACATAGGGTAGAAAACCCTGTTTTTTGTGCCAAAAATTTCCAAAATGCAAAAATTGCCCCAAATTTCTGGAAATTTGGGCTGAGTCTTCTCTATCAAGCATAATGTTGGGCCAAGGAAGCCTCAGCCAATATCTGAAGTCCTTCATCCTCTTTTTGCCTCCTTGATGCTCTCTTCAACTTTGCTTTCAAACTCCTGATTCTCGCTTGGCACACCAAGTTCCGGGACAAGTAATGATATGACAAGTTTCTAAGCATATTATTTTCATTGATGGCCTTCTCCAGCTTCCTCTCCAAGTGGATATTGACTCTTTCAAGCCATGACTCCCTATTGGCATTTATCTCTTGCTCCAATGAAGTAAACTCCACCCTCCTCCTTTGGGCAGCTTGGCGATTCTCCCGAATGTTTTGCAACTCCATAATCACCTGCTGGTCCTCAAGCTACTTATTCCTCTGCTCCAGGTATTGTATGGTCCATTGAGCTCTATCCAAGTTGGTAGACAAGGCATCAATGTCCGCCTGCTGCTCCTTAATGATTTCTCTAAGATTTGTGCTTTGTGGGCCCATATCGGTATCATCACCCTCAATGAGGATGAAATTAGTCTCCCGCTCACCTGATGGTCCTTCCTCCTGTAGTGGCCTCTTGCCTCGGTCCTGAACCTATTGTGCTGATGATGGAAGTGAGGCCCCTTCCACCCCAGGTGGAGATAACACTCGCTTTGCTACTGCAAACAACCGTCTAGTGCCCTTCTGATAGGTGATGAACACTGGCACACTAGCGGTCTGTGTCTCATGGCCCTCATGCTGATAGGAAGGTCCACCTGTCTCATGCCTAGCCTCTGAAGGTCCCTGTGAAGCTCTAAAAAACTCACGAGAGATGAAGTCATCCCAAGTGATGCCCTGTAAACCAAGCTTATGAACGACCACAATTTTGATGAGAGCAAAATGATAAATATTGTTGAACTACTGCTGACGAGTCTTGTGCTACAAAAGGGTGGTCATCTTCTCTATGTTTCAGCACATGAAGTAAGGGATGTTCATCATCCGTACCTGGGTAAAATGCATCAGCAGCCTGATATGATAAGCATATAAGTGGTAGAACCGGCCCTCACAACTAAAATACTTCATGATGAGTTTCATTAAAGGAGCATATTCATCTTTGAGGTACCGAAAAGGAAACACTCTCTTGAGCTGTCTCAAAAAGTCGAGGTTGATGTACGTTCATAATGCTGCCGGTAAATTTTCTGCCTCTTGTTCCATGGCTCTCCAATGTTAGGAATGACAGTTTCTAATGAAATGGATTCTGGTGTTAATGTGAAAGTGACACCAGCTAGAGTGGCTTGATCACCATGTAAATGCAATACAAATAAGCGATCCAACTCATGATGAAACTGAATATTAGCAACCTTCTCACAAAATTCATAACATGACTGATGCTGGAAACAAAAGATGGCAAGTGGGCAGGCTTGTAATTCAGAAAGAGTGGTTGGTTCTTCTCTGATATGTTTGCCACCTCTATGAGGCCTCCTGGGTGCATGTCCCTCTGTGGGTGAGTCACTTTTGATCTCCTCTTCATAATCATATGAAGGATTAGATGTCATGTCTGCTGGTAGGTAGACTGTCTTGGAGAAGTAGGTGTTGATATGTCAAACTGTCTTGAACTATTTTTGGTGATGTGTTTGACCTCTACCACCAAGGGAAAACAGTGAAATGAGGGACAGTGGAGGGGTAATTTAGGGAATTAGGGAATTAGGGACTGTTGGGGCAGGGTTATTTAAGGGAACTGGGAATTAGAATGTAGTTTGGGAGCTTTTGTATAGGACTAGGGTTTGGTGCATTTGGGAGTTTGGGAAAGGGAAATTGGGATAGGGGATTAGGGGATTAGTGAATTTAGGGGGTAGGAGAACTTAGGGAATAAGGAAATCAATGGAAAAATGGGATAAGGGAGTGATGGAGGAATGATAGACTTGGTAGCAAAATAGTTAATCAAAACCCTAGGCAACAAGTTTCTTTGAGGAATTTCAAATGGTAGGGTTTGATTTTTTTTAAACACTCACCATTCATCAACCACCATAACATAAACACCAAACTTGGATAAACAACAGAGGTGGAGGCTCTACCTACTTGGAACAAGACAAATTCGTGTGTTTTTGGTGATTTGAGCAAATTCTGGAAGTTTTCGGGCTCTCTGGCTGTGTGCACCGCGCATCCAGCCCAATGCGCCGTGCCCAGCGTATGCGCCACGCCCTTGCAAAATAACACAGGAGTCTGAGGCCCAGTGCGCCGCGCCTGGTGAGTGTGCTGCACCTCCTGCCCAGTGCACCGCGCCGGTAACTTACAACGATTTTCACCCAAACTTCTCACTTACTCACCAAAATCGCTTTGCCTTGCTTCTCTTTGCTCTTGGAGTGCAAATGAGCTTTCAAACATTTGGAGAAATGATTTATACATGGAGCTTTTCAATTTTAATTTTGCCAAACCCACTTTCATAATGTTTTGCAAATGACTTTATTTTCAAACTCTGTTTTTTGGACTTTTTCACTTCATTTGAGTTTTGTGATGACTAAATGACCTGAGCTTTGCTTGTTTTGTAGGTGTTGGAGCTTCTGGGGCTAAGGAAAGAAACCAAGGTTGCAGATGGAGTGATATACAATGAAGAAAACAAAATTTCATGATTTTTTGTACAATAAAAGCAAAATACTCTGTTTTTTCCTCAAAACAAAGTTTTGAGGAAAAACACATTTTCGAACACTTGGCGATGAAATTTATTGATATTGAAACCTCCTCATGGCCTGCTGGTAATTATTGGACACTTTGAAACATTTTTTGACGAAACCCTAATGAAACCCTAAAGACAACCTTTGCAATCTTAAGATAAAAAGAAGACTGTATATGCTTTTTTTTTAATGAACAAACATGAGCCAGTAGGTAGATAACATGAGGGAAACTGTAGGAATGCCACTACTGTCAGATGATCCATGCGCCTAATGGAATGCAAATGACTGGGCGGGACACCTAATATGAAATGCAACAAGAGGATTTGATCTCTGGCGGAGGGATGAAAATACCAACTCTGACATTGGCTCCAATGGGGATGGTAGCTCCTTGGAGGTGCCAAGAACTATAGATCTCTGGGAAAGAAAGCAGTGCCTTCGTCCATTGGGCTATGGAGTCAACAACTTCAACACAACAAAACTAAACTCTTGACTGAAAGACTCAATTTCAGGACTAAACGTGACTCAAATTGACTCATTTTCAAGACTGAAATTCACCGAAAGACCTGACCCTAACAAACCAAACCAAGACTGAAATCAAACCTAAGCTGTATAGCCTTCACCTCAGGCCCCAAGCTGAAGAATGAAAACAGCACACTCTTGTAATGGAATTTAAACAAACCGGTATATACAATGATGAATAGGATAGCAGAAAATAGTTCACACAATATACCGTTTGAGGAGCCGACCATTGACCGGCCCACCAGGATAGTCTTCACCATTCAGCTCTTGTAAAAGGTGTTGGCATTATGATACAAGTGTTTTCCTTGATGGCAACTCACTCAAAAGCAGGTACAAGTGATGGAAACTTAATCAGAGGACAGATCTTAGTACAGCAGGACAAGAAAGAGATATACGCAGGTTCATTAAGGAAAATCAGCGTATACACGCAGGTTGGCTTTAGTAAAAGCGCGTACATGTGAAAACGTACCTTTGGTCCGTGGCGGTTAGTCCTTGGAAGTTGTGCCTATGGTTTTGGACCATGGTGTCTCGATGGGCGTGTCGATCCCTAGTTTTGAAGTTGATGGTATTGTGTTACCATGGTTTTGGACCGTGGTATTGTGAAGGGCCTAAGGCTATATAAGGAGAAGATCATTAGGCAAAGGGAAGTAAGCAAGGGGTGTCTGATGAAGTGAGAAGATCTGGTATTGCTGGTTATCTGTTCGGGACACTTGGCAAGGGTCGGATCTGACAGCGAAGGTATAAGTAAGTATTTCTAGATCTGCATGCGGGTTACCTTTGGAGAAAGCGCGTATACACGCGGTTTTGGTATAGCGAAGTAGCGTATGCATAATAAGATTTGATATTTCAGGTTGCTGTTGATTCTGGTGGTTGTTGCAGAGTTCTGGGCTCTGGTTTGTGTTCTGTGTTCTTGATGACAGGGTTTCAGTGATTCAGTATTGGGTGATTTAGAGAATTATGATGCAAGTATAAGTTGATGATTGTATTGCAGCAGTGTTTGTTTTGTACTCATGGATCCAGTGTGAAAATTGATGAAACGTGGTCCCTGTAGGAAAGAAGGTTGTAGCCTTCTGTAGGGTCAGCACCTACGTACTAGTAAATGGATCAGCTAGTACAAGAGCTGAGGGGGTTGTAGCTCCCTTCCAGAAATAGTTGGAAAACGAGAGAGGGTTGTAGCCCTCTGCAGGTTGTAGCCTGCGTGCTGGTAAAGGACTGCACCAGTACATTGTAAAAGAAGTTTCTTATTAAAGAAGAAAGAGACGAATTGCAGTAGGTGGTTTTCACCCACATTGGGTTTCCACCTTATATCATGGTGTTCATGTGTGTGGCTTTTATGTGATGATCTGTTCTGTTATACTGCACCTGTTTACTGTCAATGTGGTTAATAATGTTCTGATGCATTTACTGAAGATAAGCTAACTGAATCATAAGATTTCTGGATATACGCTAGTTGCTTTAGACACAGTAGCGTGTACACGCAGGTTCACTTAACTGAAGTAGCGTATATGTTTCTGAGCATGAAATTTGAAAAGTATTATTGATCTGATAATACTGATTCACCCCCCCCCCCCCCCCTCTCAGTATTATTTCCAACAATTGGTATCAGAGCAGGTTCTTCAGAGGAAGCTTGATCACTTGAAGGAAAAGATCCATCAGAATGGCTAATCCAGAAAGAGAGGCACACATCAGGCCACCAGTCTTTGACGGGAACAATTTTACCCACTGGAAGATAAGAACCACTGCATATCTACAATCACTTGGAGCAGAAGTTTGGGGAATCGTAGAAGGAGGATACAAATTCCCATCAGCAACTCCTACAGATCCAGCAGAGAAAAAACAATATGAGCTCAATGCCAAAGTTGTTACTGTCCTATTGAGTAGTTTGACACAATCAAAATTTATGAAGATCATGCATTTCAAATCAGCTAAGGAAATATGGGACAAAATCGTTACAAGCTACGAAGGAGATGATCAGGTAAAAAGAGCAAAGCTTCAAACTCTCAGAATCGGTATGAAACTCTTAAGATGCATAGTAATGAAATCATAGCTAATTATTTCCTGCGTATGGATGAGATTGTAAATTGTATGAGGGATCTGGGTGAAGAATTTGAGGAAGTTGTCTTAGTTGAAAAGGTTTTGAGATCTCTGTCTGCTAAATTTGATTCTAAAGTATCTGCCATAGAAGAAAAGGAGAATGTGCAGAAAATCACCATGTCACAGCTTCATGGGATCTTAACTGCTTTTGAAATGCGACAAGAGGTACCATCAGAAGCCGCATTCGAAGCGTCAGAGGAAGAAGATGAGGTAAATTTTGTCAAGAATCTTGAACGGGGAACTAGACGGTTCAAAGGTAAGCTACCTTTCAAATGTTTTCTATGTGGTAGAGTTGGTCACTATGCTGCTAGATGCCCTCATAACAAAGGAAAGATGTCTGAAGAAGATGGTAGAAGCTATTATACCCATGTTAAAGGTAATGATTCATTCAATGATAGTGAAGATATTAGAAGTCTCATGGCACATGAAAAGAAGAATGCTTCATCCAATAATAGTGAAGATATTAGAAGTCTCATGGCACATGAAAAGAAGAATGCAGAAACTAAAGAAGTTACCAAATTAAACGAACAACTGGAGACAGAAACCAGGGTAAGGGAGCAATTGCAGGATATAGTAAAGGATCAGAGCATAACTATTCAGAGACTTGAATCAAAGATCCTCTCTCTAAAAGAAGATCTTAAAAAATCAAGAGAACAGAACAGAGAAGCTCTTGAAGATCAAGAACATGAAGTGATCAAACTAAAGCGACAAGTGGAAGAAGGAAGAAAAGCTGAAGAAGACCTAAGGAATCAGTATCTGAAAAAGGAAGAACAACATCAAGTTGAGGTAAATATCTTGAAAGGTAAATTAGAAGAAAAGGATAAGCTTTTACGATTTCAAGATAGTACTAAAGTCTTGGACGATATTCTTAATAGTCAAAGGTCTCCTGCTATCAAAACTGGTCTTGGTTTTCATGAATATGTTGAAGGTGAATCTAGTTCACAAGGTGAGGCAAGAAACTCTAATGAGAAATCTGAAATTCTCAACAAGGAACAACCAAGGAAAGAAATTCCTCAAGAAAGATCCTTTACTCCTAACTATGGAAGTGATAGACGAGTATTTCCTCCTCTGAATAATGTTGAATGTTATGTATGTCATAATCTTGGACATGTTACAGCCAGATGTAGAAGTAGAATGGTTCAAGACCATTACAAAAGATCATCGCATCCCAGGTATTTCAGAGGATATTGCTTTTCCTGCAATGAATATGGACACAAAGCCATTGATTGCAATAGAAGGAACGTGAAATATGTAAGATGTTATACATGCAACAAATATGGGCATAAAGCAAGGGAATGCAGGAGCAGATTTCAAAATTCAAAACAAGAGGACCATACATCATCACAGTTCCAGGAATTGAAGAAGACAGAATTAGAGACAGAAAGGTGTGGCATAACTCAGTCAGCTGACATAACAGACACAGGGGAATCTGAAAGTGATGAAATTCAGTATTCCATCTTGCATACGCAGATATAATGAAGACAAGTCGCGTATATACGCGAGTTACAGGATGCAAAGTCGTGTATATGTAGAAAGGGCAGCAGAACAGACCCAGGAAATGGTTCAGTCATAGTTGGCTCAGGCTCAGGGGGAGCATAAAGGGCAACAGAACAGACTCAGGAAATGGTTCAGTCATGGTTGGCTCACGCTCAGGGGGAGCATATACTTCAAATAATTCATTGTTGGCATTATGGTTTGCTGATAAAACTAAATGATACATCTTGTTGTTTGATCAAAGGAATGGTATTGCAGGCTTATGCGTATGGCACAGATCATATATGATAAATGATAGTTATTGTTGGTCTTAGAACCTGCATCTACTCAGGGGGAGCATGGATGGATTGATACATCTTGGCATATACAAAGGGAAGCCAAATCAGAAACTTCAGCATGTACTCAGGGGGAGTATGGACAGCAGAAGGTATACCAAAGAAGAGAATATCTTGGTCCGCCCTTTGCCCTTGATGTCAAAGGGGGAGAGTGACTTGGTGTGGTGGTTGCCATCAAGTCCAAAGGGGGAGATTGTTGGCATTATGATACAAGTGTTGTCCTTGATGGCAACTCACTTAGAAGCAGGTACAAGTGATGGCAACTTAATCAGAGGACAGATCTTAGTACAGCAGGACAAGAAAGAGATATACGCAGGTTCATTAAGGAAAATCAGCGTATACATGCAGGTTGGCTTCAGTAAAAGCACGTACATGTGAAAACGTACCTTTGGTCCGTGGCGGTTAGTCCTTGGAAGTTGTGCCTATGGTTTTGGACCATGGTGTCTCGACGAGCGTGTCGATCCCTAGTTTTGAAGTTGATGGTATTGTGTTACCATGGTTTTGGACCGTGGTATTGTGAAAAGCCTAAGTCTATATAAGGAGAAGATCATTAGGCAAAGGGAAGTAAGCAAGGGGTGTCTGATGAAGTGAGAAGATCTGGTATTGCTGGTTATCTGTTCGGGACGCTTGGCAAGGGTCGGATCTGACAGCGAAGGTATAAGTAATTATTTCTAGATCTGCACGCGGGTTACCTTTGGAGAAAGCGCGTATACACGCGGTTTTGGTATAGCGAAGTAGCGTATGCATAATAAGATTTGATATTTCAGGTTGCTGTTGATTCTGGTGGTTGTTGCAAAGTTTTGGGCTCTGGTTTGTGTTCTGTGTTCTTGATGATAGGGTTTCAGTGATTCAGTATTGGGTGATTTAGAGAATTATGATGCAAGTATAAGTTGATGATTGTATTGCAGCAGTGTTTGTTTTGTACTCATGGATCCAGTGTGAAAATTGATGAAACGTGGTCCCTGTAGGAAAGAAGGTTGTAGCCTTTTGTAGGGTCAGCACCTACGTACTAGTAAATGGATCGGCTAGTACAAGAGCTGAGGGGGTTGTAGCTCCCTTCCAGAAATAGTTGGAAAACGAGAGAGGGTTGTAGCCCTCTGCAGGTTGTAGCCTGCGTGCTGGTAAAGGACTGCACCAGTACATTGTAAAAGTAGTTTCTTATTAAAGAAGAAAGAGACGAATTGCAGCAGGTGGTTTTCACCCACATTGGGTTTCCACCTTATATCATGGTGTTCATGTGTGTGGCTTTTATGTGATGATCTATTCTGTTATACTGCACCTGTTTACTGTCAATGTGGTTAATAATGTTCTGATGCATTTACTGAAGATAAGCTAACTGAATCATAAGATTTCTGGATATACGTTAGTTTCTTTCTGGTCATATATCCTCTTAATTCTCTCCTGTAGCTTGGAAGTGTTCTGAAATACCTCCTCTCTAGTTTTTTGTAAATGTATCATATGATTGATCCTCCGCTGCAAACTATCGTCCTCACTACCAGCTTCTTGCAACAGGTTTATCACTGGGACTTCCAAAGAGGTCGGGAAGACTGTGTATACACCGTACACAAGCTCAAAAGGAGACATGCCAATAGATTTCTTTTGACTTACCCTGTCTGCCGAAAATGCATTGACCAGCTTTTTGTGCCAACTCTTCTTGTTAGTTTCCAGCAGCATTTTGATGATGTTGACAAGAGATTTGTTTGAGGATTTCGCCAAACCATTGCCTTGTGGGTAATAGACAATCGAATGCCCCAAAGTGATTTGATACTTATGACAAAAGTCAATAATTATTTTCGATTTAAAGGTTGCTGCATTGTCAGTGATCAACTTATTTGGACAACCAAAATGAGACAAAATATTGTTTTCAAGAAAAGAGATAATTACTGAATCAGTAGCTTGCCTTGTAGGAATTGCCTCAATCCATTTGGTGAAATAATCCGTTGCTGTGAGGATCCACTTATGCTGTACTGAAGAAGAAGGGTGAATCTCACCAATAAAATCCGAACCCCACTGCTGAAATGGAGCACTTACTTCAATGGGCTTGAGTGGTAAAGGCTGCAACTTCCACTTACCTAGAAAAATTTGACATTCATGATAGCTGGACACTATTTTGTACACATCAGCAAATATACTTGGCCAATAATACCTTGCTCTCAAGATTTTATTGGCTGTTGTCTTCCAGAAAAGATAGCCTCTGCAATCTCCCTTGTGAAAATCTTCCATAACTTGTTTTGCCTCTTCTTCTACTAAACAATTCAGGAGGACACCACCGGGATCTTTCCAATAAAGTGCACCATTCATGATACAAAATGTTGCAGCCTTTAACTTCAGTGTCCTACTTTTATTCTTAGCCATTTCGGGAGGTGCTGACAGATTTTGGAGTACATAAACAATATCCGAATACCAAGGAGAAAGGAGAAAATTTTCTGATACTTGAGTGGGCAGATTTTCTTCATCTTCCTCGGACATAGCAGCAATTAGATTACTGTCCAAAGCGTGCAGATTTGACTCGGCCATTAGTTTAGCCAGCCCTTGTCCTTTAATAAGCTTTTTTGGTTTGATTTCCATGTCATATTCCAGCAAGGCAGCAATCCATTTGCCTCTCCTTCCCTCCGGATCTGTTTGCACTAGGACATCTTTGACAGTAGCATTAGGAACATAAGAAAGGATGTGAGAATGCAAAATATAAACCCGAAAATCTTTCAATGCTTTTACCAACGCAAGGGCCTATTTTTCAATAATATTATACTTCAATGCCACATTATGGTTCTGCTGAAGAATGCAATTGGTTTCTCGAGATGGTCTCTTTTCTGCATCAAGACCGCTGCCATGGTATGATCCGAGGCAAAGGAAAACATAATAAAATCCTAAGTATAGTCCGGGCCGATCAAAACCGGAGCTGAAGAAAGGGCTAATTTCACCAAATTAAAAGACTTAATTGCTTCCTCGGTCCACCTTACTGCACTATCCTTTTTCAGCATATTTGTGATCTCTCTTAAGTGTTCTGCAAGATTGGGCACAAAGCAACGTAAGAAATTGATCTTACCATTGAAGGATTGGATTTATTTCTTACTTCATGGGAAATCAATCTTTTGAATGGCCTCCACCCAAGCTGGATCGATGCGGATGCCCTCCTTTGAGATAATATGCCCGAGAATCTTGTCTTCATTCATGGCAAACAAGCTTTTCTTTGGATTGAGCAAGATGCCATACTTCCTACACCGCTGAAAAACAATCTTCAAATGATAGAGGTGCTCTTCATCTGTATTAGAGAAAATTGTTAAGTCATCAAGATAAACAACTAGAAAAACATCTTTTTCATTGGAAAATTCTATATCCATCGACCGCTGAAAGGTTGAACCAGCATTTTTTCAATCCAAAAGGCATCTTTGCGTAATGAAAAGTTCCCCATGGAGTGGTGAACGTTGTTTTGTCACGATCATCCTCATGGACCAGAATTTGGTTATAACCCGAATAACCATCGAGTAGTGACATTCGAGATGCTCCAACTACTCGCTGAAGTATGTGATCCATCTTGGGCAATGGATAGTTGTCTTTCAAGGAAACTTTGTTCAGATTTTTTAAAATCAATGCATAACCGGATCTAGCCTGTTTTCTTGTGGACAGGCACCAAGTTTGAAATCCAATCTGAAAATCTTATGGGGACTATGATACCAGCTTTATACAACCTATTCACTTCCTTCTCGATTGAAGGCAGTAGCTTTGGATTTATTCTTCTTAGATTTTGACGAAAAGGCTTTTGATTTGGCTTGATCAGGATCACATGCTAAATTATGCTCGTGTCATATGCCTTTAAGTCTGAATAATCCCAAGCGAATACATCAGTAAAAGAGGATAACAAACTGATATACTTTGCTTTTACCTGTGGGGGCAATGCTTTTGATAATTTCACCATCTTGGGATTTTCAACTGATCCAATGTTCACGTCCTCAACTCCTTTTTTGGTTGGCAGCAAGGTTGGTTTTCTAGCCACATCATCCTGATCAAAGAGCTCCTCTAAAGGTATTAGACCTTTAGGAATGATGTTGTCTTTGAGCTGCAAAACTTCCATCTGATTGACTTCCATATCCTCATCACCATCATCATATTCCATATCAATAGTAATGTCCTTGAATTTACCTTTATTTTGCAGAAATTCATCGATCTCATCATCATCTTGGAACACTTGCCAATACCTTTGATTGTCAGGGACAGCTGGGCGATGCTTC
Organism: Pinus tabuliformis; assembly: GCA_031772625.1. Classification (NCBI taxonomy): domain Eukaryota; kingdom Viridiplantae; phylum Streptophyta; class Pinopsida; order Pinales; family Pinaceae; genus Pinus; species Pinus tabuliformis. The sequence continues at coordinate 154,721,689 of CM062815.1, forward strand.
ACACAAATCTCAAACTTATTGTTTAAGTTCATGGGAATCTTCAAATTTCTTGTTGTTGTTGCAAGTGAATCTACAATGACATTCTGAGCACGGGGCACACAAGTTATAGTATAATCAGAAAATACCTTCAAGATATCCAACACCGCATTGCGGTAGGCCCGCATTCGAGGATGCTTAGCTTGGTACTCGCCTTTCACCTGCTTGATAACTAACTCGGAGTCGCCATACACTGAAATCCTCTTAGCATTTAATTTTCTAAGAACTTTCAAACCAGCAATCAAAGCTTCATATTCAGCCTCATTGTTTGAACAGTCAAAAGCTAATTTATAAGAGCAGACCCTTACATTACTTGGCACTTTGTTTGGGGTGAAAACCGGGCTGCGTATCCAAATACCAATTCTAGCACCTTCCCTTCCTACTGCGCCATCAAATTCCATGCTCCATAGGCCTGTTTCATCCTCTTCCAAATGCTAAAATTCTTTTTCTTTTCCTTGTTGTCCATCAATATGTTGCTACTGTCGGACTATTGATTGCTCAGCGGTGCCATCAAGTCTTTGCCGTTCTTGTCTCAAGACTTCTCTAAAATTTTCAGTTATCTCGGGAATGTCTTCTACTTCCACTATTTGACTATTTACATCATTAAAACTATCTGAATACAAAACAAATGACTCTAGATCAGTATGTACATAGTTGATTGGATGATTTACCGGTTTCTCCTTGCTAGTGATCATGTACTTCATTTTTTGTTCCCGGTATAGTTTCCTCATCTGACCGAACACGGGAATTGTAGCATAGGAGAAATCAAGTTGCATTGTCCCTTTAATCTTTGCTCCCCAAGATCTGGAAAGAAGCATGCCAAATCTAGGAGGTATATCCGCCACCACCACATCCATCAAAACATTTTTAGCCGGAATCTGATCCAAACTGACCACCAAATCCTTGATAAGCCCAATGCACCTTACTCTACCGGAATCGAAAGAGTAAAGGTTATGGTATTTCCTAATGATATCCAATCCCAATTTCTCCATGATGGCTTTCGGCATGAGATTATGAGAAGCTCCGGAATCAAACATAGCATTATGTAATACAAAATCATGCACCCTGAGACTGATATAGAAAGGAGCAACATCACTATCTTGGGACTGACCTTCCAACGCTGGCCCAAAGATCAGCTTGGGACTGTCATCTTCCACATTTACCATGTCGGATGATGGATCTAAACTCAAAATTTTAGACACCTAACTTTTATAATTGTTGTTCTTCATCAACTCAGTCAAAGGAATGGATATTTTCAACTTAGCAATTTCATTTTCTAAGTTAAAAACTGAAACTTTTTCTACCTCTTTTGCTGGAACATCCTTCCTTTCTGTTTTCTCCTTTGACACATTTGGCTGATTTGGTTTTTCACTTGCTGATGTCATTTTGTTGGTGTTAGGATCAGCTGTCTCTTTTCCCTTTTTCTACACATTAGGAGGATCATTCTTTGACGCTGCTGCCTCCTTCCTTTTCTGAATTAGATGTACAAGAACATCTCTATTCCGAAGTGAATATTGTCGTTGATGAGCTAACAAAGCATTCATGTATCCTCTTTGGTATTCATCAGACTCTTCCGCAAGCACTGTCTCATTTGCCAAAATAAAATTTTCATCCCCTCGTTCAGCTGGATTCTTGGAGTACTCCTCATCTTCAGTGATGAAAATTGGCATGTCATCGGGCGTAAAGAAATGATTTTCTTCTCCAATCACATTCTCCTCCTCTTCTGATTCCGGACCAAGTATAACATTCTGTTGTAGAGGTGTCTGCACTTGCTGCTACGCTGCTTGATCTTGGGCTCACTGCTCTCTTTGTTTGATCCTATATTGGGGCTACTGTTGGCCATGGAAGTTAGGATTTCTGACTTGTGGTTCAAACTTGTCAAGCTTCATCCTATCAAGCATGTGTTCCACCTTTTGAGGCACTTGATCTAATGAGGAAGACTCTTCTTTTATTGTGACTTTCTTTTCAGCTCTTGCTCTAGCTCTCTTGGCCAGCAGATTTTCTTCAACGCTGACCGCAATCTTCTGCATGTCTTCCAAAGTAGCTGGATCTCTCTCTCTTAATTGATAAGCCATATCAGTATCAAAACCGTCTGGAAACTTAATCAAGGCTAGCCCCATGGGTGGCTTTATATGATCTGGGATTGCATTGTAAACTGAATTGAATCTAATACAGTAATCTTGAACAGACTCACCAGCATTCCGCTTGATGTGCTCATACTCGGAAAGGATCTAAAGGGGATTTTTCTTCACTTCCCAGCGGTATAAGAATTTTCTCTGTAGATTGGAGAATGTAGTGATGCTTGCAGTCGGCAAGGCACTGAACCATTTCCTTACTTCACCACCAAATGTTTGTACAAAGAGCCTCATGGTTACATTTTCTACATCATTCTCATTGAGATCGAAGAAATTCGTCATTCTGTCCAATGTTGCTGAGCTGTAACACTATTAGGAGTACCATCAAACAAAGGAATTTTGCTTTGATAATCGGCAGGCATATCATCCAAATTTTGAGGCAGTACAAGAGGTGCAAAACAAGTAGCCATTCCTCTTGGTGGATTTGCAATCGGTCTTGGGGATGTTGGGGGAGTGGGTGGAGCTGATGTATGGGGGGTATGAGGAGGTGTATGCGGAGGGGAAGCAATCTTGGATATTTTAGGAGTAGAAGGAGTAGACGGAGGCGATACTACTGCAGATTTTTTATTAGAAACAGTTGGCTTCATAGGAATGGTAGGAATGAAAGGAGGTTCAGTGGGAATTCTTGAACTAGATGCAATTGCGGATGACCCAAGGGTTGCAGAAGCAGTCTCTAAGAAATCAGCAATATTAGAAGCCACAATTGTAGTCTAGAGCTGGTTCAAAATATAATGATCAATAGATTTGTTTGCCCTTTCAGTTTCAAGATTTCTAACAAACTCAGGATTTAAGGCAGTTGAAGCAACAACGCTTTCAGATTTCGTTTCAAACAAAGACAACTCAAACTACTCATCAAACTCAAGATCCTCAAGATAATCAAAACCAACAGGACACGATTGAGCTTTTAACACAGGAATGATAGAACTTCCTTGGCGAACTATTCTTGGAATAAGATTGGGATTTCGTAAACAGGAGGGGGATCAGGATCCGGATTTGCTCTAGTATGTCTTCTGGAAGCCAGTGTGCTATTATTTCCAAGAAATCAAATGGACATTAACAACTTGTTCAGCCTATAAAATCCTAAACTTATCATCCAAAAGCTTAGGATTATCAGATGTACTGGGGTGATCTGCAAGTTAGATGCTCCGTTTATAAGACTAGACCGGAGATTGACTGAAGTAGCATTTATCTACTTGCGCTAATGCAAAGCAAAAGCATTTCGAAGGCTACCTGGCTAATCTTCAGGCTCCGTCTGTAGTTTATAAAATGAAGAATACCAACAAAAAAATAAACTGTTCCCTAGTTGAGTCGCCACTATGTTAGAGCTTCGATATACCTCAGGCTGAAAAGGTAGGATCCAGGGCCAACATCAAACCACGCTCAGCCTGGTAGCTAGCCCTACCAGGTCAGGAGAGGGCTCTCTCCGGGTCAATCTCAGCAAATAATGATCGATGAGGGCTTGAGATGACTGAAATATCTTCTGATCTTAGGCTAGGTATGAGTGCAAGAGAGTTTGATTGAATAAAATAGTATTTTGTTGGCTCAGAGGGAAAGGCACATTTTGGGGTGTGGGGATTGAGGCTCAGTTCTGCAGAGATCTCAATGGGGCAAGGTAGGCAATTGTTTTGGCACTTAAATTTGAGTGAGATGGAAGGAATAGACAGGTGAGGTGTTGAATAGGGCAAGATCAATCATGAATCCTCCCCAAACAGCTTAAAACATCAAATAACTAAAGCAAACTTCAAGCAGAGCAATGCACTTTCAATGGATTCTACTTACACTCTTATTTGTTTAGTTCAGAAGAAATAAGATAGATAATGGCATAAAATCATATAAACAAATTCACAATTACAAAGAGAAGCACTGTACCAAGAAAAATTGCCACATGAATCCCAAAAAGTGTTGCAAATCCTGGTCTCAATTCCTTAGCCAAAATGAAAATATGAGTGTACAAAGAAGCTCAATGCTTTCTCTGGAGTCCAACCATGCTAATGACTGAAAAATAACCTAATATAGAAAAACATAGCTCATCCTTGCCTCTAGGGGTCGAGCTCACATGTTTAGGAACTGATCCAATTGATTCTAAACTGAGGACTAGAAACTAGGCAACATAACGGCATGCCTCTAGAAACAAGGCAACTGATTCATTCAGTTTCAAACAACCTCTAAACTGATGAATCTAATTCTACAAGTGAAAATATAAAATATTTACATCATGATCCATCAATTTTCATCAAATTACATCACAAATTTTCCATTAGGAAAGTGAAAAAGTCAAACTAGGCAAAGCTGGGCGAAAAACAGAGCAAAATTTGGTCAAACTGGCAATTTTTCCTTTATGCACCGTGCCTGATTCTCTATGCATCACGCCTGTTTGGACCCACTTTTGGAGGGCCTCCCGATGTCCAAATGAGCTCCAGGTGTGCTTACTGGAAAGGTCTACCTGCCTACTTTCCAACCCCAAGTGGCATTTTTCAATTTGGCCTCCATTTTCCCTTCCAAAAGTCCATTCTCCCAACACTGCTTCCTATGTGTCAAAATAGGGGCAGTGAGCTCATTTTTTTAGTGTTTTTGACCTTTTTGAGGGCTCAAAACCTGCCCAAATTTCTTAGCCATAGGTAGGCAAGTGTAATTTTGCATGCCAAATCCAAAAATGCTAAGTTTTTTGTGATTTGGAGGCCCCTAGCAAAAGGGAGCGCCATGTGGCACGGCGCATAGGGCAGAAAAACCTGTTTTTTGTGCCAAAAATTTCCAAAATGCAAAAATTGCCCCAAATTTCTTGAAATTTGGGCTGAGTCTTCTCTATCAAGCATGATGTTGGGCCAAGGAAGCCTCAGCCAATATCTGAAATCCTTCATCCTCTTTTTTCCTCCTTGATGCTCTCTTCAACTTTGCTTTCAAACTCCTGATTCTCGCTTGGCACACCAAGTTCCGAGACAAGTAATGATATGACAAGTTTCTAAGCATATTCTTTTCATTGATGGCCTTCTCTAGATTCCTCTCCAAGTGGATATTGAATCTTTCAAGCCATGACTCTGTATCGGCATTTATCTCTTGCTCCAATGAAGTAAACTCCACCCTCCTCCTTTGGGCAGCTTGGCGATTCTCCCGAATGTTTTGCAACTCCATAATCACCTGCTGGTCCTCAAGCTACTTATTCCTCTACTCCAGGTACTGTATGGTCCATTTAGCTCTATCCAAGTTGGTATACAAGGCATCAATGTCCGCCTGCTGCTCCTTAATGGTTTCTCTAAGATTTGTGCTTTGTGGGCCCATATCGGTATCATCACCCTCAATGAGGATGAAATCAGTCTCCCGCTCACTTGATGGTCCTTCCTCCTATAGTGGCCTCTTGCCTCGGTCCTGAACCTGTTGTGCTGATGATGGAAGCGAGGCCCCTTCCACCCCAGGTGGAGATAACACTCGCTTTGCTGCTGCAAACAACCATCTAGTGCCCTTCTGATAGGTGATGAACACTGGCACACTAGCGGTCTGTGTCTCATGGCCCTCATGTTGATAGGAAGGTCCACCTGTCTCATGCCTAGCCTCTGAAGGTCCCTGTGAAGCTCTAAAAAACTCACGAGAGATGAAGTCATCCCAAGTGATGCCCTGTAAACCAAGCTGATGAACGACCACAATTTTGATGAGAGCAAAATGATAAATACTGTTGAACTGCTGCTGAGGAGTCTTGTGCTGCACAAGGGTGGTCATCTTCTCTATGTTTCAACACATGAAGTAAGGGATGTTCATCATCCGTACCCAGGTAAAATGCATCAGCAGCCTGATATGATAAGCATATAAGCGGGAGAACCGGCCCTCACAGCTGAAATACTTCATGATGAGTTTCATTAAAGGAGCATATTCATCTTTGAGGTACCGAAAAGGAAACACTCTCTTGAGCTGTCTCAAAAAGTCGGGCTTGATGTATGGTTCATAATGCTGCCGGTCAATTTTCTGCCTCTTGTTCCATGGCTCTCCAATGTTAGGTATGCCGGTTGCTAATGAAATGGATTTTGGTGTTAATGTGAAAGCGACACCAGCTAGAGTCGCTTGATCACCATGTAAATGCTGTACAAACAAGTGAACCAACTCATGATGAAACTGAATATTATCAACCTTCTCACAAAATTCATAACATGACTGATGCTAGAAACAAAAGATGGCAAGTGGGCAGGCCTGTAATTCAGAAAGAGTGGTTGGTTCTTCTCTGATATGTTTGCCACCTCTATGAGGCCTCCTGGGTGCATGTCCCTCTATGGGTGAGTCACTTTGGGTCTCCTCTTCATAATCATATGAAGGATCAGATAACACGTCTGCTGGTAGGTAGACTGTCTTGGAGAAGTAGGTGCTAATATGTCAAACTAACTTGAACTATTTTTGGTGATGTGTTTGACCTCTGCCACCAAGGGAAAACAGTGAAATGAGGGACAGTGGAGGGGTAATTTAGGGAATTGAGGAATTAGGGACTATTGGGGCATGATTATTTAAGGGAACTGGGAATTGGAATGTAGTTTGGGAGCTATTCTATAGGACTAGGGTTTGGTGCGTTTGGGAGTTTGGGAAGGGAAATTGGGATAGGGGATTAGGGGATTAGTGAATTTAGGGGGTAGGAGTACTTAGGGAATAAGGAAATCAATGGAAAAATGGGATAAGGGAGTAATGGAGGAATGATAGACTTGGTAGCAAAATAGTTAATCAAAACCCTAGGCAGCAAGTTTCTTTGAGGAATTTCAAATGGTAGGGTTTGAGTTTTTTAAAACACTCACCATTCATCAACCACCATAACATAAACACCAAACTTGGATAAACAACAGAGGTGGAGGCTCTACCTACTTGGAACAAGACAAATTCATGTGTTTTTGGCGATTTGAGCAAATTCTGGAAGTTTTCAGGCTCTCTGGCTGTGTGCGCCACGCATCCAGCCCAATGCGCCGCACCCTTGCAAAATTACACAGGAGTCTGAGGCCCAGTGTGCCGCACCTCCTGCCCAGTGCGCCGCGCCGGTAACTTACAGTGATTTTCACCCAAACTTCTCACTTACTCACCAAAATCGCTTTGCCTTGCTTCTCTTTGCTCTTGGAGTGCAAATGAGCTTTCAAACATTTGGAGAAATGATTTATACATGGAGCTTTTCAATTTTAATTTTGCCAAACCCACTTTCATAATGTTTTTCAAATGACTTTATTTTCAAACTCTATTTTTGGACTTTTTCACTTCATTTGAGTTTTGTGATGACTAAATGACCTGAGCTTTGCTTGTTTTGCAGGTGTTGGAGCTTCTGGGGCTAAGGAAAGAAACCAAGGTTGCAGATGGAGTGATTTACAATGAAGAAAACAAAATTTCATGATTTTTTCTACAATAAAAGAAAAATACTTTGTTTTTTCCACATTTTCGAACACTTGGCAATGAAATTTATTGATATTGAAACCTCCTCATGGCCTGTTGGTAATTATTGGACACTTTGAAACATTTTTTGATGAAACCCTAATGAAACCCTAGACCTAATTGACAATGAAACCCTAAATACAACCTTTGCAATCTTAAGATAAAAAGAAGACTATATATGCTTTTTTTTAATGAACAAACATGAGCCAGCAGGTAGATAACATGAGGGAAACTGTAGGAATGCCACTACCGTCAGATGATCCATGTGCCTAATGGAATGCAAATGACTGGGCAGGACACCTAATATGAAATGCAACAAGAGGATTTGATCTCTGACGGAGGGATGAAAATACTGACTCTAACACCACCATGAATGAAACTATGCATGTGATAAGTGAGAAATCCAGCTCAAACTGTGAGGCCAGTGCCTCACCATCAGATCCCTTCGAGGAACCCTTCTTGGGTTTCTTCTGTGGATCGTAGCATAATGGCCCACTTCATGACAATGAAAGCATCACACTTTTGATTTGTCAATCTTCTTACCACCATGGGAAGAATCGTATTTGGGATGGGACACCTTCCCTTTCCCTTTCCTTGCCTTACTCGTTAAGGCTAGATTTTCCTCATCATCTTGCTTCGATGAGGATCCATCTATGGTGCTTCTTCTTATTTCCTCTTGCATCAGATCCTACCAAAGTCATTCCCAATCTAGCAATTTTTCTCTTCCATTAACCAAGTCTTGGTAGCTATGCTAGCTCTTAGGAAGATAGAGGAGTGCAAGACTCACCATGTCATCATTAGCGGTCGTGATCCCTACACTTCCAAGCTCATCCCTGTAGGTGGTGAGATTGTTCAGATATGTAGAGATCGTGTCGTCCTTTTCACACTTGATCTTATGAAGCTTGTCTTTCAAAGCTAGCTTCCTCTGATCATTGATGTTTTGATATAGATATTTCAATGTTTTCCACATCGAAAATGGTGTCTCCTTCCCATGGAGGCTCGAGGCAATGTGGTCTCAAACTCCCTCCAAGAGGATTCTCCTTGCTCTAGCCACACATTTCTTCCATTCCACCAATTGAGTAGCATCAGTTGGTGTGGGGACTTCTTGATCAATGAAGTCCTTTAGATCGTTATCCTCTAATATTGCTTCCATGCGATCCTTCCAGGCTATATAATTCAAGCTGCAATCAAGGGCATACTCGAGTCTTAAACCGCTGAATTCCATTGGTGAAATTGAGATGTGATAAGAACTCGATTTCTATATTCAGGAACCCTTCTTTGAACTTCTCCCTTATTGTATATTGTTCTTCACCTTGATCACCTTTGCTCTGATACCATGTAGAAATTCCCACTGTAGATCAATAGATTATGCAATATACTAAAGAAAAACACAATATCTACTTCTACAACAAACTTTGCGGAAGCTTAATCAAATTGAGCACGATCAATGAGAACACATATAACTGAGATGTCTATATGATCTCAAAATGCTAACTGCAAAACATATGTTCGGACGAAGGTTCACCAAGAACATCAATGCGAATGAGTTTTTGAAACTCAGAGGCATTTCCCAAGTCTGGTCCAACATCACTACCATATAACTTCCAAAAGTTAAGATCCTCGAGGTAGTCACAGGCTTGCAATCCATCATACCGAATCTTTCCAATATATTTACCACATATTTTCCTTGAGATAGGAAAATTTCCCTTGGCTTCTGCCACACTTCAAGTCCTTGGTCCTTCATTTCAAATTCAGAAGCCATCTCCCTCTTACATTTGTGAATGAGAGGGTTTGCACCTATTAGAATGAGGTCATCCACATACAACACCAGTATGAGAGGCTTGTCATCTTCAACCTTAAAGTAAAGGTTAGGATCAGCTTCACTCCTAGTGAATCCCAGATTCATCAAGTAGCTATCAATCCTCTCATACCATGCTCGGGGTGCTTGCTTCAGCCCATAGAGAGCCTTCTTCAACCTGCATACATGAGATTTTCAATCATAAATCTCAAATCCTTCAGGTTGCTCCACACAGACCTCTTCTTTGATAGAACCATGCAAGAACGCAGTCTTAACATCCATCTGATGTAGGTTCTATCCTTGTGAAGCCACAAGGGCTATGATCAAGCAGATGGTCGTATATCTGGCAACAGGTGCAAATATCATAGTCTATACCTCCCTTCTGGGATAAACCACGAGCAACAAAATGAACCTTATACTTTTCCATACTTCCATTTGCTGCATGCTTTATCTTGTAAAGCCATTTTGAAGTAACAAATGTCTTATCCAGGGTCTGGGAACTACTTCCCAGACATCAATCTCCATAATAGACTCATATTCTATGGTCATAGCATCCTTCCATAGTTAATGCTTGATGACATCTGAGAATGATGAAGGTTCATTTTGTATGATCGTGCTCATGATGGTCAGGTATCCTTGATACCTGTTAAGTTTCTTACTTTGATGGAAGGTTCCTCAGGGTGCAGCATGTCCTTCAGCATCATCAAGTATCCCCTAAGCCATGAAGGCCTCTTCCTAGAAGAGGAAGGCTCATGTGGATGAGGATCAATCGGATCCATGGGTTCTTCTACATCAGGCATTGATTCATCATCCTTTTCTTTCGGTTCCCTAGTGTCGGCTTCTTGAGAGCTACTCAAAGTCAGCAGATTGTCCACCTTGCTGAGAGCCATATCTTTGTCAAAGGTGACATCATGACTAATCACGATTTCCCTTTGACCGGTGGTGAACATTTCTTCAGGAGTTTAGGAACCCAATGCTTGATGAGGGCATCAATTTTGTACATATACGGCGGTGATTGTAGTTTCAACCCATAGAAACTTTGGAAGTCTTTGATCATGTAGCATGGCCCGGACAGCTTCCATCATCGTGTGGCTCTTCCTTCCCACCACACCATTATGCTCAGGAGTATGTGGTGTAGTAGTCTCCCTCTTAATGCCAACCTCAGGTATGCCTGAGTAAACCAATTGTAATATATCGAAGGTCTTGCTTTGGCTTGAGGGGAATGGTCCCCTTTTGAGCTTTCCTTTGGCACATCCCAGACATACACCTTCTTTCTCTACTTGGAATTCGGGCATCCCTGTTACCATCTGTCTTACATCGGTAGAGCTTTGTAATGAAGGTGGGCAAACCTCCGATGCCAAAGTTTGGACTAAAGAGTTGTGTCACAAGACATGACACCTAGCGGACTTCCATCGACCTGATATAATGAATCAACACTAAACCCAAGAGTAAAGGCATCTTTAACATTATTTTTCCATATACATACCTTGCCATTGCTGAAGGTTACCTTGTAGCCTCTGTCTTCCATTGCCAAGATGGACACTAGGTTCCTTTTGAGGTCAGGTGCATTTAATACATCCTAGAATTTCTAGCCTTCTTGAATGCTTGTCCTCTTCCTTGATTCCCAGCTCTCCTCTTACCTTTGCTGTTGAATGTTTCATTCCTTTGATTGCCATCAGAGGGATTTCGAGTTGCACCACTGCATACTGTACCATGCTTCTCTAATCATGATTATCATCATGCTGCCCATGTCCATGATTTTATCCATCATAATGTTGCTCAAACTAGTGTGCATCATCATCATGCTATCCTATATGTCCATGATCTCATGTTGCCCTTTATGTCCATGATCTCATTCATCATGATGCTCATGATCTCATACATAGTGACTTGCTTTATTGCAAATGTAACATCGTCATTTTCTTCTAGCCTTAGGTCTAGCCTTTCCTTTTGATTTAGTCCCGGAATTATTTCTTTTCTTTGCATGAGAAGAAAAAGGCAGCAGCAGTACCTTTAGGCATGGGCATTTCTTGCACTTCTTCCCTTGTTTCTTCTTGAATGCATCTAGCCATTAATTCCTCGAAACCAAGAATTACATTATAGTTCAAAAGAGTAGTCCTGAACAGATACCATTCAAATGGAAATCCTCCTAGAGTTGTGAGTGCCATTTCTCTGTCAGTAATAGTTTCCCCAATAGATAGGAGATCGTTCTTGATCTCGGTGATTCTTAAGAAGTATGCTTGCATACTTTCATCTTTACCCTTCTTGATTTCCCTCAGCTTATTTCTAAGAAACAAAACTTGATTTGCATCATTAACTTTAAATAAACTCACCAGTCTATCATAGATTTCCTTGGAGGTGTCCAGTTCAGAGATGTAGGCCACCAAGTGCTTGTCGATAAAGTCCCGGATGATCTTCTATTGTTTTGACTTCTCCATTTTTCATTTGTTCCAAGCGGATGCATTTGATGGAGGCTCAACAATATTGCCTCTCACATGATCCAACACTCCTTGATTCTCAAGGGTTAGATCGATAGACATCTTCCATCCGTGATAGTCAGCTTTCTCACGGAGCTTGTCTTCAGCAGGAAAGAGTGTTGAGGACCCCATAGTTCTTTTAGGATAGCCTTGCCAATATTCTCTTCGATGATTGCTCTTGCTCTTGCTCGGGCTTTGTCTTCACCTCAGCTCTGATACCATGTTAAGTTATGGTATGTTCTATGCTTATAACAGTTTACTTCTTTTCCTTATTATATTCCAAAGATTAGCAATCACACGTACATAAAGTAAAGTGCAGATAGAACATTAAACGATCGACAGAAAACAAGCCAAGACAAGAGACACAAGATGTGGCGGCTAGCCAGGGACAAACCCCACAATGTGTGGGGAAACCCTTTGATCAAATCTTCTTTTATCTTCAATAATTCAGCAAAGAGAAATAGTACAATAAATCTGATTCATATCAGCAGTAGCAAACCCTAGATCAATAGCATCAGCATTAGCGGCTTCATTATCAAACTAGGGCAGACGATATCTTTCAAACCGTTTGTCGGATTAACTTCATTCCACCACCAAAAGTTGTGGCTTTCAGAGGAGGTTCATATGAAACTACAACACAGTTCCAAAGAGGAGATATTCTAGGCCACGCAAGTCAATCTTTACTTCTGCAGTTGCAGCTTCAGTTTCAGCAGTTTCCGGCTTCAAACTAGGGCAGTCGATATCTTGCAAACCATTCATCGGATTGACTTCATTCCACCACCAAAAGTTGCGGCTTTTAGAGGAGTTTCAGATGAACCTATAGCGCAGTTCAGATGAGGAGATCTTCTATGCCACGCAAGTTAATCTTTACTTCTGCAGTTACAGCTTCAAATTCAACAGCTTCCGGCTTCACATGTGTGAGAGAGAGACCCATTTCAGCGCAGTAGAGAAGAGACTCATTTCTGCACAGTAGAGAGAGAGAGAGATGTGATGAGATGAGTGAATCCAAATGAGGAAAAGTCCTCTTATATTTATACACAACGTTGGTGGGTGAATAGATGCGACTGTTGGGCTTCTGAGCCTACATGAGTTGTAGGTCGGCTTGATAATAATTCCGTAATCAAAATAAATTCATATCTCCATGAATACTTATCGGAATCAGATGATCTTTATATCAATCCTACACCTCTCAACGAGAGGAATCTAATAAAAATATTATCAGCCATGAATAAGATGACCCACATGAAGTTTTGCCCTGGTTGCCAATTTTAACAGTAAAGATTTGGACAAGTGTTAAGCATCCATAGGCATTATAGCCCAAATTATAGCCTTATTCAGTTATTGTCATTACCTATAATTGAATAATTTTGCACCAAATTCCGTGATGAGAAGATCCCGAAGCGAGAGACCTCCCCATAGGGTCATTATGAAAATTCCATCGCTAGCAGGCAACCTTTGCAAGCACAATTCCCTTACCTAGTGTTATGTCCACTGACGCTCTCCAAAAGTAGTCATAATCCCAATTGTTTATCTGTATACAACTTGCTTCTCGACAGGTAGAAGCCCTGCACAACAACCTAGTCATTGATAATTAGAAACAACAATAGAAAATTCCCTTCGTCATGACAGAGAAGGACCAACTTTTGTAGGAAAAGTATGACTTGCAGCAACGAGTCAAGGATATCAATGCTAAATTCCAGAAGCTATGGCCAACAATTGCTGAAGTGATGCCAAATGCACTAGAGGATTTTTCTTCTTATACTCTTTCCAAATGTTGTGACCACATTGAAGCAGCCTGCACCGACCTTGTTTCTACAAACCGAGAGTTGAATCACACCCTTACAGCCACCCAAATAGTGCTTCCAGACCCATCCACCCAGTATGTCAAATAAACTGAGTAGAAAATTGCAAATGCATCTTCACTTAAAGAATCTCTTGGGAAAATTACTGTGGATGCACAGGAAATCTTCTGGTCGGTCTGCGAATGGACTGGGTTTCTTGCTAAAAAGAACCAACATGTATACAAGTTGCATTAGCAAGTTCAAAAACTATTCAATCAAGCCCTGCTCATGGTCGATCCTAACCAATAAAAAGATTTGTTTTCTCAAAGTGATTCCTTGGAAAATTAGATCAACCAAATTGAGGAAGACTCCCGTGCCACCAAAGTTGTGTTGTGTGACCTCAAGCTGCCAACCATGCAAAAATTCAGGAAAATGAGGCAGCTCACCACTAAAGCAAAGAACCAATGGCACAATGTCATGGGGGCATGGCCGGAACACCCCAATGCTGAACTTACCACCCAATTTCTCATTCAGGCTATGAGTTTGATGGATTCCTGGAGGACTATGATTCATGACTAGTCTCAGTTAAAAGGTGACGTCCTACAATCATTTTCTAAGTTGGGTCCTTCGTTTGAAGGTACACCTACGACATAGGGAGAGATAGTGCAGGAAGGGGCACAACAACAACAACCAATAATAGAGGCACCAAATAAGGATTAAGTCGGGGATGAGACAATAGATTTTGGTCGGAACCTGTTGGGCCCTTCATTTTTAGGAACTAAATTTTGGAAATTGTTTTACCAGATTTGACCAAAAAGCAGTTGCATAGAAGACCGTGTAAGAAAATTAAAAGAGTAATTCAATAACATCCAAATTTCAAAGGAAAGGTCTTAGGAAGATGAAGAAAAGTGCAGTCAACGCAGAGGTCGTAGAGGTTTCCAAAGATATATGCGTGCACGAAATGAGCAGTTCAATTTAAGCCTACATAAGCCATCAAAGAAGAATGGACCTGACATCTAAAGTGACAACAGGAAGATCAGGTGAATAAGATTGTGGAAGGACATCTATAATAGGACCGAGTGGAGGAAGAAGGGGGATTGATGTCAAAATGTTGTCATGGTACTGAGTGAGACCCCCTTGTTGGTAATTGGTTTTTCTGTGAATTATGTTTTGTAATGTAATCCATGGATACTGCACTAGCAGTGATGGTTTTAATGTTGTATTGTGATGATGCTTCAATCTATTAATAAAAGAGGAAGTTACGGGAATGTCCTATGTCTATGTAATGAAATGAAATGAGTGGCCCTTTTAAAATTTTATTTTAGTATAATCCTGAGTTCTATTAGTTCTTTTTGTTTATGTTGCAAATATGTTATTTATGAATGACATATTTCTGGTAGTGGAGATGTTTGTTAGGAAGTTATGAACTGGAATTCTTGTAGTTTTGTTCCTTGATGCCTCTCCTTGATCCCTTACCTTTCTTAGTCTCATCATGCCTTGGGTGAGACTCCTCGCTTCTTGCTATGTGAGGTGAAAGTGATGGCATTTTGTTATACTACAACAAACCCTTTTGTTGGCACCCTATGTCTGAAACCAAGGTCTCTACCCATTACGATTTTGAACCAACAAAGCTAATCTTGATGACGGCATAAATTTTAGCTCGGGTTATGGAATTTGATGAATGAGAAATCAATAGAAGGATATTAATGAGCATAAAATAAATTCGTAAACCCAAAATTTGAATTTGGGCAATATTCTAAAGAAAATTTTCTTGAGAAGCTACAAGTTCACAAAGGCTTAAATAGGTTTTTGATTGAAAAAAGATCAAGGAATTTCAAGACAAGTTTCCTACATAGTAATTTTTCCATGTACAGGGAAACTTAGTTAACTTCCTTAGCATCATTAAGCAAGAATTTTTTTTTTGTAAGAAAGTTTGTAAAGGAAGTTTGAGATATTGGTAGAGGAAGCCATGATATAGAGGCCTAGTTTAATTGTTGGAGTTGTTGGACAACAAAACTTGATAAGTCTTTCAAGCAAGTTTGCATCTAGTGAAAGAATGTTATTTCCTTGTCTATTGGATAATTAAGATGTTCTAACAGCCCTTTGGAAAATTAGGCTTAGGTTAGTGACTTAAGAAAACCTACCCAAATATAGAGATTTGATGTTGTGAAGCCTGCCTTGTATGGTGGAGGGATGTAATTAATTGATTGAAGGTAGAATTATACAGGACACTTAGATATTTGGATTGAGACATGCATATGGGAAAAACTCATGAAGTTTTGATCCTAGTAATATCAAACAAGAGGAAATATATCTGGTGTAGTTTAGTTTGTCCAGATGTTGTTACCTATGCAGCAGAAATCGTTGCCTATGTTAATGGCAACAAGGAGAGCAGTTGTATTGTTATATCAGAAGATAAATAGAGAGGAATAACCCTTTTTTGTGTTATCCACTCAACACAATTATTAGTTCATGCATTCAATAGATGGAAAATACATATGAGTTATGTGTTAAGGGAGAATTAGGATTTGGTTAACAAAAGAAAGTTGGAGCATGTTGGGCATGCTTAGAGAGTTTATAATAAGCTAATATAAATTTCAGATCTAATATCTTAAGGATTTCTTAGAACAAAGTTTCTGAGCTTTGTAAATATAGAATTATGAGGTTGCTTGGTGCTTTAATATAGAAGGTAAAGCATATGGAAATTAATGTAGCTCTATAATAACAACGAGTAAGCATTGGGAAAGAAACATACATGGCTGTAAAATAGGTTCATGCACAAGATGTCACAAGGTTGTGATAAGTTATGATAGTTTTGTAACAGGATCATATACAATTTTTGTTACAAGGATACAGGTGGTATAACTAGTATAGGTGGTATAACCAAGATACAGGTGATATAACATATTTCTTATAGGGAATAACAAGTTAGTGACAAGTTGTACCATATTATTCATGAGTAGATGATAGGTATATTACAGGTTATAATAGGTTGTCACAAGGTGAAAAAGTTATAATAGGTACAACATCTTACAATAGGTAGATTAGTCACAGGTAGGTGACAAGTTCCTTACGGGTTGTAACAGAATTGTCGTGCGTAGGAGACACGATCATTATAGGTTACAACAGGTGGATTACTCACGACTAGTAATAAATTTGTAATAGATATACGATATATTTGTGATAGGTTATGGCAGGCTTATGACAAGTTATGAGAGGTCTTCTAGTAGGTTATGATAGGTACACAACAGGATTGTAGCTAGGCCATAATGGGTGTTATGGAAGGATCCTTACAAGTTACACAACTTTTATGGTAGGTCATACGAGGTATATACAATAGGTATATGATTAGGTTATCACATGTACCCTAATAGGTTGTGACAAGTTTACAATAAGGTCATGATGAGTTTTAATAGGATTATAATCACTCAAAGCATGGGTTTTGAGTAGAGTACAATGGTTGTCGAGGAACATGCAATGATTGATATAAAATTCCCTAATGAAAGTGCTATATTGAGATTGTAATAATGAATTGGAGAGCTATGGTTTCTTTCACTGTTAGGGAGTATATACATATCTAGATAACAATAATAGGGATTTTCATAGTAAAGCAGAAGTGAATTCATGAGATAGAACAACTATGTTGTTGAAATCTATGATATGTAGGGGAATAAGAAGGAAAAACTTTCTAAACCTTCTCTTATTGATGTGTTATAAAATATTATATGTGATTTGTATGCATGAGCATGTGTGTGATGATTGCATATTGATTGATAAAGATATGTTGGGGTACCAAATAAATTATCTGATATAAAAACTAATCATGGTTGTTGTATTGTTTATGATGCATTCATTTCTCAAGCCAACAAACTTACAGAGAACAACTCTTATAGGTCTAAACTCTTCTTTCATATGAAGGCCTTGGTAATATGAATCACTTGAGGGATTGATAACCAATGAAGGGGATGATTGAACTTGTAAGGGAAAGTACGAAGAGAGGAAAAGAAGAAGCCAAGATAAAACAGATGATTTAATTAAATCTTCGATGTGTTATAACACAATAAGCCACCTTGGAGGTGGTAGCATGGGACCTAAGGGATTACTAGATGTAGTGAAGGGGTACACCACTTGGGTTCAGGCTAATGAGTATTGGGTATGTACCCGATGATGGGAAAGTATAAGCCCCATGAAGTCAACATCCCATCTACTAATACATATAAGTATTGATTTAATTTGCATGCCTTATTTTTTTTGGGTATGAATATATGAATTACGAATTGAAATTCTTAGAAATAGAATGCTTATGGATATAACATTGGTTTTAAAGACATAGTTATAATATGGTTGTATATTTGTTGGATGTTGTAGGTGTACACTGAGAAACTATGATCATTGGAGGGAATTTTACATTAGTGGAAGAAATTATGGGACATGAATAGAGGACCGGTGAAGACAATGGACCTGATAGTAAGTGTTTATTACTGAAGGGTAAAAGGAACACCAAGGCTGATGTTATTCTATGGGGGAGGGGAATGTAACACCCTAATCCCCCCAAAATGATTAATTTAATAATCAATCATTGATATGTGTAGAAGGCTAGAGCGCCCATGTAACATGTATGAAGACCATAATACTTTATGTTGGTGAGTTGAGTTATATCATATGGCTTACATACCCATGCAGATACGTTAGATATATTTTGGGGCCAACATGCCTAGATATATGTGATGTTTTGGTTGTATGGCCAAAAGGTTGAGATTTTAAATACGATGTAAATTGTTGTACATATTTTAATAATAAAATAATGGCTTTCTGCAAATCCCACTCCAAGGTAAATAGTATGGGGGGGAAGTATAACTCCATGGTGAAAAATGAAATGCGGTGATAAGAGAGATGTTGGTGAAAAGGACACCTAAGGCCCATGTAGTGTTAGGTTGTGTCACATGGAAGAGAGATGCCATGTAGTTATATGAAGTATGTGTTTTCCTAAGAATGGGGAAATGAAGATTATGGATTCATTTATTCATGTTTATGGTTTAGTTAGTGAGGCCTAAGTTTAGAATCTGAAACTGATTGGAGTTCTATGAATTTAGTTTTGAGCAACCAATTGGTGAACCCTACGCTTGGGTTCTAAACTGACTAGAATTTGTTTAAGTTTATGCTTTTAAAGGTACCTAGGGAGAAGAAAAAACTCTTACAATCCTAGAGCTAAGATCATCTTGGCTCGCCGAAAGGCACCCTAAAGAGGTGGGCACTACCGAGGGACTAACAAAGCACAAGGAAGGGGTGTTCCACTGTGGTGCATGTTTGGGAGAGTGGGAGCATGTCGTTAGATTTATGTCTAATTCATTGGTACCTTTTTCATTGATATGTGTTTGTTATTTTGTTTTCACTATTGCCAATGGGGTTGTAGCCCCATATCGAGGGTGACCCATGGTTGCTATTTATGAACCATGCAGTCTATGGCTGGTTCAAATGTGGAGAGCCCACAACCAGTTGGTTTTCAATTATTGATAAGTATTCTTGTACCATGTGTACCAATTTTTGTTCATGTGCATTTTTTATTGAAAACCCTAGTTAAGGTTTGGCATTATAAATATGTATTCCACTGTACATTTTATTTATATGCCATGTTTTACAATTATATGTTTTTTATTTATAAAACCTAGTTGGTATTTGGTAATTATGTATATGTATTAAGGTGTATGTATTATTCTATTGTGCATGAGGTTAACATGTTGTTACATGGTATTTTATGTGTAATTATGAGACCTAATAATAAATCCTAAATTGGGTATTTAATGTATGGTTTAGTACCATGTGTTGCATCTATTTAAATGATTATGTTTGCGAACCTAGTTAGGGTTTGTTGCCAATGAGGTTAATATTCCATTATGTTGGATATTCTCTGGCATGTTAACCTGTTGGCTAAATATGTCCACGAATGTTGAATAATACATGGTACATAATGGTTGGGTATTGCATATTTATGCATGCAGATATATAATTTATAAGATAATAAATGGATTCCATGTACAAGTACATACCATGGTTGCACTGATATAGTCAAATTGATATTCATAAAAGGTATTAAATGGTTACCAAGGACTATTCATGGGCTCGGGCGATCACAAGGGCTCTAGAATGAGCCATGGTTTTGGATATTGTACTAAGGTTTTGAGGCTTCCACTGAAATTCTAGTAGTACCTGGGTGTGGTGTGTGGTAATGTTTCCTAGATCAGGGTTGGGGACATTACAACCTGGCACTCTAGTTTTGTATCACTATGGTTTGATGCATGGTATCCTAACGTAGTTCATCTAATTCATTGATCTGGAATAGCCTTTGTTTTTCAATTATGGATAATTGTAGTCCAATTTTTACCATTGTCCTTACTGTCTAGATATTTGTTTCAATAGGAAAAGCCACTCTCTTTCCATTCACTAGGTCGTATGGAGTACATCTGGTAGTAGTTCTCTAGGTTACTCTATAGGTCCATAGTGCTTCAGGGAGTCAGTAAACCTAGTCCTTGAGGTGTAACCTAACAGTCTTGGTGATGATGGACTCAAGCATTTTGTTATTCCTCTCTACTTGTCCATTGGCCTATGAATGATATAGTGTTTCTACCATATTCTTGATCTTGTAAGCATCCATTAATTACTCAATAAGCATCGTATGTTGCATCTAAATTTGCATGCAAGGAGCTATTTCTCCGTAATCTCATGTCCAAATCAAATCACTAGACAACTAAAGTAAAGACCAATAGAGGTACAATAGTGTCCCAACCCAAATGATCAAACATGCTTCAGGCAGTCGGTTTTATATAATACAAAGAAATATGTCTGTACATGGCCTCCTCACAAATTGGGGAAGGATTTTGGATCTGATCCATATTCCCACACTCCACTCGAGCAATCTACCTTGTCCGCACCTGATCTCGATACCTACACATAGCCACAAATAAACAGAGACAAAAAGTGACCTTCCTCGGAATATCGTTATTTAAAAATATCATAGAAACAATTATAAAGCATTTTGAATACAAATAGATACATGGAAGTAACATATGTTTCTATTAATCATGAAAAAATCATATTACAACCATCCATATACCTTCACCTCAAATCTTCCTCTTTGCAATCAGGTAGAGTCTCCACACTATAATAATGAAATGAGCTTGAAGAGAAACTAGTGAGCCCTGGTATTGCACCAAGAGTGTTGCAACTCCCAAGGGCTCCTCAACTCTATTTATCAACCCAGGGTTCGTACAAACTTCAAGGTGACACTGATATATACACAATAGATGGAATTCTACTCATGCCACCCTCAACTAGTTCATTTGATCAATAGGGCTCCAAGACCATTCTTCTACTGAATTAGAGGGAGATTAAGTACTGAAAGTCAAATTCAAAGGTTATCTCTAATGTAGAAAAAATAAATTCTTTTCCAATCTAACTTGTAGATGCTACCAACTTGTAAATTCTACTGAATCAATTCATGAAAGAACACAAGAGATATACTACCTACAGAAAGGAAACTACACTATTTGCAATCAACCATCTCGTTGTCAAATTCACTTGTAAACAGGAAATGATCCTACCAACTCATAACTCAAGATTTCATGCATCATCTATCTAATTCACACTTGCATATAAAGTGACATCTACTTGTGCTAAACATTTGATAAGAAACTAATTCTATTCTATATTGCAGTGAAGGAAAAAGGATGGTTGGAATGACCTACATGATGCCTTTGATCATGGAGTCCAAGATGGAATTATAGGTCAGAACAAGGGAAAAATGGACTGCTACAAGCATGCTATAGGAAGTTGCCACAAGATCCCAGTAATGTTATAGGAAAGGTTTGTAATGCTACAGGAATGCTGCTGAGAAGGTTTGAACAGTAAGAATGATGAGATCAAGAGATGGAAAGTTGGATGGAGGTCGTGGTAAATGGATGAAAGGTGACCAACACCCCTAGCCAATCTCAACACTTCAGGAAGGCAAGTTTTTCACTAAGAGGGCTACTCATGGTGACCTAAGAGACAGAGCTCAAGAACAATATTTGAGATTCATCAAAAGAGGGTGGCGAATTCCTGAATGGAGATGGTGAAAAGGCCCCTTACCTGTAGATCCAATAGTCTTGCAAAATCACATGCACATGCTCTCTTATCATTCACAAAATATCATAACCAGTGGTGGAAAAGATGAGTTGAATTTAAAATCTATATAACTTATGACAAAAAATCTGATCTATGCAATGAATCAACTTCTAAGCTACAAAAAACATATGAAAAACAAGATAGCCAATGTAGACCTTTTTCCAAGAAATCATCAACATAGTATGTAGATTCCTTTAATCATACTCCCATGAGAGAGATGAGATAGAGGTAATAGTCACAGGATTTTTGAGGAAATATATGGACCAATAATAAACTTCCCATTATCATTGCCAAAATGTCAAATACATCACATAAAAAATCAAAAATAGTAGTAACAAGTGCTTGAGATTAATAGATTCTTAGCTGAAAAGAAAGTTCGAATCCTAATGAGCTCTTTGGCATATTTATTTATACAAAAGAGTAGCTACCAACATCTCCCTAGAAAATAGAGATGTTTATCTCCCAAAACTCAAGAAATGTGGATCTAGATCTCCTTGAACTGCACTTGCTTTGTTGCCCATGACCTCGTCCTGCTTGGCTTCCAATGACCTTGAGTTGATGAGAGATAAAGTGGTGATCTTGGCTGATTAAGGGAGTTAAGGAGGTGGAAAACCTCATAGAATCTATCCCTAATGTCTACTCCGAGCTCCCACATTGAAATTATCTCAAAATTTCTTCAATTCCTACATTTAAACCATATTAGGCCACATGACATAGCAAAACATATTTCACCCCTCACTAAGCATAATATAACAAAAAATGTAAATAAATGTGAGAAAGAGATCATTTTAAAGATGGAGGATGGCATTATGACCCTAGATATACCTATTGATCATCCTCATCATCAACCCCCTAATGAATATTTTTCTCATCCTCTAAGCAACTCAGTCATCTATATCAATGTCTTTCATGGCCCTGGTGGCCTTTCTTACATCCCAAGGCGCCTCAGATGGTGTACCCTTTTTAGGATAGAAGCCTACATTTTATTCTATTTCTAACCACTCCTTCCTCTCCTCTTCTTCATTTCTTCCTTCCTGTGGGCCTAGCAATAAGGGTGGACTGAGTGTTGGGATGGGGTCCCCTAGGTTAGTTTGGGGTCAAGATAACCCAAGTTTTGGTACAATTTTTGTAACTAATGTAAAGTCTCTGCGATTTGTGGATGCGGAGCGCGTAGATGAATAGGACTCAAAGAGGCTTAGCCCGTTGTTTTATGTAAAGTTTTGAGTCGGTTTTGAGATTTACCCATGGTCCGCGACCATGGCATTGTATGAAAAAGGCTATAAATAGGTGTGTCAGCTTAGAGAGTCTAAGGTATTAAGAAGTAGTATGAAGAATTGATAGAAAGGAGAAGTTGGTAAGATAGAAGAAGAAAGGCTCTACAACTGAGTGTGCAGAGGCCTAGGTAGAGTCTGCAGCTGAGTCTGTAGACCCTTGCAGCTGAGTACACAGGGAAGTTTTGAGTCTGTAACCTTGAATTGAATATCAATAATGACAGTTTCCAAAGAATTCTTGCCTATATCTATTTATCTCTGTTTCTGTTAATGTTATATGTTGTCAATGAATGATATGTTTTATGGAATATTGATTTAATGTTACGTGATTCTCTTGAATAAGTGTTAATGATGTACACAATGCATGTCTAAGTACTTTTGTGAAGACTCTGATGAATTCTCTAGTGTTTATGAATAACTTAAGTAAATCTGCGCAAACCCTAATTTAGGATTGCTCTCTGATGCACGTAAGTAGACAAATTGATTGTTAAGGGTCCACAAGGACAGGTCGTAGACCTTCGTGAAGGTCTGAAGGTTGTTATAACAGAGTTGCAGCAACATGCCCTAAGAGTGTATAGTTTTGAATGAAGGAAAATCTGAGGCATTGAAAGACATAACACTAGTCTTTGGATGCAGAAACTTGGTTCTTGTACCCCCCCCCCCATACTGCTTCAGGTGAGACTACAGCCTACGCTACGCAGGTTGTTGCCGAAAGGGCCAGTAGTGTAGGGTTTTGTTGGTTGGCGCAGCTAACTCTAAACTTGGGTCAGGACCCCCTAAGCCAACAAATGGTTCTGTTTCTAGGAATGGGACCTTCTTGAAAGAGATGTGTGATGTCGCATCATTGGAATCCGATCAAGAAATAAATTGAAAAGTGGTTGGATCAGAAGATTCACAAGTCCACGACGCAAGAAAACAGTAATCCATGCCTGTCGAAGGAAGAGTGGTTGAACATATATCTGTATACAGAGATACACGAGATCTTCTTCTACACTTTTCAAATTGAATTATATGAGTGGTTAGCTAAAGTGACAGATAGTCAGGGACAGAGGAAGCTCAATAGTCCTATAGTGTGGACTCCATAATTAGTGCGACAGCTAGAAACCTCTGAAAACAAGATCTCGCGGGCTATTGATCATTGCCTGGATCGAATTCTAGGAGGATTTGTTACAAAATTTGCAGTTGACACCTCAGTCAGCTATAGCGAAGTGGAGCGATGATTTTTCATGACCGCGAGGTAAGTATTTAAGATCATTGAATACTTGAATTAAAATGTTATTATGTGAAAAACGGTTGATGCCATTACCTTAATGGTCGAAGCTACGCAGAGTGGACGATTCTTTACAAATCGAGAAGGATCAGGACCAGAGTATAGTCCATTGATTGGACCTCCTCTAAGTGACGACGAAGGGGCGGAACAGACTTTGTCGCAAAGCGCTGTTCAACTAATCACTTAGGGGATTCCTCAAGTAAATCATTCATCCACTCCACCTCCACCTCCACCTCCACTGCATACACCATTTCCCACACCTCGACCTCCACCACGACCATTCAACATGGTGAATGCGATGAAGCTGTCGATTTTCAAGGGCATAGGGAGTGAAGATGCAGATTATTTTTGGTTTGTTGCAAATGTTGTGTGGAAAATGCAACAGATTACTAATGACAATATAATGAAGGCACAGTTGATTACCGCTCTACAGGATCACGCGCTAACTTGGTATATTAAGTATTGTTCTGATAATCCTCTTGCAATGCTAGCAAAGACTAAGGTGGATTTAAACAAGGAGTTTAGTAAGCCTAAGTCTAACTCACAGTCAGTAATTGGATTTAAAGAAATCATGATGAGGGTCGATGAGACGCCTTGGGAATTAGATCAAAGGTTGAAGTGTCAGATTCAAGAAGCTAACATGCAGCTCACAGATAGTCAGCATCGCGAATGGTTTATAGCTTCGCTTCTGCCCCACCTGAGAATTTCTCTGTCACAACAGAAGATAGGAACGCAGGCAGAAGCCTTGGAAATCACAATGAGGTTACATGCATCACCTATTCAGGATGCCACCTTGGGGGTACAACAGATCCACTCTTAGTTACAAAGCCTACACCTAGAATTATAGAGTTTGAAGAAAGACAAGGAGACTAAACCAAAAGTGCACGCGGAAGTCTAGTGTTTAAAGTGCAAGAGCCAGGGGCATGATAAAGACCACTATCCCATGTACGTGAATTATATTACAGGAGGGGGACCAATTCCCCTGAAACCAGAAGCCCCAGCAGGGCCGAGCGTGGGGGTTGTGCTATGGTGTGCTATTTGTCAGGTTGTTGGACAACATGTGACGAATAATTGTCATTTACTTCAAAAGTTCATCCAAACACCCTAGCAGTTGTTCTATAACTTTTGCAAATCGGTGGGCCACGATGAGTGCCACTGTCGAAGCTATGGGCTGATGATGGAAAGAACGCCTACATATCGGATGTAAGCAGAAACGCAGCCTCCAGATCAGGCCACCAAAGGAGTACACGGAGGTTACCAGGGTCGAGGACGGGGCCGAGGAAGAGGAGGACCAGGTAGAGGCTGGGGTTAGATTATCTGCTACAACTGCGAACAACCAGGGCACTATGCACAAGAGTGTCAGAATCCTACACACCCATCATTATAGACAGTTTGACCATACTATATAAGAATTCCCGGTGCTGATAGATAAGATGCAGGAGAAGAAAGCGCAGCCTCAATAGCCTATGTAGAACTTACAGATGATGAGAGCAGAGCCCCACGAGGATAGGAGAAAAATGACCTTCGCGACGGAATGGGGTTTTTTTCAATACACTATGATGCCATTTGGACTCAAGAATGTGTATGTGATATTTTCTCATGTATTCATAGCAGTGTTCAAGGAGTTCATTCATAAGTTCCTGGAAGTCTACATTGATGACTGGACGGTGTTTGGATTAGTGAAGCGCCATGTAGCAAGTCTATGCCTAATGTTGGATACATGTCAGATCACGCTGAATTTGAATAAATGCATATTTTGTGTTCCCTTTGGGATCTTGTCGGGTCACATGGTGTG
The DNA here is from genome assembly GCA_031772625.1 of Pinus tabuliformis. Lineage (NCBI taxonomy): Eukaryota > Viridiplantae > Streptophyta > Pinopsida > Pinales > Pinaceae > Pinus > Pinus tabuliformis. The sequence goes on from CM062815.1 coordinate 154,747,797, forward strand.
AAAGCAAGGATTGATGGTCCCCACAAAGATTTTGGTAATTGTGAATTTGGAAGCCCTTAGGAATGTCAAGCAGCTACGTGCAACACTGGGACATATGGGAAACTACAGAAAATTTATCAAAGCTTACGCTCAGATTACTGCACCCATGGAGAAACTATTAAAGAAGGATGCAACATTCTGTTGGGACGAAGAATGTTAGCGCAACTTAGATGTGTTAAAAGAAAATATGGTCACTGCGCCGATCTTGGTATTCCTTAATTGGAAAAGGGAGTTTCATGTACATGTGGATGCCTCTAGCATTGCATTGGGTGCAGTGCTAATGTAGGTAGGTGAAGGAGAAATGGACCATCCTATAGCCTTTTCTAGTAGGAAATTATCGAAGGCCGAGAAGAATTGTTCAACGACTAAGCGCGAAGGATTGGCCATGGTGTACACGCTAAAAAAATTCAAACATTGTCTGTTAGGAGAGCATTTCAAGATGTACATAGATCATTCTACCTTGAAATACTTGATCAATAAGCCTGTGTTGGGGGGGAAGATCTACAGATGGTTGCTATTATTCTAGGAGTATGACTTTGAAGTCATTATGAAGCCAGGAAGGTTAAATGTGGGGCCTGACCATCTGTCGTGGATCCAAAAAGGAGAGGAGCCTAATAATCTGGTGGAAGGTTTTCCATATGTGCAGCTCTTTGCGATGCGCATAGCAGACGATCATTTTGTAGACATTATTCATTTCATGACTACAGGGATGGCACCGGAAGGATATGCAACCCGGAAAAGAAAGGAGTTAGTAGTGCACGCGGCCGATTTTTCAGCCATTGTGGGACATCTGTATAAGATGTGTGCAGATGAAATCTTGTGAAGATATGTGCCGGAATTTGAGTGGGATAACATTCTTGCTGAAGCTTATGGGGGAGATGCGGGACGCCATTATGTAGGAAAAGAAACTATGCATAAGATTTTGCACACAGGTCTATGGTGGCCAACTTTGCACAAGGATTCCAAGGCATATTGTAAGGCATGTGATGCATGTCAAAGAACTGGAAGATGATCGCGAAGAGATGAGTTACCCCTGCATCCTCAAGTATCCTTGTAGCCATTTGAGAAGTGGGCGATTGATTTTTTTGGACCAATTCAGCCCCCTAGAAAGAAAACAAGCATGCGCTATATTATCCCCACCATAGAATATCTAACCATATGGGAGGAAGAACAAATGGTTAAGGATTGTATAGGGGCTACGGTAGTAAAGTTTTTTTTTTAGTATGTCTTAACCAGATTCCCTTGCCGGAAAGTGTTGATGAGTGATATGGGTACGCACTTTCTGAACGAAACAATCAGTGCTTTGACTGAAGAATTCCAGTTCTACCACCAAAAGAGTACACCCTATCACCCACAGGCCAATGGAACTATTGAAGCCTTCAATAAGATTTTGGAGAATGCATTGACGAAGATCTGCAACACACAACAAAATGACTGGGATGTGTGCATACCTGTAGTACTATGGGCTTATAGGACTACTTGTAAGAAGCTGACAGGGAAACCACCATTCATATTAGTATATGGGGTCGAAGTTGTAATGATGATGGAGTACATTCTTCCTAGTTTGTACACAGAAACACTGATGGATATGGTAGATCATGAGGCCTTGGAGGAACGGCTTGCGCAACTAATGGAGCTTGAATAAGACCAATTTTTGGCAGGATTCCATCAACAAGTGCAGAAGGAAAGCAGAAAAGCATGGCATGCTTGCCACATCAAGTTGCACAAGTTCAAGGTAAATGATCTTGTCTTGTTATATGATATTAAATTCACTAAATTTCTGAGTAAATTCCAAATACATTGGTTAGGGCCATATATTGTCAAAGAAATTACAGATGGAGGTGCAGTTCAGCTTGCGAAGCTAAATGGGGAACCCTTCCTGTGAAGAGTGAATGGAAGCAGGTTGAAGTTGTATACAGGGGATCCTACACAATGACTATATGGCAGAAGGATAGTATTAGTGCTTCAGGCATTTGCAAGGGAGCGCGAGACTATAAACTACACTGCCCAGCTTGGAGGAAAATGCAGTGAGAAGGTTGCGTGGAGAATGACGGAGACACAACCCAGGAAGTTGCGCTATGGGGGAAGGTACCGCACAATGCAGTAGGAAAATGACCATTAGAGTTACTGTTCATGACTTGATGGCCAGAAGACGGTTAAGTGGAGCGGGTTGGCAGAAATTAAGTCAAAAATATTTGAAGATCTGCCGCCAAAACAACATTTATTGTTAGAAATTAGGGGGAATGATCGGATTTGACTTCAAAACCCCCTATAAATTACGCATGTTGGTCCAATAGAGAACAATTTGCGCTCTCATAGTTATTGGTGAATTTCGTTGTCTGTTTTCTATGAACCAATTGGTTTGGGAAGATTTAGTCACTAACACTGTGTTTGTCGAATTGCCTAAGATAAACCAAAAGCTTATTCTTGAGCAAATGTCTACACCAATTCCCACTAGAACTGTTAGTACTGGTGATGTTGCCTCTGAGACCATTGCCCTAGAACTTGTAAGTATGAAAGCTCCGGCTACTGTGCCTATGGCCTCGAGGTCGCCTAGGCCGAAGCCTACCCCTACCAGAGAAAGCCAACCTGCCAAACCCAAATAATCTGTGAAAGATAAGAAGAAGAAGGTGTCAGTGCATGCCTCCCCAAGAAAACATACTGAAACCCAAGAAAAACAAAAGAAAGATACGCAGTCGAAGAGGATAGTGGACCTAGAGGCGGAAGAAGCCCAGGGAACAAAAGATATTGATGCTGAAGGAACGGAACCCATAACAAGGTTACCCAAGTATATCCCTCCACGAAAGGGAAAAGCAAAGGTCACGAAGGACTCGGATGTTGAGAAATTCACAATATCCACACCCCTGCTACCTGAGCAGGTCCCTTTTGAAGGCCCTCAGCTTGCAAGGGTCCCGTTGCTGAAAATGGAGGATTGGGACCTCATTGACCACGCTAAGTTTCCACACTTGGTGACGAACAAGTATATGTGAAGGGTCTAATATGCAGAATCCGGTGTCACAATGTTGGAAATGGAGGAATGGGTCTGCAGTGTCAAGCACTTAAGGTTACTCAATCTGTTGTGGGTACCACATTACCACCGCACCCCCATCAATACGATATGTGTGCGCTAGCTGCTCACATTGGTGCATGATGGTTGTTTATGGCTAGGAGGGCATATCCCCATTACATATATGCTCATTCATAGAATCACACACCTGCCTTATAAATGCGCAAACCTAGCTAAGGAGTTTGGCAGAAATACTAGGGAGAAAGACCTTGCAGAAAGGATGAAGAGGGATTATGACCTCCTTAAAAAGTCGTGAGGATATTCCATTATTTCTATAATAGACTAGGTATTTCAATTGGCTACCCAAATTTTAGCAGGGAAGGTGATGCAGAAATGCCGCGCGGACGAAGTTCAAGCGCTAGTAGCTTCTCTAGTTGCACAATGCGTGAAAGGCATACAGTTTAATTGGGAAAGATACAACTACTGGTGCTTGGACAAGAAATTTGGGCATGATTTGAGTCCCCAGGAGGTCAAAAACACTCAAAAAATGACCTCTGTGCCCCTATTTTGACACACAGGAAGCAGTCTTGGGAGAATGAAGTTTTGGAGGGGCAAATGAGCACCAAATTTAGAAATTCCACTTAGGTTGGAAATTAGACAGGCCAGGCTTTCCAGCAAGCACACTTGGGCACAATTTGGACTCCAGAAGGTACCTCAAAATCACCTCCAAAGTGGCGTGTCGCATATAGAAATGGGCGCAGCGCATATAGAGAAAAAGGCCAAAATCGCGCCCGTTTCGCGAAATTTCGATTCGCGACTTTCTCCAAGTGGGCCCGCTCATTTACACTATATTTTTCTCGGCAACTAAGGCAATGTTTAAAAAGCATTTTCACTAAAGGTGGGCTCCTATCCAAGTGGCAAAGGAAAGCGAGTAGTCACCCAAGCCATTTTTCATTTTTGTAATGCTGCACTTGTCACTAATGGTTGGCTTTCCACTTCCAATTTGTAATGATTCGAAAAACTCCCCAACTCTTGGTCGTTCTATTTCCTCATGGCATAGTCTATTTATTGTATACAAACTATTTGCAAAGGGTTGGTTGGCTTGTAATTTCTGGGAGACTGTGGGAGAGAAACTCAGTTCTTCATTGTATATTTTGACAGAGGATTAATGAAAGGCAGCGGCTCTGTTTCATGAGATTCATGTGGTTGTGAGTGTAGAAAATGTGTCTCTTATGTTTCCTATGTATTTCGTTATGTTTCACAATTCATTTCATATTCATTTCCAGTGAAATTTTCTAAGTTAGATAAGGTAGAATTCATTTATATTGCTCTACCTGAGGGAAAATTTCATGTTCAGTTTTCTTCTTCCGTTGAAAAGGATTCATGTACTTATGCCCTTTTCACTCTCCTAAGCAATCTCTCCATTCCACATTATTTCGAACTAAATTGCTATACTTTCCGCCGGTCTTGCTTCACGAAGTAATCTATGCCTTTGTATTAAATTCTCTGTTCATTGCTGTCCATTGGTCCCATACCATCCCAGAAACTCAGCCATTCATAAAAAATTGTTTCTTGTATCCATATTCACTTACTAGCCTAAGATCAATATTTCACTGTAAGTCATCTCAGACCGTTTTTTTTTATCTATTCACTGAGTGTGACTCAGAGAGAGCCCTCTCCTATTCTGGTAGGGCTAGCTACCAGACTGAGCATGGTTTGTGGTTACCCAGAATTTTGCCTTTCTTCAGCCTAAGGCAGATTTAGGTGCTAACATAGTGGCGACCATACTAGGGAAGAAAATGATTTGCTTGAAGATTGTTTTGCCCCAGTACATATCTCAAGTTCAGAGCTAATGGTTGATGGTGAACAACGATCAGACATAAGAAGACGGCTGAAATCATTCACCTGGCGACTCCTTTCACTGAAGAATCCAGCAACCGGTGCTTCATGGTGACTCCACTACAGAGGGATCAGTAGCTTTGAGAATTTTTTTTTAAAATGGAGCGGATTGCAAGAAGATATGCTCCCATGAGCTGAGATCACATTCCAGGCTTTCCAAATAAGATTCTGAAAGTAGATTGGTCAAGGAATTTGCCTACGTTTAAAGATGATGGTAAGAAGGACGCTGCTTTACATCTAGTTCGATTTCACATGCATATTCGCAAGTTGAAGGTTGATTTTCCTGAAGATTGCTTAATGAAGATATTCCTGGCCACTCTAGAAGGTGAAGCCCAATCTTGGTATGAAAATTTGCCCGCTGCTTGTATTTACTGTCTAAAGGATTTTCATGCCATGTTCATTGAGAGATATAAAGAATCTTATCCATCATTAAATTTAGTTCAGGATTGTTGCAAGCATGCTTATGGTTTTATTGAAAGCCTTGAGAAATATTATGAGGATGATAATTTCATGGATGAAGAGATCATGGAAGCCCTGTATGAAAATCCATTTCAGCAGCATAAAGACGATCATGAAAATTTGCAGCAGGATCAAGATCTTAGTACGGTGGAAGATGAAGGAATTTTGCATCTTGACAGTCAACAGGAATTACATGAAATGGATCAGCTATATGAGGAAAATTTGTATACTCCTTCACTTGAAATTAATGAAGACAATCACTGTTTGAGCAAGAGAAAACAAAAAGTGTTATCTCCTCTGTCTGAAAATGAGATAGATCAACTCTTGAATGGTCAGGTTATAGCTCAAGTTAACGCAAATCTGCAGTGTGCACATGGTCAAGAAGATGACAGTAGAACTTCTTCCTCTGGTGAAAATGATGATAGTCTTGTAAGCAGCTTTATAGATCAGCAGGTGGAAGATTTCCATATGGCTGAAAGTGATGAAAGAAAAAGTGTCGTTTCAGATCTGTGCATAGAAGAAGACATCATGCAGGGAAGTCAAGTTTCAAATTTAGATTGTGATGACCAAGAAAACCTTGTACTAATTCCCATGAAAGAGAATTCTACTATTAAAATCACCTGGAATGAAGAAAACAGAGTTATGAATCCAAATGTTCTCATGTCATCAGAACACGGTCTTCATAAAGAGGTAATCCAGTCCGCTCATGAACAACAAGGTGAGAGCTTTGTTCAAGTAATTGAAAAAGTTTCTCTGGATGAATCGTTGGTAGATGATAGAAATGTCATGGTTGAGTTTCATGAAACATCCGAAGTTGCTTTTCTCATGATTGATAAATATGATGAATATAATGAGAATCTGGTTGTCATATCGTATGAAGATGACCTACCATATATTCAGACTTTAGCAGACCAGACTATTCAGGATTCCCTTTCAGATTCTTCCTCATGTGTCTCATGTTTTGAAATGTTCTTTGAAGAGGAAATCTGCTCACCTATTTGTTTAGAATTTTTTGAAGACCAGGACCATAATTTTTATGAAGCACATTATGAAGGAAGATCAGAATCAAGAGAAAAAGATACCTTGTTTTTTCAGCAAGAGATCAATCTTCATGTTTTTCAGGATCCAATGGCAGATTTGTTGCAGTCAGCAGTGAAGGTGATTATTGCAATATTCAGTGATGAAGGAGATCATGGTCAATTATGTTTTTGGATGCCCAATTACCAGTATCTGTTGTTGACCAGAAGATCTGAGCAAGAGAATCAATCAAGGAGGCATCTACTTGATTGGTTACATTGGAAGACACACTACACATGATTGTACATATTGCATTAGTACGCAGGTGGCTTTCATCATGATTTGAAACCCTCGAATCTTGATGGACTGCTGCCATTGAATAAGTTTTGTCAGTTCTTGTTTTAGTTAAGTCAGTCATGAGTCATTTCCTTTTGCATTGAGTCGGTTTTTCCAGTCATTTCAGTTTGCATTGAGTCGGTTTTTCCAGTCATTTCAGTTTGCATTGACTCAGTTTGAGTCAAGTTTCAGTCAATAAATTGAGTCATGTTGGTTTCTCGGGATAATGGACTCCATAGCCCAATGGACGAAGGCAGTGGCTAGCTCTTCCAGAGATATGTTGTTCTTGGCACCTCCAAGGAGCTACCATCCCCCATTGGAGCCAATGTTAGAGTCGGTCTGGTCAGTCCTCCATCAGAGATCAAAACTCTTTATGCATTTCATTTTTAGGAGTCCTGCTCCATTCACTCAGCTACATTCCGCTAGGGGCATGCCATAATCTGACGGAAAAGGTCATGCTAGTCATTTCCCCTCATGTCTGGCTCCTGCTGGCTTAGGTATTTTGTCAATGATCACTAAAGTCCATGACAGTCAAGGTCTGGTCCTTTAATGGACAAAAGTCATTTTCGATAATTAGGTCTAGGGATTAATCAATTTGGTCTTTAAATATGTCCAGTAAAGCCATGCAGGACAGAGTGAGGCCTTTACAAAGTAATGATTCAGAGAGTTTCATCATCATATTGATAAACTTCGACTGTTCTTCAAAACTCTGTTTTGAAGAAAAGTCAAACAATGTCATTGGTGATAAAATCTTCAAAAAAGTCGTCAATTGATTTCTTCAGATGCAGGCATGGTTGCCGTGGCCAAATGTCCTGTCGTGCAATCCCTAGAAAGAGTGCCAAAAATTTCATCATTTGAGCTAAAATTTCAAAGGGAAAGTGAAAATCAGTGTTGCTTTAAGTCAGTGAAAAAGTGTCAAAACATAACATTAGAAAAATGGGTTTTTGAAGAAGCAAAAATTTAACCCATGACTTCCAAGTCTTTATATACAAGTTTCCACCAAAATCAAAGCCATTGTGCAAATCAAGTGCATAGGGAGAAATTGCAAAGTGTTTGAGTGTGCATCGTGCGTGTTTGGAGCAAGGTTGGAGGCAGTTTTCAGGGCGTGGCGCATATACACAGGGGCACGGCGCACACAGATCCATCCCTCAGTGTATTTTTTCAACGGGTGTGGCGCACACCCACAGAGGGCCAAAACCATGCCAAATTTCCTCAAATTTCTTGTGAAGCCCATCAAATTGAAAGGTAGGCTCTATGACATGACTTGTTCATCAAAGTTTATAAATGATATGGTGGTTTATGGCTATGTTTGAATGCAACAAAACTCATAAAATCAACCACAAGAAAACACCAAAGGCCATTGTTGCTAGGGTTGCATAATTGTGGTATTGAGGCCAAGGTTCCATTTTCACCCACCATTTTTCCCTCACCTACCATTTTTCCCTACCCTCCCTTTCTCATTTTTCCTAGTATCCCTACCCTAAAACACTACCAAACCCTATTCTCTTTCCCCTCCTCTTATTTGTCAACATAACACTGCAAAAACCTACCCTATCAAATACCCAAACCCCCTACATATCCCTAAACAAACTTCTCCCCATAACCCCTATTCCCATCACATTACTCCCCTCCTAATACTCCCTTTTGTTTCATTGTGACAAAATTTCATCATTTTGTCACACAGAATGGGTCGTTCTTGCGGACAAGACCGACCTCCCTAGTATCTAATGATATCTAGCAACAAACAAACCAATCAAATTCTATCTTTCTCTAAATATGCAATTTATAAATAAAGGCAAACAAGTGTTTTAGGCCTACCTTGGGTCCAATGCAAGTTTGTGGAAGCCTCGCTTCGTTGATCCAAATGAGCTCCCTTGTAGAGAATCTGCAAACGTAAACAAGCACACAAATTAAATAGCACCTGAAAAGCCAATATAATAAAGCATACTTATCATGATGATCAAGGAATTCATGAAACAAATCACATAAGACAATTTGTTGAGAAAAATGAATCTGATTGTATTAATTTAAATTAAAGAAGAACTTTACAACCTGTGCCTTGATGCTGTACAAGCTCCTCCCAGGGTCCAGCAAGAAGTCTCCTCTACTTTGACAAGTTTCACTCTCTTCCCAATGAAGCCAAAAGTTATGTGATCTCTCCTCTCAAGCTTAACTAGGAAGTCTCAATTCCAACAGCATTTACCCTCAAAAATGTTCAGCTTCTAACCTCCCTAGAAACTAGCCCAATGCCTAATTTATAGTGCAATGGAGGGAAGTTACTAGGTCCACCTTCAAAGGGATAAAGCCCTCCTTCAAAGGGATAGCTCCTCTCATCAAGGGATTAGCTCCTTCACTTTTGGGATGCATGAACCACCTAGGAGCAAACCATCCACGTCACGATTCCTTCTAGAATCATCTATAATTAACCCAAAGTGAGTTTTTAAGAATAAACTTGTGCCTTTTTTAATTTCACAGGGGTCCGCACCCACTCCTTTAGAGACAGAGCGGGCAAGTCCGCAGGTAACATGAACAGGGGGTACGGGACCGCAGGCAATAGTGAGAGAAAGTGTGGAACCAGAGCTTTATTGATTTTCAAAGTCTTTCTCTCATTTTCAAAGCTTGACATGAAGAGCTGAGGTTTGAGACTTGCTTAGGAGGACAGTATGAATGATGATAGACCCATACTGACTACAAATAGTCATGGTGACAATATTTTGTGTAACAGATTGCCCCCTAAAGTGCGAAGTCTGTAGTAGATGAGGATTTCATTTATCATCTAAGAAGAGTGAAGTACTTTATCATTTCGAGGATCATCTTGTGGAGAGCCCGGTTGGAACCTGTAAACACATTCAATGCAAAATATATATATGAGATCATATCATCGTTGAGGTAGGCATTCCCATACTCAGACCAAAACTGACTAGAAAACTAACTACTGCTCTGATATAGGAATGATCTTGTAATACATCACAACTATAGACACATGTAGACACAGTATGGACGCAACCATCTGTTTATGAATAGTCCATTGTATAATGAATACAAAATTCCTCGCAACTTGGATGGTGGAAACTAGATCCAGGGTCTTGATTTCTACTTCCCGAAATAGTACGATTCTAACCATGTGAATGAATGTGTCGAAGTGGAACATGGTAGAAACCACTTGATTACCAGTCAATGATGTAAACTCTTAACAAATGTGAGAGAATCCACCAGTAATGTCAATGGCTCTCAAAGTACTCAGTATAATCCATGAGATGTGAATATATGTGTTGATGTTGAACATGTCACGGAATCCTTTGATCGAAGGTCAATGATGCAACCTATCGTCGAAGGCGAGAAACCTGCCATTGAGGCATGCAGATCCCAAGGTACTAACGATTTCTAGATCATCTTTCTAGATAATGAGCTGAAGTTGATAGAAAATGATCTGTCGTAGGCAAGCCCACAACACGAAATCATAGATCAAGTTTGAAGAAATTTAGTTGCAAGGACTGACTCATGGATGGTCAAAATGGATGACAGATATTTCGCAGATGAATGGCTTATTTGCACTGACCTCTTGAACACATAACGACACAGCAGATGGTTTGGTGACAATTGACCCAAAGTTAATACCCAGAAACCGACTGAAGACTTTCAATATGGTTTGATCAACTGTTAGGCAAAGGATTTCCCAACCCAAGTGAATAAAAGTGTCGTGTTCAAGAGTGGTTACAAAGTATGACAAGCAAGCTCATTTTTCTCTCTTTTCCCCCACCATTTCTGGCAAGTACCTCTTTATTTTTGACAAGCTTGAGGAGGATAACATTTGCTTGATTATAAGCTCATCCTTCGGATGAGTCCAACTTAGTTTCAATTCGAACCCTAAGAAGGAGTGGTCTGTTCCTGTTTGTAATTGAACAGGTCCTTTACTATTAAATTTTAACGAGTCAAGTATAGGAGAAACTCAGCGTTTTTCAATTTTAGAGAGTCTGAAAAAACTTAAGAAGAATCCATGGTTGTCCTTTTTCGTAAATTTGTGTCTCCCAAGCCCGAAAAAGTATAAAATAATACTTGAGAGAACCGCTTGATCATTACGACCAAGGAGTACTTTTCATAGTTAGTGCCTCTGATCCGAAAAAGTAAAAAAGCGATCAATGACACGTCGTTTTATAACCAATATCGAATTTGAAACGACAAAAATCCGGCAATCTTTTCATGTTTTTACGGTCAGAAAAAGAGTTGTAAGTGGACCGTCTTTTTAGTTCCGTTTTAACGAGCTTAAAAAGAAAAACTCAGCAATCTTTTCATGTTTTAGGAGTCAGAAAAGAGCTTAAAGGTGACTCTAATGTTTTTTCGTCGAAAATGACTGATTTCGCCTGAAAAATCCGTTATCCTGAATAAAAACTCAAACATTACTCATACCTGTTTAAAATGGATAAAAATGCTTCAAAAGTTACCTCTTTAAAGTGAAACATAAACAAATTAAAAACTCATTTATTCAAAAACTTATAAAAAGGGCTTTTGTAAATTCATTTTTACCGTTTGACTTCAGAGTGAGAAAAGAGAGCTTTTGGTCAGAAACTTCCCGTGAAGATTGCGGAAAATCCGTCCGTTGGAATCAAACGTCATCTCCTCCAGGTAATCTAAATCATCCCACTCTTTAATTTCATCCATTTCAAATTTGTTTTTAGGCTTTGATTTCATTTTTAAAGGGATTTTTAGGTTAGAAACCCACGCGCGGGGGTTCGCAAGCATAGCACAAGTAACCTACGGACCCTGAATTTTTCGTAAAAGGGAAAAAGTCAGGGGTCCGCACCTGCCATGAAGTCAAAGTGCAGGCCCACGCACTGTCTCTAACAGAGAGGGTGTGGTCCCCGCAGCAAGGGTTTTTAAACCTAAATTTCTAAAATTTCACCCAAAAATTTTTCTTTTAGATATTCTAATTCGCCTTTTTGTTGAGTGTAGAGTATACATCATGCTTGATTGGTGAGAATGGGAGCACGAGGATGTAGATCTCACCATGATAAATCATCAACCTTTGATTGATGCATTTAAGGCATGTGGCTTATACAAATTCTGGGCCATACCTGGCATGAGGGCCCAGGTGGACTTTTTGCAATGGCTGGTAGACAAGTGGAGCATACAGGACCAGTGCTTCTTCATTGGTGGTCACCAGCTCGAAATGGAGCTGGCAGACATTTACTTCTTGACTGGTTTGCCTAAGAGAGGTGAACACTTGACTCTATTCGGAACTAGGCCAGGTGGCCAGTCTGTCGATAGCCTCCGGCTAGAGTTTTGAAACGACCAGACTAGAGACAAAGGGATAGATATCAAAACCATATCCCTTCCTGAACTAAAAGAGTTTGCGTTTACTGTTACCAGGCTCTGCGGAAGCGCAGCACTACATATAGCCACTGGATCCCAGATGCAGATGGCAGTAGACTGCTTTTGAGGCACCATTTTCAACTAGTGCGATGTTGTGTTGGCTAATATAAAAGGCCAACTGACTAGAGAAAAGAACGGACAACTGAAGACCTTTGGATATGGTGCTTTAGTCGCGAGCTTTGGTCTGGAGAGGGTCCCAATGTTGGTCCCACAGCATCTCACTGTCGGAGCTGGACTTCCTCGAGAGCTCAAACTGATGCGATGGGTTGCAGTTATGGCCCGTCATCCTGAGGAGGGGATAGAGGTCATTCGATTCACTCCTGAGTATTTTCATTGGTTGGAGAACCAAGTTTTTGCTATTCAAGACTTTCCTTACGCTGGGGTAGATTTTCGTGGTGACCCAGACATGGCACTTCCACCAGGAAAGCAATGGGATGATTCAAGTAAAATCATTTTCAACATTTTCTAATTTAACTTTTTTTTTGTTTTTATCTCGTCCCAAAATTGATAGTAAAAGTTTCAAATGCATATATAGGTCCACGGCGACTAGCCACTCTCTGGCCCTATGAGAGGACACAACCAGCTGCAGCAGCACCAGCCCTACAGGACGAATCAACAGAGACCTTAGCCGAATTGGAGATCCATCTAGAGCGATTGACAGGAGACATTCCGGAGACCAGCATAGATGACATTCCTCTTAGGCTACAACGCTATGTGATTGGGATCCCAGGACCTTTCAGGAGGTTCCTTTGCAGGGTGGCCCGTACAGTGGTTTCTTATCGAGATCATCACCAGTGATAGCATGATCGCCTGTTGTAGACATATATGACATTTTATGCTTTTTGTACTATCATTTTTGCCGATCATATGGTGTTTTTCAACCTATGATCGAAGACGATGTATATTTGACACACTCCTATGTTATACTATATCACTATTACCGGCTTATCTTGTAAAACATGTTATGGAATGTTTTTAAATTTACTTGTATGATTATTGCAAATGTCTACTTAACATTCGAGAAGCAATTGAATCTGCTAATGTATTTAAATATCTTGGAATATGTTGATATTCAATATAGTCAAATTCACGTTCCAAGAGACGAACTCTCAAAAATAATCTCAATAACACTGGATTTCTAATGGCATATACTCTATTAAGCTGTAATACAACGAGTTTAGAATCTAACCTCACTATCAAACTCTGAATCCCAAATGAAATAGATTCAGATAATAACTCAATCACTGCACTATACTCGGCAATGTTGTTTGTTGTTTGACCGAGGCTTACCCCATGCATAGATACCAATTCGTCAAAGGGCGAATAGATAACCCAAGCTGCGGAAGAAATGTTCCATGTATTACAACAAGCACCATCAGCAAAACCAATGTATGTTTGGAGAGGCGTCGACATCTACAATATCAAGAGTAAAATCAAGATAAGCAGGAATAATGACAAAAACACTCTCTAAGCTAAGCACACTTTTTAAACTAAAACACACCAGCTAGAAAGAAAACTAACCCTAACTAAAAATCTCCACACCCAGATTTAAGCATAATACCTCTTCAGGTAAAGACCATTTCTGGGTTTACCTAAAGAGACCCCGTCAAAGTCTAGCAATTCATAGGCCCCTTTTGCTAGCTTTCACTTAACAACATAAGGACCATGCCAAATGGGTACGAATTTACCAACGCCTAATTTATCAATTGCTTGATCGTACAATAAGACTAGGTCTCCTTCCGAAAAATTTCGAGGGGTAACGTTTCGATCATAATGAGCTTTAATACGTTTGGCATGAGTTTTGATCACTAATGCAGCATCACGTCGATTCTCATCTAGCTGAGCCAAGTATAACAAATGTTTTTCCTCTTCGGAAGTGGCTGGAAGTAATTCGATGCCCATTTGCAATGACAGGATTTCGCATTCAATAGGTAACACAACTTCCAGACCATAAACTAGTTGGAAAGGAGTGAAACCGGTTGACGTTTTTACTGAGGTTCGATATGCCCAAAGCGCTGAAAATAGCATGTTATGCAAATTCGACCTATGAATCCCAATGATTCATCGAATCATGATGACTAGAACTTTGTTGATGGCTTCAACCAAACCATTAGCCTGTGGATAATATGGAGTTGAACTATCGTGATGCAAGCCAAGTTGGCTTGTAAGTTCAGTCATCATAATGTTTCTAAAATGACGCCCATGATCAGTGATAATCGCTTGTGGAACACCAAACCTAGAAATTATATGATTGAACACGAAAATCGCAGCAGTTTTGCTGTCTGCCTCAAATGTAGGCATCGCCTCGGCCCACTTGGTAAAATAATCTACCGCAAGGATGATATACGCATGCCCCCTAGCTGAGTGAGGGTTACATGTAATAAAATCGATACCCCATTTCACAAAAGGACCGACGGCAATTATAGGGTGGAGAGGAGCAGGTGGAGCGCACATCTTTCGATCAAAAATTTGGCAGTTGTGGAATTTTCGGATCGCGTTAATACAATCTTTAAACAAAGACGGCCAGAAATAACCAACACGCAATATCGTTTGGGCTGTGGAAAACCCAGACATATGACCGCCACACGCTCCAGAGTGACAGTCATTTAGAACCCTTTCAGCTTCCTCATGAGTTAAACAACGTCGAAAAACAGAGTCCGCCCCACGATGATAAAGTGTATCTCCAATAATTTTGAATTGTTGGGACTGGAATCGTATTTTTCGACATTCTGACCTTGAAATTTCTGGACGAAAGGATTGGGTCTAGAGATAAATGATGATATCCCCATACCATGGATCTAAAGTGCTGATTAGAAACAAGGATTCTTCTGCAATGGGCTCCTCCACCACAGTTTCCGTGTCAGCACGCGGGAACTCACACATTAACTCCGCAAAAACTAAAGATTTCTTTGACTTAGAATTTTCAAATTCCAAGTCGAATTGCTACAAGATCACAATCCATTTGGAGTACTTGCCCCCTAGCAATTGTTTGGTCAAAATATAGATCATAGGGTTGCAATCAGAAATTACTGTAGTCTTACGTAGTAAAATGTAATGACGAAAACGTTGGACAACTTGAACAGTTGCCAATGCCAATTTCTCCACATGTGAGTATTTTAGCTCAGTTGGATTTAAAGTGCGACTAAGGTAATATATCACATGTTCAGTACCGAATTCATCTTCCTGAACTAACACCATTCCAATGGTGGAATGCGAGGCGGCGAGATATAAGAAGTAGTCCTGGTTGTAGTTGGGAGGATGCAATAACGGTGCATGGGTCAACGCATGTTTTAGTGCATCAAAAGATTTATCAGCTATCTCATCCCAAAAGAATGGAGTATTCTATTTCAACAACCGGGTAAAACCCTTTGTGATCTCGGTGTAGTTAGGAATGAATCGACGTAAAAAGTTTGCTTTCCCTTGCAAACTTTGGAGTTGGCGAAGACTCGAAGGAGGAGGCATATTGACAATAGCTTCAACCTTCGAGGGATCGACGCGGATGCCGGCTTTCGAAACAAAAAACCCCAGTAACCGACCCGTTTCTATACAGAAAACACACTTGTGTGGATTCAACCTAATTCAATAATGCCTACACCTCATAAATATTGCTCATAAATGAATGAGATGATCAGCTCGATGTAATGAATGAGCAGGTAAATCATCGAGATAGGGTTGCACAATGTGCTTGATGTCATGAAACGCGTAAGACATAGCTCTTTGAAAAGTTTCCCCGGTGTTTTTGAGCCCAAAAGGTAATTTGCAATAAGCAAATGTCCCCCATGGACAAATGAAAGCCGTTTTTGGTTGATCAGCAGGTAGAATATTGATTTGATTGTATCCGGAAAAACCATCCATGAAGGAGAATATTTCACTGCCGGCACAATCATCAATGATTTGATCGATATGGGAGTTGGGTAATTGTCTTTTGGACAGGCTCGATTAATGTCCCTATAGTCGATACATATTCTTATTGTTCCTTGGTTTTTGCTAACAGGAACAATATTCGATACCCAATCCGTTAACAAAATCGGATAAATGAAACCTGACTTGAGTAATTTTTCAACTTCTGCTTTAATAGCAGTAGCTTTTCGCGGGTGGATCTGACACAAACGTTGTTGAACGGGTCTAGCATCCGAGTAAGTTTTGATTTCATGAACAACAATTGCTGGGTCAATTCCTGGCATTTCCTCATATGACCAGGCAAACACGTCGCGAAATTCTTGAAATAGGGCCTTATATGTTTGAATTTCATCTTCCGTACAAGAGGCACCTATATGAATGTTTTCAACAATTCCAGGCTTAACCGAAATAGAAACCGGAGCTGTCGATACTCCAGAAGTAGGTGGGGTAGATTGAACAGATGTTGCAGCAGTTACAGCAGTCGTTTGAGGTAGAGTACGAGGCGTACTAGGCCCAGACTGAGAAACTACAAAAGGTGCAGAAGTTTGAATAGTAGACTGGACAGGTTGCTGGGGTGAACCAGAAACCAAGGGTTGTCCAGTTTGAGATGACAACTGTACATTCGGTTGCAAGATCTGTTGAGATTGAGATGGATCCCACACTAAGTTCATTATGGGGTACGAACCCATAACATGTTGAGAATATTGAGGACCATAACCAGGTTGAGGGTAAGGTTGATAATTCAAAGGTACATTTCTAGCTCCTTGGACAAATGATTGACCGGAAGGTGGTTGGAAACCTTGGGTTGGGTACTGACCTTGAGGTTGATAACCTTGAGGCACATACTGATACTGGGGTTGACCTTGAAGTACATATTGATACTGGGGTTGACCTTGAGGTACATACTGAGTCTGGGGTTGACCTTGAGGAACATACTGTCCCGTAGGTATGTACTGTCCTTGAGGTTGCCCCCCAGGCGAAAATTGGGTACCTTGAGGTTGCCCCCCAGGTGATACTTGAGGACTTTGAGGCTGGCCCCCAGGCGGTAACTGGCCACCTTGAGGTTGAGGATTAGGAATAGTACCTGACATCATAAGAATATCTTCTACGCTCAACAGCTTAGTTCCATTATTTCCAGTTAATAACCCTTGTTCAATAGGTTGAGGAGATGCTCCCGAAAAAGTACCAGTAAGTGACTGATACCCAGAGGGAATAGAAGGACCATCGTATAAAAAGGTTTCTGGAGATTGAGAAAACATGGACGACTGCCTTGACATATTTAACAGAGGATAATAACCCCTAGGTGTTGGGTGAAAAGGAATGCAAGGTGGTGAAAAACTTAGTCCCGGGTTTTCCAAAAAATTGGTCAATGAAAGATACCAAGCGTTGCTCCTAGGTGGACTGTAAAAGATTGATTCACGCTCCCTAAGTTCTATAACTGGTTGATTTTTAGGGATAGGGATACCTTCTTCTTCCGGAGTAGCAAGTTCTTCAATAGCTATAAGTCCAGAAGGAAGATTTTGGGTAATTATTCTTTCTACCCTGGGTGAACCAAGACCACTAGAAGTTGGAGAGGCAAATCCCGATGTTGGCGTAGCAGCAAATTCAGTTTCAGGTTTAGATATTTCAGGTTCCTCACCTAAATCACTAGTAGATGAAAAATTACCAGTAACTTCGGAAACAGAAACAGATTGTGGATTATAATCTGCTACTAGAGCTTGATAATCAGGATGTACTGTTACCGGGAAAAGTGTCTATTTAGAACGACTCTATCCCACTAAGGTGTGACAGTTACCTTAGAAACAAACAGAGAAAACTACTTTTGTATTTCCTTTATGAATTAAAGATAGAGGGGGATAGAAAGAACTTACCTGTGTCTTGCGCTAATCCTTTGATCCAATCCCTCTCTTCTTTGACAGCTTCCAGCTACCTGCTTCCTTACTTGCCCAGCTTCACCAAGTTCCTGTAAGATCACAGAAGAAGAAAACTACACAAAGACATGGATCTATATTCATAAAAAGCTTAGGATCAGATTTAAGCTAAACATACAAATGTAACAAGCATCAATGATACACAAGCATGTAGGAGAAACTCAAATAGTTTTATTGATATAACAAGAAGATCCAGGAGGAGTTACAACCGATGATTCCTGATCCAGCATCAACCTCCCAGCAAAGAAACCCCTCTTCACCTCCAACAAAGCATAAATCACCCAATACTCTGATATCTATCTCAAAACCAACAACAATTCTTTGCAATGTACAAAATTCCAGCCTCCGGATCTCTGGGATGAGGGATCCATATATAGATGTATGCAAGGAGGATGAGTCACCTTATGATTTGATTAGTGTCTTCTCTCTGTCAGTTCTTGCTTCCACTTGGAGACTGAAAGCCTCTTACTCATCCTTGGTCGAACTCAGTAAGGCAAGTGTCATTGGAGAAGATTTTGGAAGCTTCCATTGTCTTTCCACCTCGCGGAATGGCACTGCCATTTGTCATTTCCCACTCAACGCACCCTGATAGTGCATTTAGGTACATTTCAACGCACCCAGCTAGTGTATTTAGGTGCTATGCAACGCAGCTGGCTAGTGGAGCAGCTGAAATGATCCTGATTTGACTGATTCTGAGCAGTTTCTGGTGGAGAACTTCTGGGAGAAGCTGTAATTTGTTGACCTTGTTCCTTTATGGGTTGGAACAACACTTTTAGGGACTTAGGAGCCCTTGGTTTATGGACATTTCATGCTTGGTGCTGCAAGGCACAAAAATGTCTATAACAGTTGCCCCCTAAAGTATGAGGCCGTTAATCAGGTGAAATGCTTTATTATGAGGATCCGAAGTTCTTTCAATGCTGGGAGGAGACCTGTAATAAGATACAATACAATACATTATCTTCTTACTGTTTTTCATGATCTAGCTAAGGCGGGCATTCCCATGCTCAGCTTTATAAATTCATTTTCATGTACATAGGACAGACAATCGTCTGAGTGTAGACTGATGATTCTGATAGAGCCATAATCCTTTTGGTAGGGTGATTATCTGTGCTGCAATGCTATACATTTTAATGTCTTTATTTTCCTGAATATATATCGCAGCCCGGATGGATGAAACTAGATCCGGGGTCTTCAATCTCGTCCGATCTTCACTCGAAGTACAAGTCGACCCATGTGAGAAATGTTCTGAAGTCGAACATGGAAAGACATCGCTTGATTACCAGTCAATGATGTAAACTGTTAACAAGCGCGAGAGGAATCACCGATAATGATAGTGACCCTCAAGGTACTACAGTACAATTCACGTGGTGTGAATAAAGGACTTGGCGTCGAACACCACGTAAAATATTTCGGTCGAAGGCCATTGATGTAAACCTGTCGCCGGAAGTGAGAAACTTGCCATTGAGGCATGCAAGCTTCAAAGTACTGAATGGGGTGTTCCTAGATCAACTTCTTGGATAATGAGCTGATGTCGACAAGAAGTGATCCGTCAAAGGAGGGCCTTAATGAATCCCACATCAATGACACGGAACGGAGTAAATGATTTTGATGGAGGTGAAAACAATCTGATGATATACGGTTCAGGATGGCGGTCATGAAAGAATGAAGTATAATGTATGGTAGTGGATGGGACACAAGTGACTTCTCTGGATGACTTCTCTTGAACATGTCGGCGACACTTATGTGATGGATTGGTAGCATTAACCCCAAATGTGGATGGTATGGCGTGACCATGGTGATGTGACCGGTGAATGAAACAACCCAACCCGACTCGGACACGGAGTGGAAGTGTCATGTTCAAGAGCGACTTGCTACCAATAAAGATTCTTTGAGTTTTCTTCCCAATTTTTCCCCAGTCATTGCTGACCAGTACCTCTTTATTTTTGTCAAGCTTGAGGACGATAACATATGCTTGTTCTATAATTTGCCCTTCGGGCAAACCCATCGCTATGTTTTAACGAGCCTAGCGATAGTGAAACTCGTTCTCGTCTAAAGACAAGTTTGTCGCTATTAATCTTTTTAACGAGTTTAACGACAAAGATAACTTGGTCCTTTTCATTTTTAGAGAGTCTGAAAAGGTACGTAAAGGTAACTCCAAAATTCCTTTTTCGTCATCTAATCCCTTAAGTCCGAAAAAGTATAAAACAATACAGAAGGGATGAATTTTTGATAGTTTTAACGAGCCGAACAAAACAAGCGCTTGATCTTTTTGTGCAATAATCCCTCAGGTCCAAAAAGATTAAAATCTAGAGGAGGGATAGCACTTCCTGTCCCTTTAACGAGCTGGAAGGCCAAGGACTCAGCAATCTTTTCATATTTTACGAGTCAGTTGAAAAGAGCTTAAAGGAGACTCATCTTTTGAGGAACGAGTGATAAAATGGGTAGCAGCTGATTCCAAGTAAGGTTTGGAATTTTCCAATCACGGCAGTGTCACAAGGATGGCTAGTGAAATCACTCTTCGCAGCTGTTCCTCAAAATGGGTAAACAATCAAATGGAGGTGAATGATCAGCCAATGTAAAAGTGGAGGTGACGGTGCAAACACGACCAAGGCTTTAATGGCTGAAGTACTACATTCACGGTGGTTATTTACCGAGGAATAGTTCATTTTTTAACGAGCTTAAACGCGGGTGGAAACATTTGCTCAGTCTGGGTTTATTTTTAAACGAGCTTGAACCTCGCAGTAAACACTGCTCGATTAATCCAATCATATGATAAGAATGTCTCATATAAAAACGGCAACTTTTCGAGTTTTGCCCCACATCCTTTCTTTATGCAAGTTAGGAAACGACCAATCCAAAAAAAAGATAAATAATCGCTCTTTGCTTGCACTCTAAAAGGTTTGCATGCCCCCAGGTATAAAATAGAGTTTCAAGGTTACCTCTACTTCTCTCCGTCAAAACACTTGTTTTGACGAGAGAGGCCTACCTCTTACAGGTTACCCAAAGATTGCTCTATTCACAGCGCAAACAAAACACTTCTTTGGCGATGTCTCTCGAAACAAACAAAGGTGAGCGACGATGCCCGCCAACTCACATAACTTTGACAAGAGAATCTTGTTCTAGAATAACCCCTCTTCCAATCACGGACGGGGTACAGACTAGTCATATTCTCCCGCGGAAACCTACCCTATACCTGAAGTTTTCCTGCCGAAGCAGACCAGGATGCATGCCCCCTGGGTTTCAGTCATATCCCTCCGAATTACTCGCGCTCATCGGGAGGACGGACTGGAGATTGAGACATTTCTTGCGTGAAAAGACCATTCAGGGATGGTATGTGACTATTTGCTCTGTATGATCCGGGGAATGAAAGCTGGTCCACGAGCTTGACCACTCTTCCTTCGTGCGGAAAACACATTACTCTAAAGAGTGAGGAGACAATCGCTCCCATGCAATAAATATAGTCTCGTCCAAGGAGTAGATTATAATCTAGGGGTCCTTGAACTACCATTACATTCAGGTGAACGGTTTTCCCTCTCAATGTTATGGGCACATTGGGAAGGATCCCTAAAGGTCGACTGGTTCCTTTATCAAAGCCTGTCAGATTTCTCATCTCAGGCAAAAGTGATGGAGAACCAAGCGCTTTCCAAGCAGTTGAGGAAAGGATACTCACAGAAGCCCCTTCATCTATGATGGTACCAGCCATAACCATTCTATATATTTGAACGATAATTCGGAATGGTATGCTTGCTGGTAAACGGGGTCTGCCTAGTTGATTCCAGTCGAAGGAGACAACTAGGTTGCTTGGAGGTGGGACCGAATAGACGACCGGGTATGACTCTGACGAACTTCCTTCCTGCGGTAAAGGAACGGGTATATTTCCCCCATGTTCGTTGGAGTCTGTGCTTATGAAGAGAATTTGGACGGTGTCATCCTTGTTCTCTTCAGTGATTGTATCATCTGAAGATGAAACCTCTGAAGGCAAGACCGGGTCAACTGCCGCCTCGACCTTTTGACTTTCGTCTGGTATGGATCCAGATGGTTTATCTTCAATGATAGGCGCTTCAGCCGACCACTTGAGCGGGCCAGCCGGATTTTCAACTAGTGACGGACTCGGCAAGAGTTTTTTATATCCAGGAGGAAGTCATAACGGTGAAACCGGACGATCATCCAAAACTCTTTTGGCTTCGTCTAAGAAGGGACAACAGTGTATGGCATGATTGCCTTCGCACAGCCTACAAGGAAATCTATATTTTCCTTTTTGTCCTGGGACTTCACTTTCACTAGTTGACGGTGTGCTTTCAACATGATCATCAGAGGTTGACGACACCGGGTTGTGCAATCTAGGAGACCAGTCCCTTAATATCCGAGGGATGCAAGGACAATCTCTATGAAAGTGGTCTCCTTTGCAAATGACACATGACGATTTAGGCCTGGTCAGTGCAGTGTGTGGATTTTCGTTAGACGACACTCGTTTTCCCCCATTCGCCTTTGGCTCCTTCTTCTTCTTCTCTTTCTTCTTCTTTTCATTCTTCTCCTTAGGAACTTGACTTTTGGCTTTACCAGCCCCATCAATCGAAGAGGAAGGAGGAGAAGAAGAATTATAGGAAGTAGAAGGTTGGTGAGCAACTCTGGACTCGTCTAATTGCTGTTTCGATTGTTCAGGAATAGTGGTGTTCTGAACGACAGCGGTTGAGAAGAGCCATACAGGCAAACCAATTGTCAGTCCTGGAAGCGACAATGTGGCCATATGGGGTGCACCAACATCTCCCCAAGAGGAGAAGGGACTAGGATTTCCTCCAAGGGGAATTCCTTGGTTGGTAGACTCCATTTTCTCAACCTAAGATCAACGTAGGAAAGGGGTAATGAATATTCCGTTTAAAATAAATTTTTAGACGCTTTGACACAACTTCTTTTTTCAGTTTTTAAGACTCAAGAAAAAACAAAAGATGACTCTAGTCTCCTTCGACTTTTAATGAGCCTGAAGTGACAAGTCCTCAGATGGACCTTTTCCGTTAAAGAGTCTGAAAAGGAACGAAAGGGACTGCTCTGGAGATCTAGGTAGAGGGAGTACCAAACCAATCGCAAAACTGCAGAATACTTTTTACGGTACGGCAGTCAATCTTCCCGAATGTTGTGTTCAGTGCATTGCGATCGATAGGGCGGCAGACACGACTTCCTATGGATAAAGGATTTAAGCCTATAGGGGTCTCCCAATATATACTCGACGGTACGTGGGAGCACAAGTCCGTACTGGCACTTATCGTCTCAAAGTGGAGGAATCACCCAACCATCAGTGAGGACAACAGTTACCAGGCTTTACGACACCGGAATATGTCTCTAGCCTAGACCTCTAAATGTTGTGCGTTAAGTTCCAAAGCATTGTTAGATTCATTGAATTTATTTTAAGTTGATCTTTCTTATGAAGTTTGCCTTTTGGGTTCACCACGAGATGTAGATGTAATTCCTAAAATGCAATCTAAAGATGATAAGCAAACTTTTATCTTTTTTCAGCAATGAAAATCCTAGCTACTAGGGGAAAAGAAAGACACA
Organism: Pinus tabuliformis; assembly: GCA_031772625.1. Classification (NCBI taxonomy): domain Eukaryota; kingdom Viridiplantae; phylum Streptophyta; class Pinopsida; order Pinales; family Pinaceae; genus Pinus; species Pinus tabuliformis. Next base: position 154,771,305 of record CM062815.1, read on the forward strand.
ATCTTTTCACAAAGAGCAAAGAGCACACTGTAAATGCACTTTTCCTAAATCAAGCCAAACAGACTGTCAATATGCAAATGCACATGTGCATGTATTTGTTTTCGACTTTCTTAATATTGATGCTAAAAAGAAAGTTGATGTACAAATCTGAATTTGCTTTCAAGCGACAAACACAAACAGGCTTCTTTTCGAAATCAAAAGATAAAGACGATTACGACGCTTTACAATTTTGAAATAAATACTTGTTTTTGACACTAGAAAATCACAATTTCAAACCAAAGGCAAAAGTAAAAGTATAGTCAACTATCAACAGCAATCAAACTTTCTCCTAAGATCGAAATCGACACTTGCGACAGATCTAAATCAAGGGACGACAGTACGACTATTATACTTTTGCAATGGAAAACTGTAAACGACTCAACAAACACATAAAAACATCTACAGTTCTTTTGTACAAAGGAGGTGGAATTACAGCAAAGAAAAGGGGTTTTTAAACAGACACATACACTGATCACAGGCTGCAAAAATCAGAGACAAAACTGGAAAGAATGAATCACAAGAACCTCAGCTGCATAGGGCTAGTCTGATCAGCGCACCTGTAACACAGAGAAACTGGATTGCAGCGCAGGTTTCCCTTTCGGGAACTGCGCTGAAATGCAGGAACTCTTCACAGTACCTGCGCTGGGGCAGAAACGAGAATTCTATCCGGGTTCTAGGTCACGGTTTGCAGTTTAGTCTTTGGTTTTTGGCCGAGTAAAAGCAATCAGTAATGCACAATCAGGGGGTAGATCTAAGGAGGGTCTAAGAGCTATCACAAAGGGCAATCAGATCATTTGTGAATCAGCTGTTCAAATCATAAACAGATCCAGTGAATGGATTGAAGTAGCAGATGTCTACTTTTCATTTGTTATGACAAATGCAGTTCGAATGCTACTTATAAGTTTATGAAACAAACAACAAAAAGATATACAAACAAACTAATTAGACAATCGTCCCTAGTGGAGTCGCCATTTTGTTACCGGGAAAAGTGTCTATTTAGAACGACTCTATCCCACTAAGGTGTGACAGTTACCTTAGAAACAAACAGAGAAAACTACTTTTGTATTTCCTTTATGAATTAAAGATAGAGGGGGATAGAAAGAACTTACCTGTGTCTTGCGCTAATCCTTTGATCCAATCCCTCTCTTCTTTGACAGCTTCCAGCTACCTGCTTCCTTACTTGCCCAGCTTCACCAAGTTCCTATAAGATCACAGAAGAAGAAAACTACACAAAGACATGGATCTATATTCATAAAAAGCTTAGGATCAGATTTAAGCTAAACATACAAATGTAACAAGCATCAATGATACACAAGCATGTAGGAGAAACTCAAATAGTTTTATTGATATAACAAGAAGATCCAGGAGGAGTTACAACCGATGATTCCTGATCCAGCATCAACCTCCCAGCAAAGAAACCCCTCTTCACCTCCAACAAAGCATAAATCACCCAATACTCTGATATCTATCTCAAAACCAACAGCAATTCTTTGCAATGTACAAAATTCCAGCCTCCGGATCTCTGGGATGAGGGATCCATATATAGATGTATGCAAGGAGGATGAGTCACCTTATGATTTGATTAGTGTCTTCTCTCTGTCAGTTCTTGCTTCCACTTGGAGACTGAAAGCCTCTTACTCATCCTTGGTTGAACTCAGTAAGGCAAGTGTCATTGGAGAAGATTCTGGAAGCTTCCATTGTCTTTCCACCTCGCGGAATGGCACTGCCATTTGTCATTTCCCACTCAACGCACCCTGATCGTGCATTTAGGTGCGTTGCAACGCACCCAGCTAGTGTATTTAGGTGCTATGCAACGCAGCTGGCTAGTGGAGCAGCTGAAATGATCCTGATTTGACTGATTCTGAGCAGTTTCTAGTGGAGAACTTCTGGGAGAAGCTGTAATTTGTTGACCTTGTTCCTTTAGGGGTTGGAACAACACTTTTAGGGACTTAGGAGCCCTTGGTTTATGGACATTTCATGCTTGGTGCTGCAAGGCACAAAAATGTCTATAACATGTACCACTAAAGAATATTCTCCTTCTTCAGGTGACCCAACTCTACTGTCTCTAGGAGTTACAAGGGCTCGTAGCCCTTCAGGCTGGCTCGGTGAAAACTCAGGAGGTTGGCCCCGAAGTCTATGGGACTTCCTCGGTAATTCAGCCACGATTAAATATTTTAACTACTTCACACGCAAACAAAGAAAAATCTCAATGAAAACCACCTAAAGCCTCTAAAGAACCAAACAATTTTGAATCACATGCCTAAAGAATCTAGGAGATCAAACCACACACAAACAGTAACTTTCCATACTGAAAACACTAGTTGGTGATGAAATCCAACGTCGCAGAGTTCAATATAGAAATGGCGGTTGGAACAGTTACCCCGGAAACCTACTTAATGAATAGACTAGCACAAGTTTCTCCACTAAACCGTCTCGAGTGAAGAGAACCTCCCAGAAAATCCAAGTGAGTCTAGCTGACGTCTGCTCCAGGTACGGTGGGATCTTCCCTCCACCGTCACCTTAGGAAATAATCCTATAGAATATGGTCACTATGGTTACCAACAGAAACAAATATACCTGGGGGAACAGTCTACGATCCGATATGCACCCAAGGGCAGAGTAACAAGCTCAATCCCCTTGAAGGCTCCTTGACATAATCCAAGGTTTACCAACAAGTGACCCCGGGCTACTCGACAATGGTTAATCCAAGGTTTACCATTTTTAATACGTGAATATCTTCTATCGTTCCCAATGAGGAAGGATTGATTCCCACACTGGTTCAGATATGATCTCGTGCTTCTCCTTTAAGAGGAGCTTTCCCAGAGAATAGATGTAACAATTGGATTTTATCTCCTACCGCAAGATACAGCTACTTGTTTGTTTTACTATCTTGGAGAGTTAATTACTCCCTACTCCAAGATACTAGCCTAAGCTATGTTGGTGATATAGAGCCCTAGAAATAAAAATATTACTAGATAGATTTTACTTTAAGCATTATTTTTATTGGTTTTTTCTTAAGTCAAAAGGTGCGGAGATGAAACTTATGGTATGAAGACTCAATTCCAAATCACTAAAAAATGCACTTAAGATGATAAGCAATCTTTCCCCTTCAATGAATTTCTAGCTAGGAAAGAGTTGAGAATGCAAATGCTTGTAAAAACAAATCTTTTCCTTAACAAACAAATTAAAAGAAGAGCTTTTTGTCTTTTCCAATGCACTCAAAAACGGGACAACTAGTTATGCTCACAAAAATTTTCCTTTTCTTTCAAACACTCAAATACTACAAAAACAAACTTTTTCAAAAGAGATTTTTATTTTTATTTTTATAAAAAACTCAAAAATATGGAAAAATCTAATCTTGAGATCTATAAATTCTAAAAACTATTTGAAGTAAAAGCTTACGAGATTTCTTTTCAAGGATGTTTTACTTAGGTATAAGAAAACTAAGGACTAATTTGTCCAGAATCACAAATCAGTCAAAAAACAACCAATTTTTGTTTTCTTTTCTAAAAATGAAATCCAAAACTTTTAACACAATTCTTTTCGAAGTTTCGCAGAGAGAAACACAAGATGGATTCCTCAACAAAGGCAGATTTTGCAAATGGTTAGACTCATAAGAAGGCCAGTAAAAACCAAGGTGATATGAGGCTTCTAAAGCTTCTAAGCTCTGAGATACTACAAGACCAAAATGAAAATCAAGCCCGGCAACCAAAACTTCTAGGAATTTCACCTAAAACCCTAATGCCGATGGAATTAACCTAAGAAAAGTTCCTGACAAGTCACGTGCAGATCTGGGCAGAGGATAAAAACACCTAAACAAATCCTAAGCTGACTGAAAGAGAAAATCTTAAGTTTTTCAAAATTTTGACAGGGTCCGTAGGCCCGTAGTCCACACAGGTGCAGTACCGCTCTGTGTGTAAAGCAAAAGTGCGGATAGGTCCGCACTGTGTTACAAGCAGAGGGTGCGGCCCTCTCCCAAAAGTATGAAAAACAAAAAATAATTCAAGATCTACTAAACCTACCCAATCCCACACACAGCAAGCCAAAAACAGAAACAAAAACACAGTTTCTCAAGTCAAAGTAAAGAAAATCAAAAAATCAAGTCCCCAGTGGAGTCGCCATTTTTTCAAACGGAATGGGTCGTTCTTGCGGACAAGACTGACCTCCCTAGTATCTAATGATATCTAGCGACAAACAAACCAATCAAATTCTATCTTTCTCTAAATATGCAATTTATAAATAAAGGCAAACAAGTGTTTTAGGCCTACCTTGGGTCCAATGCAAGTTTGTGGAAGCCTCGCTCCGTTGATCCAAATGAGCTCCCTTGTAGAAAATCTACAAACACAAACAAGCACACAAATTAAATAGCACCTGAAAAGCCAATATAATAAAGCATACTTATCATGATGATCAAGGAATTCATGAAACAAATCACATAAGACAATTTGTTGAGAAAAATGAATCTGATTGTATTAATTTAAATCAAAGAAGAACTTTACAACCTGTGCCTTGATGTTGTACAAGCTCCTCCCAGGGTCCAGCAAGAAGTCTCCTCTACTTTGACAAGTTTCACTCTCTTCCCAATGAAGCCAAAAGGTATGTGATCTCTCCTCTCAAGCTTAATTAGGAAGTCTCAATTCCAATAGCATTTACCCTCAAAAATGTTCAGCTTCTAACCTCCCTAGCAACCAGCCCAATGCCTTAATTTATAGTGCAATGGAGGGAAGTTACTAGGTCCACCTTCAAAGGGATAGCTCCTCTCATCAAGGGATTAGCTCCTTCACTTTTGGGGTGCATGAACCACCTAGGAGCGAACCATCCACATCAAGATCCCTTCTAGAATCATCTAGAATTAACCCAAAGTGAGTTTTTAAGAATAAACTTACGCCTTTTTGACTTTCACAGGGGTCTGCACCCACTCCTTTAGAGACAGAGCAGGCAGGTCCGCAGGTAACATGAACAGGGGGTGCAGGACCGCAGGCAACAGTGAGAGAAAGTGCGGAACCAGAGCTTTATTGATTTTCAAAGTCTTTCTCTCATTTTCAAAGCTTGACATGAAGAGCTAAGGTTTGAGACTTGCTTAGGAGGACAGTATGAATGATGATAGACCCATACTGACTGCAAATAGTCATGGTGACAATATTTTACGTAACAGTGGCAGATATCACAAAGGCACCCAGCTTCACACCATCATCAAAGGGCAGCCTAAATACAGTACACACAGCAGTCATGGCATCACAGCATTCATCAGAGTATGAGATGGAGACACAAAGTGACTCATCCTCAAAAGAGCAGGCTCCCAGGAGACATCACAAGAGTGGCAAACATGTTAGGGATGAGCCGACCACCCTCACAGAATTGCAGGCATGCCCTCTAGCTATGTCATGTTTCCAGCATCTATCATGTTTTGAGTTTTGTCAAAGAGTGGCTAATGTTTGAGTTCATCATGAGTTGGCCCGTCTTTTTGTGCTTCACCTACATGGAGATCACTCTATCTTGGCCGGGGTCACCTTCACACTGACACCCAAAACTGTCTCATTAGCAACCGGTATACCAAATGTTGGAGAACCATGGCACAAGAAATAGAAAGTTTATCAGCAGCATTATGAGCCTTACATTAAGGCCAATTGCTTGAGGCATCTCACAAGAGTCTTTCCATTCAGATATTTGAAAGATGAATATGCTCCACTCATGAAGATGATCATGAAGTACTTCAGCTGTGAGGGGAGGTTCTCTCGTCTATATTTCTATCACATCAGGTTGCTCATGCACTTTACCAAGGTACGGATGATGAACATCCCATTTTTCATTTGCAGAAACATAGAGAGGATGAACACCTTCATGCAGCATAAGACCCCTCAGCAGCAACTTAACAGTGTTTATCACTTTGCTCTTATTAAGATTTTGGTGGATCATCAGTTGGGATTGCAGGGCATTACTTGGGATGACTTCATCTCCCGTGACCTCTTCAGCACTTCACAGGTAGAGTCAAAGGTTGAACATGAGATAGGTGGTCCTTCTCATCAGTATGAGCGCCATGAGACCACTACTATGCCAGTATTCATCACATATCAGAGGGGTGCTAGACATTTGTTTGCAGCAGCAAAGCGAGTGTTATCTCCACCCGGGGTGGAAGGGGCCTCGCTTCCGACATCAACACTACAGGTACAAGACAGAGGTAAGGAGCCAATGCATGATGAGGGGCCTTCAGGTGAGCCATCAGGTGAACGAGAGACCAAATTCGTTCTCCTTCATGATGATGATACAGATACAGAACCGACCAGTGCACAGCTCAAAGAGATCATCCAGGAGCAGCAATCAGAGATCGAAGACTTGTCCCTTGATTTGGAGAGGGCTAAGTGGAACATGAAATATCTGGAGTAGAGGAACAAATAGCTGGAGGATCAGCAAGCGATCATGGAGCTACAAAACATTCGTGAGCATCGCCAAGCTGCACAAAGGAGAAGAGTTGAGCTCACGTCATTGGAGCAAGAGATTAATGAGGATCGGGAGGCCAACCTTGAGAGAGTTAACATGCACTTGGAGAGGCTGCTGGACAAGGCCAACAAGGACCATGCTCTGCTGAGACACATGGCTTTCCACTACATGGCGCGAAACAAAGTATGCAAGGCCCGGATCAGGAATTTGAAGGCTAAATTGAGGAAGGCAATCAAGAAGCAAAAGAGGCAAAGGGAGCTTGATCGACTTTAGATATTGGCCGAAGCCTCTTTGGCCAAGCACAACACTTGATAAGGAAGCTCCAGCCCAAATTTCAAGAAATTTGGGGCAATTTTGGTCACATGGCAAATTTTTGGTCACAACATAGGTTTTTTCTCCCTGTGCGCCGCACCACTGGCGCGGCGCTTAGGATTGGGAGCTCCAAATCACAAATGGTTTGCATTTTTGGATTCAGAATGCAAAATCACGACTACTAGTGCTTGGACAAGAAATTTGGGCATGATTTGAGTCCCCAGGAGGTCAAAAACACTCAAAAAATGACCTCTCTGCCCCTATTTTGACACACAGGAAGCAGTCTTGGTAGAATGAAGTTTTGGAGGGGCAAATGAGCACAAAATTCAGAAATTCCACTTGGGTTGGAAAGTAGACAGGCCAGGATTTCCAACAAGAACACTTGGGCACAATTTGGACTTCAGAAGGTACCTCAAAATCGCCTCCAAATTGGCGCGGCGCATATAGAAATGGGCGTGGCGCATATAGAGAAAAAGGCCAAAATCGCGCCCGTTTCGCGAAATTTCGATTCGCGACTTTCTCCAAGTGGGCCCGCTCATTTACACTATATTTTTATGGGCAAATAAGGCAATGTTTAAAAGCATTTTCACTAAAGGTGGGCTCCTATCCAAGTGGCAAAGGAAAGCGAGCAGTCACCCAAGCCATTTGTCATTTTTGTAATGCTGCACCTGTCACTAATGGTTGGCTTTCCACTTCCAATTTGTAATGATTCAAAAAACTCCCCAAATATTGGTCGTTCTATTTCCTCATGGCATAGTCTATTTGTTGTATGCAAACTATTTGCAAAGGGTTGGTTGGCTTGTAATTTCTGGGAGACTGTGGGAGAGAAACTCAGTTCTTCATTGTATATTTTGACAGAGGATTAATGAAAGGCAGCGGCTCTGTTTCATGAGATTCATGTGGTTGTGAGTGTAGCAAAAATGTCTCTTATGTTTCCTATGTATTTCATTATGTTTCACAGTTCATTTCATATTCATTTCCAATGAAATTTTCTAAGTTAGATAAGGTAGAATTCATTTATATTGCTCTGCCTGAGGGAAAATTTCATGTTCAGTGTTCTTCTTCCGTTGAAAAGGATTCATGTACTTATGCCCTTTTCACTCTCGTAAGCAATCTCTCCATTCTGCGTTATTTCGAACTAAATTTCTATACTTTCCGCCGGTCTTGCCTCATGAAGTAATCTGTGCCTTTGTATTAAATTCTTTGTTCATTGTTGTCCGTTGGTCCCATACCATCCCAGAAACTCAGTCATTCATAAAATATTGTTTCTTGTATCCATATTCACTTACTATCCTAAGATCAATATTTCAATGTAATTCATCTCAGACCATTTCGTTTATCTATTCATTGAGCATGACTCGGAGAGAGCCCTCTCCTGTTCTGGTAGGGCTAGCTACCAGACTGAGCGTGGTTTGTAGTTACCCTGAATTTTGCCTTCCTTCAGCCTAAGGCAGATTTAGGTGCTAACATCCGTGATTTGTGTATGCGGAGCGCGTAGATGAATAGGAGTCAAAGGGACTTAGCCCTTGTTTTATGTAAAGTTTCGAGTTGGTTTTGAGATTTACCCATGGTCCGCGGACCATGGCATTGTATGAAAAAGTCTATAAATAGGCGTGTCTTAGAGAGTCTAAGGCATTAAGAAGTAGTATGAAGAAGGGATAGAAAGGAGAAGTAGGTAAGATAGAACAAGAAAGGCTCTGTAGCTGAGTGCGCAGAGGCCTAGGTCGGGTCCGTAGCTGACTGTGCGGACCCCTGCAGCAGAGTGCGCAAGGCAGATTTGAGTCTGTAACCTTGAACTAAAGATCAATAAAGACAGTTTCTGAAGAATTCTTGCGTATATCTATTTATCTTTGTTTCTATTAATGTTATATGTTGTCAATGAATGATATGTTTTATGGAATATTGATTGAATGTTACGCGAGTCTCTTGAATAAGTTTTAATGATGTATGCAATGCGTGTCTAAGTACTTTCGCGAAGACTCTGATGAATTCTCTGATGTTTATGAATAACCTAAGTAAATCTGCGCGAACCCTAATTTAGGATTTCTCCCTGATAAGCGTAATTAGAGAAATTGACTGTTAAGGGTCCGCAAGGATGGGTCGTAGACCTTCGCGAAGGTCTAAAGGCTGTTGTAACAAAGTTGCGGCAACGTGCCCTAAGAGTGTATAGGTCTACGCAAAGGAAAATTTAAGGCACTGGAAGACATCACACTAGTCTTTGGATGTAGAAACTTGGTTCTTTCATCCCCCCATACTGCTTTGGGTGAGGCTGCAGCTTGTGCTATGCAGGTTGTTGCCGAAAGGGACAGTTGTGTAGGGTTTTTCTAGTTGGTGTAGCTAACTCTGAACTTGGTTCAGGACCCCTTAAGCCAACACTGAGCTTGAGTCTAATCCAATTGGCTTTTAATCTCTGCATGAGACTTTTGTATAGTTGTTTCCTTTCCAATGCATTCCTCAACCTTTCAGGAGAGTGATAATCCCTGATATGGAGACCGTGGGGTAAGGAATTCCATCTTCTCTGGCGATCTTGTTGGCTTTCTATCCCCAACAGCCTAAGTGTGTCTTCAAAATGTGAGATGGCTTGTTCCTCGGTGGCAAGGTATTTGGGTGCTATATCAGCATCATTTAACATGATGCCATGATTGCTAATGACAACCGTTGGGCTTATCTTCTCTGCCCTGATATATAGTGGTTATTTTTCTTCCTTTGCCATTACTTTCTTTACCTCCTCATCTTTGGCTTCCTCATGAGTTATCCAAGATTCTAGGGCCATCAGTTTCATATCCCCCAATATTGCATTGGGATCCCAAATATTCATATCAGTCAAGGTGAGGTTATGCATGTAGAACTCAACCAATTTTTCTATGTCTTCTATGCTACTTTGGTCACATAATTCAATGAATTGTTTTTAATCTTGAAATGGCATAGATCCATGTTGTGCTAGGGTCTTGATTTGGAATTTCATCCATTGCTCTTTGAGAAAGAGTGCATAATACTTGGATGGTTTTCTTCATTGTAATGCCTCCATGGAGAGGCTTTCCATTATGTCCAGTTGGGTTTCCTTCTCCTGCAGCTTCTCCCTCAACCATCTATTTTTTGCCTGTAGTTGTTCCCTCATTGTGGACTCTTTCTCTCTTAGCTCACTTAATTCTTTGCCCATTTCAAGGACCTTTTATTCCATGAGGCCCACATCTTCCACCTTTTTAGACTTAGCAATTTGCATCCATCTGTGGGTTCTTCCTCTTTTTGCTTCTAGTTCAAAGAAAAGTGGAATTGCAAATTTTTGGGGAATAACTCTCCCTCCTTCAATGAATTTATAATAGGAGCTCAAAATAGGTTGTGGACTAGGCTCCTGGAGCTCTAGGAAGTCTTTCTCAAAAAAATTTATGGAAGATTCCCCCTCCTGTAGTTGTTGTGTTACCTTTTTCCCCTCCTATTTCTCATTTTTCTCCTCCTGTAGCACCCTTTGTTCTTCCTGTAGCACACTCTATTTTTCCTGTAGCATGATTTGTTTTTCCTGTAGCATGCTCTATTTTTCCTGTAGCATGCTTTGTTCTTCCTATAGCTTCCCCTTTCCTTTTTGTTGGAGGGTGGTAGGTGTCTTGGGTTGTTTAAAGGAGGTTGATCTAGTGGTGTGCCTCCTTACATATGCTATAGGAGTCTTTGATATGTTTTATGGAGAGGTGACCTATTCAATTTTTCTTTAAATGGGCCCCACCTCCTCTTTCTTACTTAGGGACTCTTTAATTGTGATAAGGGCCTTTGTGGAAGTTTGAGGCCTTCCTTGCTTGATCCTGTTGATTTTCCTGGTCTTAAAGTAGAGGGGAGCTTGCCTTTTCCTCTTCTTTTTGGGTTTGAATGGGGTTCTCAAGGTAGCTAAGGTTGCAACTACCTCTTTTTCATTAGGTCCTTGAGACAAGCTTGTTTTCTATGGGGATACCCTTGCTTCTCTAGATTTAGTAGTTTTCTTAGGGCTTGGTTTTTTCTATTGCTCCCCCTCTTCCTCTTCATCTTTCTCTTTTTCTACCTTTGCCTCTGGTTCTTCCTTTGTCCTCTCTACATTTGTCTCTTTTTCCTCTTCTATAATTGCCTCCTCTTCTTATTCTTCCTTGCCCTCTCTTCCTCCAACATTAGATGCTGGCATCTCACCTGGTATGAGGGTTTGTTTATCAATGAATGCCTCTCTATCCATGTCTATGAATTTGGACCAAAGGACAAGGATTCTTAGTTTGTTTAAGGCATCCACCACTATCATTTGAATGAGGCCATGGTGGCCTAGGTTTTGGTGTTTTCCCTCTCTCACTTTTTGACTCATGTCCTTGATGGACTATAGGAGGAAGTATGGTATGCTGAGTCTTTAAGCCAAAGGAAATTCTCCTTGAAATCTCAATTCATGGAGTAAACTAAAATGGTATCCATAGACCACACACAAACTTCCTTCACAGGAGATGTATTTTAGGATATGGTAGGCCACCTCATCCCAGGGATAGGGTAGGCTTTCCCACCTAACTCCATTCTTGTCTTCGATAGGTTTTTCATTGGCACTGAAGAAGTTCTTTTTAGCAGTGGCACTAGTGGTTTTGTCTTCTCTACCCCATTTGATCCCTAGGGGTATGGTTGTCACTATGTTAATTATCTCAGGACTAAGTGAAATAGCTAATCCCCTCACCATAGTGGTGGCACTGACTTATGTTTGTGAGTTCAAGTCCATGGCCAATTCAAATGCAATTTCATAATCATATCCCTTCAGCAGTTCAAAGAAGTGTAACCACTGGTGCCTTCTAAAAATGTCTACAACAGGAGGGTGGAGATGGATTATTTTAGTGTCTGAGGGCTCCCTTCTATTAAATCCTCCCCCCATCTCTTCTCTATGTTTACAACTAAGTGAAGGAGAGTTACTTCCTATAAGCTTTGATGTGTAATTCAATGGCAGTAGAGGGTTGAAATCTCTGGTTGATGATAATTGGCTATATTTCCTCTTATTTATAGCCAGAAAAGATCTTTCATTTCACAGTTTGACTGATATGTCCTTTAGAATTTAAAGTGCACCAGCATACAAGTTATGGATGGATGAAGGAGAGGGTGCACTTACTTTTTACCACATCCCTTGGGATAAATATAATAGATTGGAGACCAATTTGACCCTTGGTATCCTTCCTTCACCCTTTTAGTCTTCTTGTAGTAGTCTCTCAGCCTTCTTGTAGCATTTTCAGGTAACATGTAGCTTCCTCCTGTAGAAATGGCAGAACATGGTTTGACTCTCCATGATGGCACCCTGAGCTCATCCTCACCTTAACTATTTTTTGAAATGAGCATAAATGAAAAATAATTCGAGCCCCGGTAACATAATATGCCATTTTTGGCTTAGGCTTGGAGAATTTTGATGACCTATCAGACACACGAGGTTTCCTCTTTTGGACCGTTTTCCCCACTTGGAGTAATCATTCCTTCGTCCCTCGTAATCATCACCCACTCTTTGTGATCCTAACTTGACTAATGTGACACCTCCACATTGCATGAGTGCTTACCATCACTTTCTTTTATTGGCTAAGGGCGACCAAGTTAACTGGCCACCTCCAACTTATTAAAATACCTCCTCTCGACATTTACATAATTTTCATTATTTACACATAGGGAGGAGATGAGAGTTTTCCATACCTGTGCCTACCTCATGATCGACTGATGCAGGGATGTGCATGCTGGAGCTGGACCTTTTTATTGTCATCAAGGGAGTTAAATTGTTGTGTACTTTTCTTTCGTGTGTATATCTTCTTTTCTCCTTAAGGTATTTGATTGTTGTTGCTGCTATGTGTGAAGGTATCTTGTTGATGTCGAAGCTACTGCTGCTGGTGGAGATTCCCAATGGGAGTTGTATGACTACTGTAGAGTGCCTCATGAGTTAGTATCAACCCCTTTACTAATGATAAAAATAATATCATGGCTTTCTATGAGGTTTGTACAACTTGCTACAACAGGAGGTTCTCTTCCTGTAGCAGTCCTTTTCTTCTCTTCCAGGGTCTTAAAATTGCATGGGGGTGATGAGAGAGGATGTAAAGGGTCTAGAGGATGATGCTAGGACTCTGAGGGAGTGGTGTGTATTTTTGAAAATGGTAGGATGTGCATTGTGTGTTTCTCAAGAAATTTTTAACAACAGTAAACAAAGTGGAGGGATTTTATTGAAGAAAAAAAAAAATTATGAACTGGGATGGATGAGTGATGAATGGATGGTGGACCATGGTGGGGGAACCTTATTTTTCCTTGGAAAGGTCATGATTGGTGGTCCTTTCATCCGGATCTCCCTCCTGTATCTTTTCGAAGTCCTGCTGTAGCACTACATGACCTTCCTATAGCAATTACAGGTTCTTATTCTAGCAATCCAGAGAGGGGGTGAAACTTGAATTTTAAGTTACTAAGATGATGGGGAGTGGTGATCACATGAGTTTGGATGGTGGATATGAAGTGTATGGAGGGAGGATTGGAGATAATATTAAGGATGTTGGCCCTATAACTATGGAATCCACCATTATCTTCAATCCTGCAAAATGACAAAAACAATTAACAAACATGTTGTAGATCCATGTGCTAAGATTTTTCTTTTGTCTTATTCCTTCTCTCTCCTTTTTTTATATCCTTTTTTTTAAACATATAGACTACCTCAGGAGACTTTTTCAACTTGTATGCCTGCCTTGGGTGCCTCAAGAGAGGTTTTCACCCAGGGATCTTTTTTTCTCATTTTTTTCTTTACTCTTGGGCTGCCTCAGAGAGGTTTTCAACCTAAGATTTGGCCTCAAATGCCTCATAAAGGTTTTCATCCAGGAATTTTATTGTTATTATTATTATTATTATTTCAAGACAGTATCTAGAAATGTTGTGGACTAGAATCCATCACACTTCCAATCACATTGACCTCTTTGCTGATGGTGTTGATCAATTCTTCCTTAGACATAGGTCTTATGTATACCTTCAACCTGTATCCATTGACAAGCAAGGGAATCCCTTCCTCATCAATGATCCTAATTTGAACAACTCCATTTTCATGACATTTCTCTATCAGGTGTGGGCCTAACCATACTTTCATCTGTTTTCCTTTGAAATGCTTGAACCTGGAGTCATATAATAAGACTCAATCCCCTTCCCGAAAAATGTTTTCCTTGATATGCCTATCATGCCAGACCTTGCTCTGCAATTGTATAACTTCAGTGTGTAGTAAGGCTTACATTCTGAACTCATCCAAACCATTCAATTGGAGCAGCCTCTCCTATTGTGCTCTGGTGACATCTAAGTCCAATTGGGCTGCCATTCTCAAAGTATTATACTCAAACTCAATAGAGAGCAGAGCTTTCTTTCCATAAACCAGATCATATGGAGTGAAACCAGTAGTTGTTTTCCAAGTTGTGTTATAGGCCCAAATGGCCTCTACTAACTTTTCTTCTCAATCCATCCTACTACTACTCACAACCTTGGTGAGGATGCTCTCCAATTCCATATTTGTAACCTCTACTTGTCCATTTTCTTGAGGGTGATAAGCAGTAGATTTTCTGTGTTTGATATGATGTTGCTTTAAATATTCTCGATCAGATGTGATGTGAATTGAGCTCCCTGATTGGTGACTATCTCTCTGGGGTACCCAAATTTGTAGAAGACATTTTCCCTTAATAATTCAACCACTTTCTCCTATGTTGTTTCCTTGATAGCCTTTGTCTCATCCCAATTTGTCAAATAATCAGTGCACACAATGATGTACTTTTTTTCCCCTTATGGTGGATCAATTGGCCCAATGAAATCCATGCCCCACTTATCAAATGGCTCTAAGGTCACCTGGGGTTGTAAGGGAATTTCATTATTAGATGTGGGTTTCCCCATTCTCTGGCACTGTTCACATCTACTGGTATACCTTTTTGCATCTTGGTGGAGAGTGGGCCAATAATAGCCAGCTTGTAGAGCTTTGAAAGTTGTTCTCTTGGCAACAAAATGACCTCCACATGGCTCATCATGACAGGATGAGAGGATTTCAAAGACTTATTATTCCATTAAATATCTCCTTAAGATCTAATCTGGTCCTAGATTGAAGATATTCCCCCCAATCCAAGTGAAATGGGTGCTCTTCCTTACAATTATGCTATTCTCCCTAGATGACATATTTGGAGGAAATCTTGCAGCAACTAGGTAGTTGAATATATCAGAAAACCATGGAGAGAGAAATAAGATAACAAATAAGTGCTCATCTAGAAGTTGATCATCGACCATCTCTTCATCACCTGGAAGAAAAGCAAGTCTAGACCAAAAATATGCAACTACATTCTCTTTTCATGGCTTGCCAATGATAATTAAATCAAATTGTTGTAACAATAGCAACCATTTAATGATTCTCACATTCACATCATGCTTATTCATCAAGTATTTGATAGATGCATGGTCAGTATGGAAAAAAGTCTGGTCTCCAGTGATGTAGTGTCTGAATTTGTTCAAAGAGTGTACAACAACTAGGAGTTCTTTCTCAGTTACAGTGTAGTTCAATTCAGCCTTAGAGATATTTTTACTAATGAAGTAAATGACATAAGGTAACTTACCATCTATTTGTCCCAAGGCTACCCCCACATCTTTGTCAGTTGCATCAGCATGGATATGGAAACGCAGAGCCCAATTTGGGCCCCTAAGAATGTGTGCAAAGGTTAATTTTCCTTTCAAAATATCAAGGGCCACTTGGCAGCTATCTGTCCAGCATAATTCTGAGTCCTTGGTCAGAAATCCAAAAAATAGTGAGGCCACTTTGCTAAAGTCCTTGATAAACCTCCTATAGTATCCATCTAAGCCCAAGAAAATCCTAACATCCCTTTGCTTTTGACGAGTAAGGACACTTTTTATGATGGAAATTTTGTTTGGGTCCACTTGTATTCCCTCCGAAGATATCGAATGGCCAAGGATAGTCCCTGCATTCAATAAGAATTCACACTTCTCAGGACTAAGTGAAAGGTTCATTTCAATTCACTTCTTCAAAACTTTTCCCAGGTCAGAGAGAGCCTCTAGGAAGTCACACCCATAAGGAGTGAAATCATCCATGTAGATCTCTACATAGTCATGGACCAACTCAAGAAATATGCTCAGAACTTCCCTTTGAAAAGTGGCAAGGGAATTACATAAACCAAAATGAAGGACCCTATAAGAAAAGGTACCCCAAGGACATGTGAATGTAGTTTTGTCTTGATCCTTGGGGTTGATATGAATCTGATTGTAACTAATGAATCCATCCAAGAAAGAGAAGAACTTCTTCCATGCAAGACCATCTAAAACTTGATCAATGAAAGGTAAAGGGAAATGGTCTTTCTTGGTGGATTTGTTTAGTTCTCTGTAATCCACACAGATCCTCCACTTCCCATTCTTCTTTGGGACCAAAACTAGAGGGGACACCCATTCACTATCTGAGATGGGGTATATAAACCCTACATCCAACAACTTTTGCAACTCTTCCTTTATTATGTCCTTAAGTGCTGGGTTCATTCTCCTCTAAGGTTAGAACACATGTTTTCATCCCTCCTTGATGTATATGTGATGAGTACAAACTAAAGGACGCACCCCATTCATTTCTTTATAGTTCCAAACAAAATCATCTAAGTGCTCTCTCATCATTTTGCACAACTTCGCTTCTTGGTTGGCTGAGAGAGAGGGATTAATATTCAACGTTCTAGATGGACCAAATTATATAAATTTGATATGGGCAGGACTTGCATCAACTAAGCATAATTCAATCCAAGGATTACCCTTAGATTTCTTTACAAGCTCAACAAGAGGCATGGTATTGGGGGTTTTGTTTTGGAGGATCTAGTCAATGAGGTCAACTTCATCAGGTTCCCCCCCTCCTATAACATCATATAGGGTACATGTTGGATGGGATGTTGTATGATACACTTCATCTTCCTCCTCCTCTTCTAACCATAGGTTTAATTCATGCTCAATGGATGGCTGAGCAGGAGGGTACAATACCAACTGTTTGGACAAATGCCCATTCTTAATGGTCATTTTCCTAGCCATGCAACTAATGTAAGCATCAACAGTGGCTAACCATGGCCTTGCCAGGATCAGAGGATAACCATTGAAATTTTTGTTGGGTTGGAGAACCAAGAAGTCAGTAGGATACTCCGAGGAGTCAATGGAGACCATTACATCCTCAAAAACTCCCTCAAGAGCCACTATGGGTCTATCTGAAAGTTACAACAATGTAGTGGTATTTCTCAAGGATACTTGGAGGTTTATTTTTAGTATGGCTTATTTGGTCATCACATTGATGGCAGCCCCAAGATCAATCAGGGTGTGAGGGATAATGATGCCATCAATGTGCACATCTACCATTAGACATCTAGGGTCTAGATATTTTGGACAAATCACTCTCCCCATCATCAAATTATATAATTAACCAATAACATTGATGGTGGGGGTGTCTCTTTTTCTCCTCCTAAGGTGTTTGAAACATTTCTCTTTGATAATCTTATTGTAGACGGGAACATCTTTAATAGCTTAGAGGAGGGGTATTTTAACACACATATTATTTAATTATCCCAGAAGTTCAATCTCTTATTGGGTGTCCTAGTTAGGATGGATCAATCTCTCAGGAAAAGGAGGTGGATTTACTTGAGGGCTACTCTCTTCCTTTTCCTCTTCAAGCTCCTCGGGTGGAGATGGAGGTTGTTTATCTGGAAGCACTCTTTCAGACCTGAGGTTGATTTCTTGAATCTCTACAACATAGGTAGGGTACGATGTCTCTCCATTGTAGACCTATTGTTCTTTCTTGTTATTCAGGTTTGGATTAGGTTGAGAAGGAATCTGAGGGTTCTTGGGTGGAGCAGGATGAGTGAGTTGTGGTTGAGATGGAAGTGGAGGCAATAAAGAAGGAGGTTGGTTGAGTTGATACCTCCACCCTTGTGATGGGTTATTCTATTGAGGGAGAAGCATATGGTTGAAATGGTTGATTGATAGGTTAGGGAGGATATTGAGGAGCATAAGGACAAGAAGGAGGTGTGGACCATGATGGATGAGTGAAAGAGTACCAAGGTGGCAAGGGTGCATTCTGGTTGGGATGGTAATAAGAGTAAGATGCACCTTGCATGCCCTGCTGGTATGGTCGAGGTCCTTGAGGCCTCCTTTGATTTATAAAACAAATCTTCTCAGCCCCACCTTCTGCCCTTTGGTATAGAAATTTTAATCCAGGAAAAGAAGGACATTTATCTGTGGCATGGTTTTCCTCACAGACAGGGCAAACCTCTATGACATTTAATGGACATTCATTTCTGGGGTGCTTTCTAGTGCATTTAGGGAAAAAAAATAGCTAAGGCCCTCTCTTCTTCCTCTTGTCTCCTCTTGATATGCATGTTATCCATTTTCAAAGCAAAGGTATGCAATATTTCATGTTCAAGAACCATCAAGTCCAAGAGTCATTCTAAAGATTTCTTCTTTGGTTTATTTGTACCTACATTAGTCCCTGTACTTTTTTTTAAAGTCTTGTTGCATTTGAGCCCAGGTAATGATGATATCCCCAGGCAGACCCATAAACCAGCACAAGGCTTCATCCTTAAGGATAGATGGGAATAACTTTAGCTTCTGGTCATAAGAGGTATAGTCATAGGTCCTATAGACAACAGAAAACTCAAACATAAAAGTAGCAAGATCGTTAGAGTTTAAGCCATGGGAGTGAGGAAGGGAAGTAGGGCTTATATTATTCATTCTAGCCTCTCCATTAGTCCCTATGATAGGAAAATCCTCCTCATTCTTGTTTTCAGCCATGGTTTTGGTAGGTGAAATGGTTTCTTCTTCTTCCCCAATAGGTTCTTCAAAAATATCAGCTTCTTCACCTAAGGGGTCTTCTAACTCCCATGTAGTCAAAGAGGGAAGCTGACAGTCATTGAAGAAGAGTGAAGGTTGATTGTTTGAGGGTGTGGGGGTGTTTGGTAAGAATTTTCCTTGAGTATCTCTATTCCTACGAGGCATGAAAGAATTTTTTTTCTTCTTTTATGTGATTTTTTCAAAACTGAATGCAAAACAGAAAGCAATGCTTAAGAAGAAATAACATCTACCTAGACACCTCCCCGACAACGGTGCCAAAAAGTGGTGAGCCCTGGTATTTCACCAAGAGTGTTGCAACTCCCAAAGGCTCCTCAACTTTGTTTATCAACCTGGGGTTTGTACAAACTTCGAGATGATAGTGCTATATACACAATAGATGGAATTCTACGCATGCCACCCTCAACTAGGTCATTTGATCAATAGGGTTGCAAGATCATTCTTATACTAAATTAGGGGGAGATTAACTACTGAAAGTGAAATTCAAAGGTTAGCTCTAATGTAGAAAAAAGTAAATTCTTTTCAAATCTAACTTGTAGATGCTACCAACTTGTAAATTCTACTGAATCAATTCATGAAAGAACATAAGAGTCATACTACCTGCAGAAAGGAAACTACACTATCTGAAATCAACTATCTAGCTGTCAATTTCACTTGTAAATAGGAAATTATATTACCAACTCATAACTCAATATTTCACGCATCATATATCTAATTCACACTTGCATATAAAGTGATATTCTACTTGTGTTAAATCTGTGATAAAGAAACTAACGTTTTTCTATCTTACAGCAAAGAAAAAAGTATGGTTGGAATGGCCTAGGTGTTGCCTTTGATCATGGATTCCATGTTTGGGGGTCAACCTACTCCTAAAATTAGTCAAAATTGCATTACAAATCAGAATACGGGAAAAATGGGCTACTACAACATGCTACAGGAAGTTGCTACAGGAAGGCCTGTAATTCTACAGGAAGGATGTTGAGAGGGTTTGGACGGTAAGAACGATGAAATCAAGATATGGAAAGGTGGATGGAAGTTGTCGTAGATGGATGAAAGGTGACCAAAACCCCTAGCCAAGATCGACACTTCAGGAAGGCTAGTTTTGGACTAAGAGGGTTGCTCAGGGTGACCTAAGAGACAGAGATGAAGAATAGTACTTGAGATCCATCAAAAGAGGTTGAAGTCATGGATGGAGATGGTGAAAATTCCCCTTGCATGTAGATCCAAAAATCCTACAACATCACATGCACATTCAATGGTGGAAAAGATGAGTTGAATTTAAAATCTATCTGACTTATGCCAAAAACTCTGATCTATGCAATGAATCAACTTATAAGCTACAACAAACATATGCAAAGCAAGATAACTAATGTAGACCTTTTTCCAAGAAATCATCAACATAGTATTTTTGGGTTGTGATTGTAGATTCCTCTAGTCATGCTCCCATGAGAGAGATGAGATAGAGGTAACATTCACGGGATTTTTGAGGAATTATATTCTAATAAAATGCAGCAAACTAACAAACATTCTAACTCAAAAGGAATACCAATACACAAGTGCTTGAGCTCAATATCTTCTTAGCTAAAAATAAAGTTTGAATCCTAACGAGCTCTTTGGAATGTTTATTTATACAAAAGGGTAGCTACCAATATCTCCCTAGAAAATAGAGATGTTTGACTCCCAAAACTCGAGAAAGGTGGATCTAGATCTCCTTGAACTGCACTTTCTTGGATGCCAATGACTTCAAGCTGACGAGAGATAAAATGGTGATATTCGTTGATTGAGGGAGTTAAGGAGGTGGAAAACCTCCCAAAATCTCTCCCTATTGTCTACTCCAAGCTCCTGCATTGAAATTATCTCAAAATTGCTCTGATTCTTGCATTTAAAC
Source organism: Pinus tabuliformis (assembly GCA_031772625.1). Lineage (NCBI taxonomy): Eukaryota > Viridiplantae > Streptophyta > Pinopsida > Pinales > Pinaceae > Pinus > Pinus tabuliformis. The sequence continues at coordinate 154,791,814 of CM062815.1, forward strand.
CATATTAGGCCACATGACATAGAAAACATATTTCACCCCTCTCACTAAGAATAATATAACAAAAAATGTAAATAAATGTGAGAAAGAGATAGTTTTAAAGCTAGAGGATGGAATTATATCCCTTATGGTATACCTATTAATGAGCCTCATCGACAAAACTCAAGCAAAAAGAACCTCATGAGCTCTCTCTCTAACAAGAAGGTAGTGGCATAGACTCAAGATCTCTAGCTCACCAAGAATTTGGCTCTCCAAAATTCTCTCTCCAAACCTCTAGTCTGACCCTGTCAAATGGTCAAGTTAAATAGGTAGAAGATAGGTCCCAAGAGGATGAATGTAGATGCTCAGGATGATGAGAATTCATGGAAACTTCTAAGTGATAAGTCTTGGCCAGCTTGAATAAGTGATGAGTCGAACTAATCTCCTAGGGACCAAGACACTCTAGAAGACATCCCTATTCACAGGCATATAAAAGACTGAAAAAGGCCATAGTCGCATGCATAAGGAAGGGTTGGGAGTGACTAGGAGGCTCCAGTCACTCTCATAGGCCTCCATCCATGCAAATGGGAAGTATGACTGGAGAAAACAAGGTCTAAATCCTAGAAAAAGTCAAACAACCATGAGGACTAATGAACACTGACCCTAGGGAGTAAAATAGGCTGATAAAATTGTAGTAAACTGAGTTCCCCTACCAGTCACTATCTCGCAAGATGTTGGTTCCAAACTCAGCCTAGATAATCGTAAGCCCAAAGGCACTTCAAGGGAAACCACAGGAGATTAAGAAACACCAAGGAAGATTTTTATTTCCAGGCCAAAGTGTGCATTTGAGTTTAATGACATCAGCATGACATCATAAACCAACTTGGGTTGGATGACATCAACATGACTCTTTGTGTCAGATGATGTTAGCCAATTTCCATCAAAAAAATTTCTTATGTCACCCAAGGGTCAATGCCACCAAATTAGCAAGTGCACATAAGCGTGACTTGAGCGAGGAGAAGTTTCACATGTGCAGTATCTGATAACTCGAAGTAGTCAACGATCGACAATGGAAATCTCACCACACCACTGACCTATATAATGTTTAACGCCCAAAGGTGGTGGCCAAAATCGCCTGGGTACACGGGACAAGCCACCAATGGCCACACATCCTCGGGGCGGTCTACAAAACCACCTTTCCCACCATGAAAAAACCACTTGTGGGGGAACGAGGGGGGACCACCATGTCACCATCCAACCACACCATCTTTAGCTTATGCACCATCAATAGGCCACGTCACTTGGCCATCCTTGTACAATGATGTCATCATCCCATATAGGTACTACAAAATGATATCAACATGACATCACCCCAGCCAATCACAAAATGACATGTGGTAGCCTGAAATGCAATTCTTTTTATAAATTCCCAGAAAGCATGTTGTTCTTGTCATTTTCACTGGTAGAGGTCCATGAAATAACATACAAGAGACCATGCTTAATGAACCCCATTGTGCCATTTCCATCCACCAATTTCATTCCTCCTCCTAGACACCCTCACGGTGTTTTTTGTGCCGAAACTACAACATATTATCCTACTAGCCCTAACCATGAGAAACCAAGGGAGCTTGCACAGACTCCAAACCACCATAACCAATCACCTAAGCCATATTTTTCAAAAATAGTAATGACCCATTTCACCATTCAACCTCCATTACCAAACACACCATGCATTCCAACAAACCCAACTTCAAACGATTGAATCCATCCATTGTATTAAGCTTAGTTTCACCCTTCATAAAACCTGGAGGAAGCCCAAAAACACCTCTAGCCTTAAGAAATATATCCCCATTTTTCATAATATCTTCCCTTTCACTCCCTAAAGAACCTATTTAACTAATCTAATTGCATCTATAATAATCTTAACTTTCGTTCTCCAATCCTAAATTCAATCCAGCATGTCGCATAGCCTAGCCTTAGTGACTTCTCCAGAAACAAAGAAACCACATGCAGAAGTGCTTATATATGTACAAGATGAGATCCATGATCCCAATTTGAGAACTATACACATATATGCTAGCATTCACCAAGTATATTGAAATTTACAATCAAGCCTTGACTTGGACAACCTGTTCAGAAACAATGTGGTGAAGGAAGTGATTCCCCAAGTTTATAAATTTAGAGAGGTCATAACTTGGGTAGCACCACACTACAATTTTAAAAGTAGAACCATTCTATCCACTATAGGATTCAAAGTATTGTTATCGAGAATTGCAGAAGAAATAGGAGAAAATGCCATGTTTCCTAGACTAAACCAGAATGAAAAAGCTAGATGAGGCCATACTGCCAGGATATTGGAAGGCCCTCATTAATGAGAAAAGGAAAAAGGTACTAGCAGAACATGAACCAAAAGGATCAGTGGCTCCCACAATTCCTCCATACTCCATAGTAAATTTCTTTGAATATTCAAAAGTGACTTTTTCCATGATTTCTCAGATCTTGGGAATAAGAGCATACCATATGGGATAAGATCACTGAGACTATGTTGAATGAGGAAAACTAGGAACAAATCCACTTATTATAATAAAAGTGGGAATTGGTTGTAGAAACTAATAGAGAAGTAGAAAGCTTGAAAATGAAATTAGAGGGAAATATAGAACAATGTAAATAACTAATTAAAATCATATAGATGAGAATATGAAAAGAGATTCCACTCAATGACATGGCCTTTCGCATCCAACAATGCAACATGGTTTTTCAAAAATAAAATTTCATAGATTTGGTGGAGAGGAAGGCAAAATAAATATCAAATATGGTGACAAGGACCATGGGAGAATTCGAGCATTGTTTAGGAGAAGTATACCCACGTTCCTCGACCAAAATGGGATATTTGTGCAAAAAGAGGATTTCCATATTTCCTTAAAAGCAGTGAGGAATGATCCCATCATGTTTGAAAAAGGAAGGGAACATAATGTTACTAAGGGATATCATCAAGCACCTGCATCACTCCTTTTTCATAATGTTCAAAGTAAAGGATATTTTCAAGGGCCTACATCTAATAGAATATGAATCCATGATTTATTTTGCAATAGCAATTAGAATGGTCTGAGACTATAGGTACAACTTGAATAGGTATTAGAGCCTGATATCATAATACATAGTTGCATCACAAAGGTGGTATCAAAAGGAATTAAAGAAGCCATAAATACCAACATCATCCACTTCAACTCAAATGAAAACATCAACATTAATAGTAGGAACACAATGTACACCTCAACATTCCACATGATCATATGTTGAGTCGCCCTCTCCTACACAATCAGAACAACCACCCATACAACAAGAGGAGGAGTGAGTAGGAAAGTAGGGCCTTCAGTTACACACTTCAAGTTGTTAGTTGTAAATAGTCGAGTGGTTTCCTGATACCACTAGTGGTTTAGGGTTAGTGCCCTAAGGTGTTGTGCCCTATATATAGAGCCCATTTTTATGGAATAGAGGAATATTTTTGTGTACAGAAGCTCTGCAAAAATTTTGGTAAAAAATTCATGGGTATGTAATCTAAATATGTTGTAAGCATTGGGATTCTACAGTATGATGTTTTTCGGTACTCTTCTCATGTTTCTATGTAATTTTGTACCTCTTATGTAATCTAAATTTGTAGCTTCCAACTAATACAAGTACAGTTGTTTCATGGCATCTCTTGGTGATACATCTTGTTATCTGAATGGAATGATTGTATGTTGTATGAAATAAGGAGAATTAAACTAGTTTTATTGTTCATATTATTTTGTGATATGAATTAAGGTCATATGGAGTATTCATATATATCTTGATGAAATATCATATGGGGTTAGAGTTTTAAATGCAAATTCATTTTATTTTTGTGTTGAGTGGTTACATTATTAAGTGCCCAACTATATTCTTGTCATGCCATTTACTTTCTTAATTTCCTCAATATACCCATAAATTGTATGTCTTACCCAAAGTGTATGAATACCCCAGTCCAAAAATATGTGGAAGAAATTAATCCCAGAGTCCTTTTCCAAAAGGTTTATGTCTCTCCTACATAATTTCCTAAAAAAATAAAAATAATAAGCCTTGAAATTGAGAAACTCTAGATGTTCCTAGGCTCTTCATTATAACATAATACAATGTGACTTTGGGGCCCCATCATCTCCTACCATCATTGCAAGGGAATGAAATTTGAAGTAATTCCCTACAAATAATAACAGTTCCCTTAGATTTTGAGGGTGGACAAAATTTGAGTCTATTAGTTATGTTTTCCACATCGAGACTCCACTATCATTTCTCCAAGTTACAAAAATCCATAGGATACACTATCAATATTAACACATTCCATAAATTCACAACTCCATAATTTTCATAATCACATCCTGCCTTCTACAAGGAGGCATACTAGGAATAACCCAGATCCAAATATACCACCTCGGGTCCCTAACCCTGAATGTTTTTATTACCAATATAATCAAATAAATAAGACCTTTCAGGAAAATCCCTCAGAAAATAATATAACTAATTTATTCCCTCATTCTATTTCTAGCATAACCCCTTCAACATTTCACCCATAAACACCTCATACCACCTCAACTGCCTCACACCAAACATGCGGACAACTTGATTCATGTAGTCCTCCTCCTACATTGAGAACTACACTTGTATCAACACCTGGATCAACTCTTGGACCAATAGATGCCACACGAACCCCAATATCATATGTTGCTAGAAATATAATTATACAACATACCATGGCAAGACAAGGTCCACACCACAATCCACAGAACCCCCCAATCATTCGTTAGCTTGGGTAGAAACCTGATACACACCTCTACCTATGCCTTAGGTTTTACATGATATGTGTGAGAAATACTTGAAACTCTTGCCCAAATTTGATGGGGAAAAGAAAAGGATTGTCAAGGAGCATATCAATGCTTTTCAAGGTTTTACTAATAATTTTATGGTGGAAGAAGATGTGTTCATGAGACTTTCCATGCAAATCCTAGAAGGAGATGTGTGAAAATGTTTTCGTACCCTACCTCCTCATTCTCTAAACTCACGAGATGCTTTGGAAAGGAAATTTCATATACATTGGAGTGAGAAGAAAAAATTTCAGTGTTACCACACATAATTCTCGGCACTTAAGAAGAAACCCTCAAAGAATGTAGAGGAATTCACTAAGAGATTTAACATGGTGTACAATAAAATCCTAAATGAGCTCAATCGTATGCCCACCGTCACCATGGTGAACTATGTTATGGACTTTGAGCAAGATTTCTCCATCACATTGAGGGAAATAAAACCCATGACTTGGAGAAACATGCAATCTGACATAATAGAGATAGAAAGAAACCTTACAACTACTGGGAAATTAAATATAATCGATAAAAGAAATGAGGATAATTGCATGGAGAAATAAATAGATAATGAAAGGGATAAAGGAAATAATAAAGTGAAGGACGATCCTAAAAATTACTCATATGATAAAGATGAAGTGGAAGAAAATATTGAGGAAATGACTAAGCTAATAAGGAACTTATCCAATAAGGTGGCCAAATTGGAAATGGAGGGACCTAGCAGGAATCACATGCCACCACCCTAGAATCCTATTTTTTTATGTAGGCATTTCAACCCACAAATGATGTAGAGAGAAAAGAGGCCAAGTGATCAACCAATCTGATCCATCCCCCAGCCAGAAGAGAGTTGAAACTAGAGATGGATGAATCCTATGATGATTTAAATCAGGACAATGATATAAATTGGGTGGGATATCAGTATCCTACACTCCATATCACAAAATTCAATTATTAAAATTCCCTAACATTATGGGAGGCTTATGATCTACAAGAAAATTATGGAATCTCTACTACTCAGTACCAGCAAATTACAGATATATTAATGGAAGAAATCGAGAGAAAATATGATTTTAATCCTATACTAGGTAGACCAAATGGAACGTCAAGATAAAGTTGTTACACCCTATATTGGTCCTTAACCTTCCCATCACACCAATGAACACCCTTTCTAACAATGTGCGAAATGCATCAGAAACCTCATATAAGAGGAAAAACCTAACCCAAACAAGGTAGTAACTAACCCACAAGAACCCTTACCGCCTAGTTCATAATTTGAACCCACGAAATAAATTGAAAAATCCATAGTTCCTTTGTTCAACATAGAATAAGAGCTAAAAAAAGAAGTTCTAGCCCCCTTGTTAGAACTAGCTCCAAACTTAGTGTACCATTATCATATAGTTAAGCTCATAAATCCCACTGAGTCTTCATCTCATAATGATACCCTGAATATTCAAGAAGACCACCCTACTGTGATATGTGGTAGACACATGGAAGAACAAGAAGACAACATCCATCCATTCTATATTACCCTGAACATCCATGACAAACTTCTGCACAATTGTATGCTTGATTCATGGGTGTCTGAAAACCTCATGCCTAAGTCATTCATGTTGGAGCTAGGCTTAGAAATCACTAAACCTTACCACATTCTATATTCTTTTGATTCTATAAGAGTCAAGTGTCTAGGTCTTATCAAAGACTTAGTGATATCCCTCACCCAAATATCCACTAAAATTCTAGTCATGGATATCATCATAGATAACATTCCAGCCACTTAAGACATGTTACTTTCTAATTCTTGGGTAGAACCTTGCAGATGGACTTGTCATATGCAAGCATACCTATTTTAGAAGTTCAGGAGAGTAGGTTGTATATGGATTCCAAATTCTAGTATGTTGTGAGTAATGTTAAAAAGTCCAAGTTGAAAATGGACCTATCATATGCAAGCATACCTATTTTAGAAGTCTAGGAGAGGAGGTTGTACATGGATTCCAAATTCTAATATGTTGTGAGTAATGCTAAAAAGTCCAAGAATAAACATGTATATGCAATAGAAGAATCCATGAGTTGTTACATCTTGTTCATGAATCCGAAGATGATAGAAGAATTTGATAAACTCCCAACAAAGATTAAAGAGACTTAGGAGGATCCACATGCATTGTGGAGACTATTCTTTGATGGAGCATGCTTGAAAGAAGGAATAGGAGCAAGAGTGTTCTTAGTCCCTCCCATAGGTCAAATCATATCACTATCATTCAAACTAGAATTTGATGCCACAAACAATGTTCTTGAATATGAGCCATTAATTCTAGGATTGGAAACAATGAAGAAAATGGGAGCAAAGAACATAGTAGTGTTTGGTGATTCTGAACTGACATTCTTGTAGATAATAAATATGTATACCACCAAACACCCTGGTATGTGGTATTACTGTAATGTAGTATGGGATATTATTAAGAATTATTTTAAGGCATTTAACAGTGTATCTATGTGCAGGGAAAAAAACCAACAAGCTAATGCACTAGCCATAATTGCTAGTACTTTAAATCCACCTTTGGAGCCGAAATGAAGCATGAATTAGAGATGAGGTATAGGCCTTCTATCCCTAGCTAAATAAAACACTAGAAAGTATTTGACGATGATGAACAACAAAGGATCTTTTTGGAGCTAGTAGGATAACTTTTAGCCATCAACATAGATCATGAGAACCAATCTCCTAAAGTAGATCAATAGGAGGAAGTAGATCAATAGGACATGGAACTACAATATGAAGATTCAAGCTTACTCAATCAAATCAGAGGCCATAAGGTGATACAACTAAAGAACAACGACATTCCAAAAGGACTAGTCCCGCTAGAATAGATCTTTGATCATAATGATGTATCCACCAAACCCATTTTCAAACCTAAATGTGTAAGAGAACAACCTTAACACTAAATAAATCCCTCAAAAAATCAAGCTATCCAAATCCTTGGAGACATCATACAAACAAAAGTGTATAAAATTGTTTCAACAATTTAAAGATGTATTTACATGGAGTTATGAATATTTGAGGACATATGATACTTCTATAATACAACACATAATACCTTTGAAAGAAGGTTCCAAGCCATTTGTATAGAAACTAAGGAGATTTAATCCCATTCTTCTTCCAACAATATAGAAAGAGATTAGGAAGCTATTGGATGGAAATATAATTGTTCCATTGAGATTCTCAAAATGGGTGGCAAACTTGGTCCATCTTCAAAAGAAGAAAGGAGATATAAGATTATGCATATAGTTTGGAAATCTGAATAGATGTTCACCAAAAGACAATTACCCACTGCCAAATATGGATCATTTATTACATAAAGTATTAGGTGCATCTCAAATGCCCATGATGGATGGTTTTTCTAGATACAATCAAATAGCCAAGCACAAAGACAATAAGAAAAAAAACAATGTTCACTATGTTGCGGGGAACATTTATGTATGATGAGATGTCATTCAAGATAATGAAAGTTGGAGCCACTTTTAAAATAGCAATGGACATTTATTTTGTAGGAGAAAGGGGAATATTCATAGGTATCTACCTAGATGACATGAATGTGTTCTCTAAATATGATGAGGAACATTTGGAACACTTGAAATAGGTATTTATAAAGGGTAGAAAATTTGGTTTATCTCTGAATCCGAAGAAGTCATTCTTATCCCTAGAGGAAGGAAAATTTTTGGGGAACATAGTATCTAAGAAGGGGATGAAGATTTACCCACAAAAGGTAGAAGCCATATCAAGAATATGCTTACCCATAAACAAAAAGGAGTTTTAGTCTTTCTTAGGGAAGATAAATTTCCCATGCAGATTCATTATGAATTATGCAAAACTCCTCAAGAGCTTGATTGGAATGCTTAGGAAGGATAATGATGTGAAATGGAAACTTGAAGCTAGGATATCATTTAAGTATATCAAAAAGGATTTAACAGAAGATTTGGTCCTATCAACTAGATATTTCTCAAAGGACTTTCAAAAATTCTCTTTTGCATCTGAGCATACAATAGTTGTTGTGCTTTTATAAAAGAATCAGGAAGGTTAGGAGAAACCTCTATCCTTTTCTCAATTGTTCATTGAGAGATGCAAAGCTGAAGTACATTATCTGGGAGAAACAAGCATATGATATGGTGAAGGCTTTCAAATATTTTAGACAGTACCTATTACACTCAAAGTTAGCAACGTATGTACCATCAATAACAGTGAAATAAATCCTCATCCAACTTGACAATGATGGTAAGCGAGGAAAGTGGATTACTAGGCTTTAGGGATACGACATGGAGATCAAACCTACAAAGATTGTGAAAGGTCAAGGATTAGAAAAGTTGCTTACTAAGGAAAACCATGTGGAATTAGGAATGTTCACAATTGAATTAATTTGTACTGCCTTGGAAGAGGAGAATACACAAGAACCTCCTTCTTCAATTGAAAACAATCCACAACAACCATTTATGAAGGGTCTTGCTAGGTTCCAAAGTTCCAACTAGTACAAAGACATAATATTCTTCCTGCATAATTTGCAATGCCCACCTGAGCTACCAAGAGCCAAATGTAGATCCCTTAATATCAAGGTTATCAAGCTTTGCATTATAGGAGAAAAAATATGTTGGAAATACCTTGTGAGTGTTCTACTTACTTATGTTACAGAATATCAAACACAAGAGATTAATATTGCAAATTTTCATCATGTTATATGTGGAGGTCATTAAGCTTGGAAAGCCATGGCATCTAAAATTTTAAGAGATGGGTATTACTGGCCTTCACTATTCAAGGATACCAATGTTCCTATCAGATCATGTATAGAATTCTAACTATTTACGAGAAAGCAGAAGTTGAATTATCTACCATGAAGCTCATTGAAGTCCAAGATCCATTCCAGCAATAGGGATTGTATTTCATTCTATAAATACATCAGTAGTTAGCACAAATGCATCCTCACAACCACTAACTACTTCATAAAATGGGTGGAAGCAATTCCAACCCAAAAGGATTATGAGAATGTAATCATAACATTTATGGAGAACCACATTTATCAAGATTTTTATGTCCAAGGAAGCTCGTGATAGATAATGCTCAAGCCTTCAAATCCTTCAAAATGATACATTTTTTTTTCAGGATTATGGCATAGATTCGGTGCATTCTACATCATATTACCCGCAAGATAATGGTCTAGAAAATTCATATAACAATAACCTCATAAGAATAATCACGAGGATGTTACAAATGAACAAGAAAATTTGGGATGTAAACCTTAAATATGCACTCTGGGAAGATAGAATAAGCACCAAGAGAGCCAAAGGCACCTTTCCTTATCAACTAGTGTATGGTACAAACGTGATATTCCCGATGAATCTGACTGTACCACTGATGAAGTTGTTGCAAGAAGGAGACGAAGGTACCAACCTAGTGCAAAAAAGGATTTATCAGGTGATAGAAACCCAACAACGTAGGGGAGAGGTCCTCAACAAGATAGAGGCCTACCAGTAAAAAATGAATGTTGTGTTTGATAAAAGAGAAAAAGAGAGAAATTTACAAGTAGGAGATTTAGTGTTGAAATGGTATTTTCTTCATGCTGACAAAGGGAAGCATTGAAAATTTGGCAACGTATGGGTCTGCCCATTTCGAGTACAGGATGCCCATGGCAATAATATATATCAACTAGAGATTTTGGATGGATATTCCTAGGGAGCCCTGTCAATGGCAGGTCCCTAAAGAAATTATCCACATAATCACTTTCTATATTTTACAAAAAAAATGAAAGAAAGAAAGAATATTTTCTCACAAATTTTGTTTCCTCGGAAAATTATAGGGCAGAGGAGTCCACAACACCACATTAAATGAACTATAGATTCATTATTTTCAATACGCCACAAGGACCTATTGTCCCCCATGGAGCCAATGTTGGTGTCAAAATAAGCCCATAAGGTTGCAAGCCTAAAGATCTTCAAGGGAAACCATAAGAGATCAAGACGCACGAAGGAAGAATTTGATTTCTAGGCCAAAGCATGCATTTGAGTTTGATGATGTCAACATGATGTCATAAACCAACTTGGGTTGAATGACATCAACATGATTCTTTGTTTCAGATGATATCAACCACTCACCATCGAAAATTTTGCTTATGTCACTAGAGCATCAACCCCACCAAATCAACAAGTGCATGTCAGTCTGACGTTAGCGAGGAAAAGTTACATGTGGGGTATCTGACAAATCAAAGAAGTCAACTATCGATGATGGAGATCCCACCACATTGTCGAATTTCACGATATTTAATTCCCAAAGGTGGTGCGGCTAAAACCACCTACAGACATGTGGCAATATGCTAATGGCCACACATCCCCTAAGGCAGTCTACCAAACTACCCTCCCCACCATCCAAAAACTACTTAAGGGGGAAGAGCAGGGGAAAAACTTCCTCTTCAACAAAGGGGGAGGGACCACCATGTCACCATCCAATCACACAGTCATTAGCATATTCACCGTCAACATGCCACATCACCCATCCAACCTCGTACATTGATGTCATCACCTTGCATAGGTATGAAAACATGGCATCACTCAAACAAATCACAAAATGATATGTGTCATCCCAAAGTGTAATTTTTTTTATAAATTCATAGAAAGGGCATCGTTCTTGTCATTTTCACTAGTAGAGGTCCACGGAACAACAAACATGCGATTAGGTTTGATGAACCTCATTGCACCATTTCCATCCACCAACTACATTCCTCCTCTTAGACACCCTCATGGCGGTGCTTGTGTTGAAACCACAACACATGATCCTACCAGTCCCAACTATGAGAAACCAGGGGAGCCCGTGCAAACTCAATGCCACCATAACCCCTCACCTGAGCCATATTTCTCAAAACTCATAATAACCCATTTCACCATTTGACCTCCATTATTGAACACACCATACATTCTAGAAAACCCAACTTCACACCATGGAATCCATCCACCATCTCAAGATTAGTTGCACCCTTTACAGAACCTAGCATAAGCCATCAGACACCTCAAGTCTTGAGCACCATATCCCTAGTTTTCATAATATTCTTCTCTTTCACTCCCTAAAGAGCCTAGTTGAAAAAGATAATTGTATTTGGAATACTCCCAAATTTCGTTCTCCAATCCTAGAGTCAAGCCAACATGTCACATAGCCCAGCCTCAGTGACTTCTCCAATAATGGAGAAACCATATGAAGAAGAGCTTATAGATTCCCAAGCTAAGATCCATGATCCCAATTTGGGAACTGCAAACATATATGTTGGCATTCACCGGGTATAATAAAATGTATAAGTAGGCCTAGACTTGGACAACTTGTTCATAAGTAATATGGTTAATGCATTGGTGCCCCAAGTTTATGAATTTCTAGAGGTCATGACATGGGTAGCACTGCACTACAGTTTTGAAAGAAGAATATCCATTCTATCCACTACATGATCCAAATTAGCATTATCAACAACTCCATAAGTAGTAGAAACAATGTTATGTTTCCCATATCAGACTAGAATGCCAAATCTAGATGATGCCATACTGCAAGGATATTGGAAGGCCCTCACTAATGAACAATGAAAAAAGGTACTAACAGATCATGTACTAGAAGGAGTAGTGGCTCCCACAAGTCCTCCACCCTACTCCATAGTAAATTTCTCTGAATAGTCCAAAGTGACTCTTTTCATGATTGCTTAGATCTTGGGAATGGACCAAGATACAAATATTGATGAAAATATGTTGGGTTTCCTAGTAGCTTTGTTCCACCCGGACACCACAACATGTTCCTTTTTTATTAGCCATGGTACATATTAGATATTATCCCCCACCAATTCTTTAATTTTCATTCCACCAATGCATTCTAATACCAACCTCTTCATGAACCAAAAATACAATTCCCTAGAGCACCTAGCCACTAGGTTAGTTGATTCATCTAATTTCATGCTTCCCACTATTGAATGGATCCCTTATGTGAGGAGGAATCCAAACAACATGGGAATCCTATAATATATTCAATCTTTTATATAAGTGTTTTACCAACTTGTCTATGAGCACCCCCTTCCTAGAGTCATCCTGAAAATGAACGAGATGAATGAGAAATGGAAAATACAATAACGATACCTCCTAGAATACTGCACAATAATCAAAGTTTATGGTTTCAAGGAGAAGCCATATTTGTTGCCAAGATTCCTTGCACCTATAATATTTGTAATAGAACTTATCAAACAGATTTTTATCAGTGACTGGTTAGGTTTTTCATCAAGAAAGGTGTTAATAACATCCCATCTACCTAAAGAGACTAGGTCATTCATAGCCAAAACTAGGAAAGCTTAGGATAAAGTGCAAAAGATGTTGGAATAATTGCACTTCGAATAAGGAAATGGGTATATGATCCCATGTATGTGATTTATAATTAGAGAAAGGACAAGGAAAGAGATTCACATAGGCACCAATCAAGACCCATCGTGGAGAAAACAACAAACAAATTGACTTTAGAAGAAGTTAGAGAAGTACTCCTCCCAACATACCCACAATATTATAAGATTTTTGGCACCAAAAATACTGGTGATGATGACATGGAGATAGACCGGGAGGAAGATTATAGCTACAAGAGGCCCATGATAGAGGTGATAGAATGAGACGGTGAGGAAAAAGAAAATTTAGGTAAATCTTTAACACTAATTGCAAGTATTATAGCAAGCCCATCAAGCAAGCCTATAATTCCTAAAGGTCCACTAATCATGGTGCATTAACAAAAATGACATACTCAGAGGTCATGGACACTTTTGACATCCAGATTGATTAGGAGCCATCCTCACTCATTGCACAATTTGAAGATACAACCAAAAATTCTAGGCAAGAGAGAAAGAGAGAACTTCAACTTACAGTAATAGGGAAAATGGCGGACACTCAACTGCTCAACGTTTTGGATTTTAAAGGAGATAAATTGTACCTAGTAGTCTTGAAAGCTAAAGGCAAAGAAGTCAACTCTGTTGAGGATTAATAAGCTACTCAGATCACCTTGGACTTGTCACGAATGCCTTTACTTGAAACATACAATTTGTCCAAGGCCTTAAATAATGTCATCTACAATGAGGTTCAAAAACCTCACTCATCACTTAAAATATTGAAGGAAGACTACAATAGAGAAAAGAAGAATATGGAAAAGGAGAATGGAAGCCAAGGCCAATATGTTGAAATATGAAGCCTTGGAAAAGTGATTCTGAAAATGGTCATAGATGAAAACCAATTCCAAGAATTTAAAAGGTACTGGATAAGAAAAACAAATAGATCAAGCTCCTAGGAAGATAAGGAAAATGGGAGGTATATCTAGTACAAATAATGGAGTTGATGGAAGTTGAAAAATAGAAATAAGAACTAGTCAAAAGGTCTTACATGGCAACTCAAGCGGCCCAACAATACAAACACAAGGTTCTATTGTTGAAATTAGAAGTAGCAGATCTGAAACGATAAGCGAAGGGGATATTGTCATCACACATATAGCTGGAGCTGTCAAAATTATTTCAATGAACGATGAAGTGAATAGGTTGAGGACCCTGTTAGATAACAAGGATAAGGAGTTGGAGAAAACACAAAAGGAAATTGAAGAATTAAATAAAGTGTTGAAGAATGGGAGAGGTCATATCATTGAATCAAACAGGAGTTAGATTCCATCTTAAAGAAGAATGCCTCTAGTGACAACCTGAAAGTGACTTATCATACCATCTAGGATAAGATCACTAAGGATATGCTGAATGAGTAAAACTAGGAACAAATCCATTTATTACAAGAAAAATGGTTAATGGTCCGAGAACCTAAAAGAGAATTAGAAATCTTGAAAATGTAATTAAAGAAAAATGCAGAACAATGTAAATTGTTTATTAAATTCATACAGATGAGAAAATGGAAAGAGATTCCACTCAACGATAGTCTTTTTTTCTCATCCGGCAATGCAACATGGTTTTTCAGAAAGAAAATCTCATAGAACTGATGGAGAAGAAGGAAAAATAAATATCACATATGGTGATGGGGACCTTGGGAGAATTTGAGCCATTGTTTAGGAGAGGCCTACCTAGGTTCCTTGTCCAAAACAGGATAGTCGTGCAAAAAGAGGACTACCGTATTGTCTTGGAAGGAGTCAATAATGACCCCATCGTGTTCGAAAAGGAAGGGGATGCAATGTTACCAAGGGATATCATCAAGCACCTGCGTCCATCCTTTTTCATAATGTTCAAATTAAAGGATATTTTCAAGGGCCTACATCAAATAGAATATGACTCCATCACTGATTTGGTAGTAGCAATTAGAACGGCTTGAGACTGTAGGTGCCCCCTGACCAAGGATTGGAACCTAATATCACATACATAGTTGCATCACAAAGGTGGTGTTATAAGGAATTAAAGAAGCCAGTAACACCAACAACATTCACTTCAACTCAAAGGAAACCATCAACATCTAAAATAGAAACACAACATACACCTCAGCATTCCAGACGATCGTCTGCTAAGTCACACTTGCTGACATAATCAGAACAACCATCCATACAACAAGAGGAGTGAGTACGAAGGCATAACTCACCTTAACAACTAGAAGTATCTAGATGTAGTCAGTTACACACTACCAATTGTCAGTTGTAAATATCCTAGTGGTTTTATGATACCATTAGTGTTTTAGGGTTAGGGTCCTAGGGTATTGTGCCCTATATATAGATCCCACTTTGATGGAATAGAGGAGGATATTTTGTATGGAAGATCTGCTAAAATTTTGGTAAAAAAATTTTGGGTATGTAATCTAAAGTTGTTGTAAGGACTGAGATTCCGAAGTACATAATGGGATGTCAATACTCTTCTCATGTTACTATGTAATTTTGTACCTCTTATGTAATCTGGATTTGTAGTTTCAAGTTATACAATTGTGATTGTTTCATGGCATCTCTTGGTGATACATCTTGTTGCCTGAATGAAATGATTGTATGTTTTATGAAATAAGGAGAGATAAAGCAGTTTAATTGTTCATCTTATTTTGTGAAATGAATTAAGGTCATATGGAGTATTCATATATCTCTTAATGAAATATCATATGGGATTAGAGTTTTAAATGCAAATTAATTTTATTTATGTGTTAAGTGGCTAGATTCTTCAGTGCCCAACCATATTCTTGTCCTGTCATTTACTTTCTTAATTTCGTCAATATACACATAAACTTTATGTCTAACCCAAAGTGCATGAATGCCCCAGTCTGAAAATATGTGGAAGAAATAAATCCCAAATGTCTTTTTCAAAAGGTTTATGTATCACCTGTATAATTTCCGAAATGAATAAAAATAATAAACCTTGAAATTGAGAAACACTAGATGTTTCCAGGCTCTACATTGTAACACAACACTATGTGACTCAGGGGCCCAAACAAAATCCATGCTTTGTTTGTTCTGAGAGGCAGAGAAATTTTCCCATCTTGTTCCCAATTTCATGTAGGGTCTCTAGATCCTAATATTCATAAGGGAGAGAATATAGGCAAATCCAAAATAAAGCCTAGGAGAAATCCTCTATGTAAGGTTTGAAGCAAGCCACCTAATGGCGCATGTACAACCCAACTGAGTTGAAGAAGTAAGGTCCCCCATTCAATATGGCTTTTAGCTCTTCTATGCAAGAGAATATTACAGTAAAGAACCCTTTAGAGACCAATTTTGCATCATACTAGGCTTTGGGATTCCATTGCACTTCGATCTAGTGGAGGAGATTTTTTTCCTTTAGCCAAATTCCAATAAACTTGCATATTAGTGTGTGGTCTTGCATGAATTGAATATTTCCATTCAACTTAGCTAGGGAATGTGAATCCGTGGGATTTCTACAGATTTTGCGATGCAGGTACTCGTGCTTCTCCTAACAGGGGCTAGTTTTATCATTTGGAGGGGATTTCCTTCCATATCTGGTTTGGTGGCATCATATTTTTTAGACTTACCTGAGTCAGGACCCACAAGAGAAGTTAGGTTTGAAGGGTGGATCGAAGGGCTTGGGGCCCCTCCCCTTGAGGACACCATTCTATGGATGGACTCAGTAGAGGGGCGTCAAATGTCAGCAAACTTGGAGGAGGAGGGAGGGCACGAGGTGATAGGTGCAGTTGTCATAAACCCTAAAATACTTATTGACATTGTGATAGTTGTAGATCTACGAGAACCATTTTAGCAAACATGTTTCTTTTCAAAATAATTTTACATGAGCATGATCAGAAAAATTGCTTACACTTGTTATAATTGGTTGGATTGTTGATGAATATTTCTTATTTTTAGCTACCATCCAAACTTTAATTTTTGCATTTATTGGAGTATTTGATGCCTTCTTCCATTCCTAAGTTTTCTTGATTTAACGATTCTAGGTTATTTATTTCAAGTGCCTCATCTTCTTCAAAAAAAGGAGAGGCAAATTCCACTTTCTTCATATTCTAGGTTACCATTTCTTGACGTACCAGTATCACTTGAAGGATCTACCCATGATGGTGTTCCATTGGATTACAAGATTATTTGATGATATTTTATAGAGCCAATGCATCATGTTGATTTTTTTTTATACTCACTATTCTTCCCTAGTCCTTTGGGGCATGGTGCTACAATGTGTCTTATTTCAAAAGAAGCTCTACAACACAAAGAAACTCTCTCATAACCCAAAATTTTGACATAGGAATAATTTTTTCCTATTAAATTATTTTTTTCTAGGAGCAATTTGTTGAAGTCCATTTTTATGCATATTTGGGCATATATTGATATGATATGCCTCTCAATTTCATGGCCTACAAAAGGGAACTGCTCTAGAGCTAAACTTATGGTAATGGATGGTAACCCATAAAAATACAAAGGTAGATTTGGGAGCCTTACCAAAATAGGAGCTCATGAAAGTATATCAATCAAAGGATTGAGAAAAGAGGTCCAAGGTTTCATGTAGAAGATTGACTTTCCCCAAAACCATGTACTTCATTTAATAATTGGATCCCTACCTTCATTAATGGCAAACTCAACAATGAAGAAACACTTTGCACATGGTTGAATGAAAGATTATTTTTTCATAATCGGTTTCCAAGAGAAAGAAATACATTCATTAAGATCTTCTAACTATGACCAAAACATGTTAAAACCACATACAAAACCAATGGATCTAGGAATTGTAATTGCAGGAACTTCCTAAACCAAAAAAGAGGAGGAAGGAGGAAAATCACCTCCCATGACTGCATCTGTGAAAGAGGATCCAAACTAATTACAAACTAGATCCACACACTTGCAACTCTCTAAAGGGCTCAAAATGAGCTTCCTCGTGACTATGGGTAGCAGAAGAACCATAAGTAGACCCCACCATGACCCATGATAGATCTAAAACTTTGAAATATTTGCTATGTCAAGCACTGATATGCTTTTATAAGATATAAGGGAGAAACCCATGCCATCATGGCTATGCTAGGTGAGATGTCATCTAACTTAATTAATTAATTGGCCACGAGGTAATTCCATTTCCATTTTTAAAGGGGGAGGTTGTAACATTGGACTTATTAGCACCTCACTCACCCAAGTACTACTCTAACCCAAACATACATGCATAATTTTGATGGGATCTAACCCATTATATTAAATTTTAAAAAATATAAAAGTGAGATATAATCTATTTATATACAAATCTTATTTAAACATTTTATAAATTAAATTTTAAATATATATATATATATAATTAAAATTTTCTAAATAATTACTTATCACTTTGTTTTATCACTAAATATAATAAATTTTATTTTAAAAAATTAACATATTTTGAATTTATTATTTTTAAATATAATATTTTATATTATTATTTTTTAAAATTTATTAATCCTACATATCTAAATTCACTACAGATGGCATATCTCTTCTCTTTAGCATATTAGTTATTGCCATAAATTCGTTTTATTTTTTATTCTTGTCAACCTTAAAAAAAATTATAACGAAAATGAAGAGGTAAGGATTGTACACCGCCTAAATTTGATAAAGGAAACTTATGCAAAAATATTTTGGTGTAAAATAAATATTTGGCACATTTGGCACACTTCGCTGTTAGTATAGTTGATTTTGGAAAAATTTTAAAAATGAACACGAATATGGTATGATTGTTTTATTAAATTTATTACTGAATAATTTTGCTTAATAAATGGAATGAAGTGAATTTTTTATTTATGTAAATTTCTCTCAACTAGGAATAAATTAATTATAAAAGAATAATTTATTTTTTCCTTATTATTTGATTTGGTTAGGTGTTTTTTTCTTATTATTTGATTTGGTTGGTATATAATTGTATTGTAAATTAATTATAAAAAATAAAGTTTTTTAGGTTTGTATTTAATTTGGTTGGTATATAAGCGTATTGTAAATTGAGAGGATTTTATACTTAATAATATATTTAAATTGAATTTGATTATAGTATTTATAAAAAAAATATTTTCATGTATGTAATACTGCGCATAATTGATGTTTTTCATCAAAAGTTGTTAAATCTAAAATTAAGTAGATGTGTTTTATTTGTTGGGGTGCAACTTTTTTATATCAAAATTTGATAATTTTGAGATTAAGATGTTTCGAGATATATAGATAGCCACAACACATTGAATTAACATTTGGAGATATAACTATTTATCAATATAGTCAAGTTGTGATAGTTAATTGAATTAGTTGGAACGATCTATCAAATGCATATTGAGAGTAAATTTAGAAATTCCAATTTAGTCAAGTTCCATCCATTGATTCATCTTCCATCTAGAAGAGCCCCACTAATCTACTTTTCATTAGAAAAGTCATGAATTACATCCCAATCAAGTCCTAATAGTTGATCCACCTTTCATTAGGAAATTATGAATGTCTCCTATATAGAAAGATATATATTCCAATATGGTTGAGTCCTACCAATAATTCATATTTTATTCACAAATGATTTAATGCCATTTTACATTTGGAAAATTTAATAAAAAATAAATAAATATTTATTTCTCTTCCAAAATTTATATATATATATATGAGAGAATATTTTGAACCAATATAACAATGTATTAAGCTTCATTTTTAAAGAAATAATTGCAATAACTAAATGAAAATATATCATATCAAGAGCGAAAATAAAATCAATTGCTCAGCAATATTATAATATAATAATGTAGAGCCAAAAAATTTATTATTCAAAATAAATTTATAAAAAGTAGTCTTTTTTTAGAGCATGGTTATCAAGTTTGAATTTGAACTGGGATTCCAATTCTATAAGATAGATACAAATTCAAATGAAAATTTTTCAATTCAAAACAAAATAGACAATATAGGTCTTAAACATTTAAAAATATATAGTTTTCTTCGTGTGACAACAATGGCTTTTGCTCATTTTCTTCCTTTTGAAATCAATGGAGAATTTATATTATTGGAGAGAGTTTGTTCATTAGTTGTACGTGTGTCCTAGTTTAGGAATTAGTTCATACTTTCTAGGTGTTACTTCTAACTCTCCTATGTGCATATAAACTTATATATTTTTGATGAATAATAATCAATACAAAGCTCTCTGTAAGACAATATCCGTCCAGGTGCAACTTGCACACATGTGAGCTACTATATTTCAAAATATATCTTATTTCTTCCATTTTTAACACTTCCCTTAATTTTCCCGGATGCGGGTGCTACGTCGCATCACATGGAAGAGCCACTTGCCACGGAGGGGAGGTCACGCGACGGACGGAGATCTTTATGGCCCCTCGCCGCCAACTCCACAGGCCGGGCATTGCAGTTCATCAGCCTTAATGAAGGTGCAGGGAACATTGAAGGGTTAGATGGCCGCATTCAATGCGGGAGAATTCCGACGGAATGTGGAAGGCAATAAGAATTGCAGAATGGGGGCAGACGCTGCTCAGTGCGATGGTGTATATGCCCAGAATTCGGAGCAGAGCGGTGTTATTGTCGATTTGGGGGAGGCTGGCAAGCTGCTGGTCCTCCCTGGTTCTTGCCTGCGCGCATTTGTGTGTTGCCTGGAGCCGAATTGGAGGAGAATTCTGCCTAAGAAGGAAGCTGCTGGAAGTATGGTGCGAGAGAGGATGCCGTGCAGAAGAGGAAGGGGCTCAGGGCGTGGCAGCTCCTCTCGCTCGCCTGCAGCAGACACTCATCACCACTGCTGCTGTTGTTACTGTCATCGACGTGTGGGAGCTTCCCCTGTTCAGGCAAGCCATTTTGTGGAGGCTGGAGGGTCCAACAATGGCGAGCCAAGGCTACCTGCGTTTGGCTCGGTTATTTTCACGTTGGGCAATTCCAGGGATAATGCGGGTATCAACGCCCACATATCCGTTCTGTTCACCAGGGTCCCTGAGGAAAATGTGGAGGGTCTGCCGAGGCCCCTTGCAGTGGAAAATCCCATGGAAAACGAGGGAGGAATTCAACAATCCCTTGCAGGGGAAATTCTGTCGGAGCATGGAGGAAGGCGGCAACAGTCTCTGGCGGAAGAAATTCGGGTGGTTGACAAAGGAAAGCGTCCACTGGGTGAGGCTTCAAGCTCGGGGGGCAACTCACTGCTGGAGCCCCACCATACATCAAGCCGTGCGCGTGAACCTGAATTGCCAGCCTTCATGGATGGACTACCCGAGGGACAAGGATGGGCGTGGATTCGGGAGGCTGAGCCAGAGGAAGCTGAGCCTGAGGAAGCTGCGACCGAGGACTAGGCCCATGTGGCACTCTCACGTTCTTCCAGGAAGCGTTTGGGATCGTGGACGGTTTAGTGATCTTTCCTGTTGTCTTGTGTCTTACATTGCTGGTCTCCTGTTCAATGTCGTTGGACTCTTGTCTTATGTTGTTTCTTGTTTACTTCTATGATATGGATAGCAGTTTCTCTGTTTTGGGACATAAGCGCATTCCCTGTAGAAGTCTGAGTCATATAGCCTTCGAATTCTGCCCCTGCGTGGGTTCTTCAGAAATGTTTAGGATCTTTTTGTTAGTTGATGCACTGGTCAATACTGGAAACATCACCAGGTGCAAGTGTTTTTGGAATCTGTTACAGCTGCCCATGGAGCCACAGTTGGAAATGGGCAGCCAGTTCTCTCGAATGTAAGTTTCAGCTGTACATATTAATACAAAAGTAGGTAGTGTTGCTTAGAAAAAAAAAACACTTCCCTTAATTTTATTAAAAATTAAATATTCAAAACTTATATAAAGTTTCTCCTTAATAAAAATATATTTAAAAATTAAATATTTAAAACTTATATAAATTTTCTTTTTTATAAAAATAAACTTCAAAATTCAATTACACATGGAATTTTGCTGACTTCACAGTTCAAGCTCAAATTATTTCTTTTCTGGCCTTCTCAACTTTCTGAACCCTTCCGGGCAGCAATGAAATTGAAAAATAAAAATAAACTTTCTAAACCCTTGTAGGCAACAATGAAATTGAAAAATAAAAATAGAATTTATCTATTTTGGCTTTTCTTGCCTTCTCAACTTTCCAAACCCTTCCGGGCAGCAATAAAATTGAAAAATAAAAATAAAATCCATCTATTTTGGGTTTAGAAGACACAGCTCTAAGCATTTTATGTAGAGATATTAACAAATCTGTGTGGATAAATTCTGAAGCGGATTTCCTTTCATGCAGAGGATTAACTACTTATCCTGTCAAGGAGAATTTTAATTTTTGTCCTAAGTATTCAATATAGGAATCAAATGGTCTAATTCATTTTAATTTCGGCAGAATTATTCAATATATCAATCAAATTGTCTAATTTAGTATTTTATTTTTGAAGTGAATTTGCTAACTAAACTTTAAAATATACATAATATTGAGCGAAAACACATTATTTAAAATAAATTTATAAAAAAAGTGGTATCTCTTTGAGGTTCATTTCAACATTTTTTTTTGTTGAGAATGAAAAGCGCGTTATATTCAATTACGAAATAGTTACATATTTTTCATGGCGAAGCACCCATAGCAGCAGCAATATTAGAAATAGTATATTGGTGCATATCTAATGATGCAGTTATACAATATATAGTATATAGATGCATATCTGCGATCATGCAGTCATACAATATATATCCTTATAACCAGTCCGTGTAGCAATATTTTGACCTGTACAATTTTGACCTGTGCTGATAGTGGATTTTCAAAAAATCTAAATATAATAGTAATGGCATGTATAACTGATAATAGAATTTGTATGGCACATTTGAAATGTTGTAACTAGTTAATAAAAACACAGAATACTAGATGAGATCTATATGATATCAAAAAATAAGTATATCAGGATTAGAAAGTTACCTTGGTAATCGCAGTGTTCCGGCCTCCAACCAAGTGTCACCCATCTTGAGCTCTATGTGAAGACCATCCAGTTTGTCCATGACGCCTTTTTTGGAGACACTGTCTACATCTGTATTGTACTCCCTGCTAATACGCTGAATGGAGG
This sequence comes from Pinus tabuliformis, assembly GCA_031772625.1. Lineage (NCBI taxonomy): Eukaryota > Viridiplantae > Streptophyta > Pinopsida > Pinales > Pinaceae > Pinus > Pinus tabuliformis. Next base: position 154,815,108 of record CM062815.1, read on the forward strand.
AGTGTAGAAAATTTCTACAAATCTAGCTCTGATACCATGTAGAAAATCTGATGGTAGGTTAACCCGATAATGCAATATAAATCAAAGCAGAATACTATAACTTACTTCTACTATCAATTTGCGGAAGCTTAAAGATCGCGCTGAACAATATAACCATAGAAGAAGAATGAATCGCACAATACACATGAAAATACTTTGGAGGAAGCCTCAGCTAAAACCCCACACTATTGTATTATCATACAGGTGGAAATACATAGGAATTATACAAAGCTTTAGCTCTCATACCTAGCCAGCTCTCAGTACAATCCTCATAGATGCTCACAGAAAATCTTGGCTTCTCTTCAGCCTTCCTCTCTGCCCTCCAAGCTCTTATTTCCTTGCGCTGTCCTTGTGGATGATTCTCTTGTTACCAAGTGAAACACTGCTCTCACACACTTTAAAACTGCACAATCCTCAAGGAATGATGCCTTGACTGCATGCATGAGTTTTCTTTATAAGAAAACACATGCAACTGATAGTACATTGTCCTTGACTTTAATCTCAACTGGGTCTTTCTTAGAATAGACATGCATGAGTTTCTGATAAGGGAATCTTCAGTTAATTGGAGTAGCACTAGTTGAGTGCATGCATGCATCAACTGACTGTTAACTCATTATTAATTCCTCAAACAGTTTGAAACTAATTTAACCGGACTTAACTCAGTAAACTGAGTTAACTAATTACAACTCAAATATAACTCAATCTTATCTCCTTAATTTAAGGGATAACTTCTAACTTGAATTTCTCCAACTAATTAATTCCTTGTGAATTAATTAATTATTTCCAAGTAGCTATTAAGACTAAATTCAATTTTAATTCACAATTTAATTCAAGGACAAATTAAATTGGAATATTCTTGTTGTCATATTTCAACACTCTCTCTCAACACAAAAGGGATTATCTAACACCCTGACCCTGTCTCTATGGAACTCGAATTTACACTTTGACAATGCCTTTGTCAAAATGTCAGCATCTTGCTTCTCTGTCGAAATATATTGTAGTAACATGATCCTCTCGATTTGTGAAAAGTCACGGGCAACAAATCTTGCCTTATGCTTCTCCACACTACCATCAGTAGCTTGATTTACCTTGTAAAGCCAATGGGAACTCGCCACTAACTTGTTCTCCGATCTCGAAACCACCTCCCAAACACTATTACGAACTATGGAGTCATACTCCTCCACCATCGTATCAACCCAAATCGGCTGCTGCACTGCTTCCTCAAAGGAAGATGGCTCGGTCTCAACACATTCCCTAGCAAGGGCCATGTATCTAGTGTACCTCTCAAGTGAACTCCTCAGTTTGCGCTGAGAATATGGTGCTCCCACATTCTCTCTCGCATTCTCCAACAATCTGTCAGCTTCTCTTGTGCGCTTCCGTCCATCTCTGGAAGACTCTGCTTGAGTGGATGTCTCCACTCCTGGAACCTCTACATGCGGCTGCTCTGCATCAGTCTAAGGCTCCTCCTCCTTAGGAACCAACAGTTCCTCCACAACCTGTAGTTGGACCTCCCTCTCAAGAGAAACGCGCATAGCCTTCTGCTCATCAAACTTGAGATCTTTGTGAACCACTATCCTCCGACTGGTAGGAAAGTACACCCGATAGTTCTGAGGTGTATCAGTGTACCCCACAAGTATCCCCAACTTTGTTATGAGCTCAAGCTTCTTTCGTGCATCCTTTGTCACATGGAAATATATCGATGAGCCAAAGATCCTAAAGTGACCCACATCTGGTCTCTTACCAGAGAAAGCTTCCTCTGGGCTTCTATTCTTCAAACAGACTGCTATGTTGCATGCCTCATCCCACAAGTGAAGTGGTAGGCCTTGGTCATGCAGCATCACCCATGCTGGCCCTACAATAGTTTTGTTCTTCCTCTCGGCCACCCCATTCTGCTATGGGTTATAAAGTGTCGTCAACTCCTATTTAATTCCTTCCGCTGCACAGAAGTCCTTAAACTCTTGAGAGACATCTTCTCCACTGTTGTCTCTTCTCAAGGCCTTGATCTTCTTCCCTGATTCTTTCTCGACCAAAGCTTTGAACTCACAAAACTTTGTGAAAGTTTGGTCCTTCTTCTGCATGAAATAAATCCAACATTTACGAGAATAGTCATCAATGAAAATCACATAATATCTTTGTTTCGTTGTGGATGTCGTCGAGAATGGTCCACACACATCAGTGTGAACTCGCTCTAAGATAGCCTCTACTCGACTGTCTCGATTATGAAATGAAGACTTGGTGTACTTTCCCAAGGTACAACCTTTGCATGTGTCAACTTGCTCAAGTTTACTTTTGGGAAGTCCTATAGATGTCTGTTTTATTATCTTCAAAGCCCCATGATGAAAATGGCCCAACTGCTTGTGCCACAACTCGCCAATGTCTTGACTTTGCACCAATTCTGCTTTCATACTCAATTCTGCACAATCATCTACCTCTAGTTTATAGAGATTATTCACCCGAATCCCTATCCTCTTGGTTTGAACCATGTCTATGTGTCTTAGGAATGTCTTTCCTTTACTGAAGACAACATCGTAGCCTTTGTCTTCTAACATCGCGATCAATACCAAGTTCTTCTTCAGTCCAGGCACATACATCACATTTGTCAAGGTGAGAGGAGCTCCATGCTCCCTCTGAAAAGCAACTGTGCCCAATCCTGAAACACTATACCTTCCGTCGTCACCCATCTTTATGCGCATCTTGAAGTCTTTCTCCTCCAAGGCACTGAATAAATTTTTATCACCGATCATGTGGAATGAGGCTCCACTGTCAAGATACCAAATACAACCCATCATCGATGTGTTGCACTAAAAATTGTCACCTTGACATTCTGCAATCTGTATGAGTCCATTACCACTCATACTTACCTCCTTTGCAAGTCTAAAGTCTCAATTCTTCATATCAAGCCTTGAAAATAAGAGAAAGCCCTCAAAAGTCTCTGAAACTCTGGTTCCGCACTTTCTCTTAGTCTTACCTGTGGTCCCGCACCTAATGGTCATGTCCCCTGCGCACCTGACCACTCTGTATCTGTGTTATGGGTGTGGACCCCTGTAAAAGTTAAAAAGGCGCGAGTACATTCTAAAAAACTCACTTTCAGTTATTTCTAGAAGCTTTTGGAAGGAACCTTGTGGCAAGTTCGCTCTCTTAAGGTTCATGCATCCCATGCCTTAAGGAGCTAACCCCTTGATGTGAGAAGCTTATCCCTTTGAAGGAAGATTCTATCCCTTCATAGATGGACCTGTAACCTCCTCCTTTGCATTATAAAATGAAGCATTGGGCTAGTTACTAAGGAGGTTGGAAGTTGAATATTTTTGAGGTGAAATGCTGCTGGAACTTAGTCTTCTTTAATTGAGATTTTATGAGGAGAGATTACATATCTCTAAGATCTCATTTGGAAGAGTGCAAGGCTTCTCAAAGTAAATGAAATTCCTGTTTCAGACCCCAGGAAGAGATTGCTCAACATCAAGGCTGAAAAGGTTGTAAGGTTCTTCTACTTCAAAGTTAATACAAATAAGTTTGTTTTTCTCAATAATCTGTTTATTAATGGTTTATTTTATGGATTCCTTAATCACCATAATAGACATGATTTATGATATTTGCTATGCAGGTGCTATTTGATGTTTGTTTGTTTGTGATTGCAGGTCTTTAAAGATAACTCTTTCGGATGATTGAGGGATAACTACAACGAACAAGCGTTGGATATAAAGTAGGGTCTTAACACTTTTATAGCATTTATCTGTAAATTGCATATGTCTAGAGAAAGACAGGTTTATTTGTCTGTTTGTTGCTAGACTATCTTGTGATACTAGGGAGATCGGTCTTGTCCGCAAGATCAATTTATCCGGCCAACAAATTTTACATACCTCTAAGATCTCATTTGGAAGAGTGCAAGGCTTCTCAAAGTAAAAGAAATCCCTGTTTCGAACCCCAAGAAGAGCTTGTTCAACATCAAGGCTGAAAAGGTTGTAAGGTTCTTCTACTTCAAAGTTAATACAAATAAGTTTTCTTTCTCAATAAGCTGTTCATTAATGGTTTATTTTATGGATTTCTTGATCACCATAATAGACATGATTTACAATATTTGCTATGCAGGTGCTATTTGATGTTTGCTTGTTTGTGATTGCAGGTCTTTAAAGATAACTCTTTCGGACGATTGAGGGATAACTACAACAAACAAGCGTTGGATCTAAGGTAGGGTCTTAACACCTTTATAGCATTTATCTGTAAATCGCATATGTTTAGAGAAAGATAGGTTTATTTGTCTGTTTGTTGCTAGACTATCTTGTGATACTAGGGAGATCGGTCTTGTTCACAAGATCGATTTATCTGGCCAACACGATGACACCATGCATGCGATGAGGATAAAGTCCATTTCGAACTGAGAGGCTAATGCCTCACCTTCTGATCCTTCCAAGGATCCCTTCTTGGACTTCTTCGATGTGAAATTAGTCGCATAATGTCCCATCTTGTGACAATTAAAGCATCTTACTTTAGACATGTCACCCTTCTTCCCTCCATGAGAAGAATTTAATTTGAAATGGAAAACCTTCCCCTTCCCTTTCTTTGCCTTACTTGCTAAGGCCATATTTTCATCATCATCCTTGGATGAAAAACATCTCATATGTTCCTCCTAATCTCCTCATGCATAAGATCCGACCACAGTCATTCCCAATCCGGTAGTTTCTCCCTTCCATTCATAGAGTCCTGGTAGCTATTCCAACTCTTTAGAAGGCCAAGGAGAGCGAGGCTCACCATATCATCATCGGCAGTAGTTATTCCCACACTGCCAAGCTCATCTTTGCAGGTGGTGAGCTTGTTCAGAGATGTGGAAATAGTATTGCCCTTCTCCATCTTAATTCTTCGAAGCTTATCCTTGAGCGCCAATTTCCTCTGGTCGCCACTGTTCTAGTAGAGGTCCTTCAATGTCTTCCACATTGAAACTAGAGTATCATTCCCATGGAGACTCGAGACAATATGGTCTCGAACTCCCTCAAGGATGATCCGTCTCGCCTTCGCCACACACTTCTTCCACTCAGCCAACTCTTGTGCATTAGTTGAAGCCGACTTTGGGATTTCTTGATCAATGAATTCCTTCAAGCCATTGTCTTCTAATATAACCTTCATTTTATCTTTCCATGCTATGTAATTCGAGCTCCCTTACAAGGCATACTCGAGTCTCAAGCCATAGAACGCCATTGACCAACCTTGAAGTATGATATGAATTCAATTTGTACCTGCAACCCCGAATATCAAACTTCGAATTCTCATCTCAGTATACTGTTCACAACTCCGATACCATGTAGAAAGTTTCTACAAATCCAACTCTGATACCATGTAGAAAATTTGATGGTAGGTTAACCCGATAATACAATATAAATCAAAGCAGAATACTATAACCTACTTCCACTGTCAATTTGTGGAAGCTTAAAGATCGAGCTAAACAATATAACCAGAAGAAGAAGAATTAATCGCACACTATACATGAAAATACTTTGGGGAAAGCCTCAGCTAAAAACCCCACACTATTGTATTATCATACAGGGGGAAATACATAGGAATTATACAAAGCCTTAGCTCTCATAGCTAGCTAGCTCTCAGTATAATCCTTACAGATGCTCACAGGCAATCTTGGCTTCTCTCCAACCTTCCTCTCTGCCCTCCAAGCTCCTATTTCCTTGCGCTGTTCCTTGTGGATGATTCTCCTGTTACCAAGTGGAACACTGCTCTCACACACTTTAAAACTGTGCAATCCTCAAGGAATGATGCCTTGACTGCATGCATGAGTTTTCTTTATAAGAAAACACATGCAACTGATAGTACATTGTCCTTGACTTTAATCTCAACTGGGTCTTTCTCAGAATAGATAGGCATGAGTTTTTGATGAGGGAATCTTTAGTTAACTGGAGTAGCACTAGTTGAGTGCATGCATGCATCAACTAACTGTTAACTCACTATTAATTCCTCAAACAGTTTGGAACTAATTTAACTGGACTTAACTCAGTAAACTGAGTTAACTAATTACAACTCAAATATAACTCAATCTTATCTCCTTAATTTAAGGGATAACTCTTGCATGACTTCAAAAAGACTTCTAACTTGAATTTCTCTAACTAATTAATTCCTTGTGAATTAATTAATTATTTCCAAGTAGTTGTTAAGACTAAATTCGATTTTAATTCACAATTTAATTCAAGGATAAATTAAATTGGAATATTGTTGCCATATTTCAACAAGGAGTGTTGGAGTGAACTCCAGAGTGTAGTGATCTGTTGTAACCAGCTTTGTATAAAGGATTTGCATATGGTAGCCTTGTCGCGGACATAGTCTATGATGACCTTTGAGTCACCATAGATGTGGATAGATGGAATATCCAGAAAAATAGCGAACCAGAGAAGTCCCCATAACGCCATTGCCTCGGCCTTTGTATTGGTGCCTTTACCCGCACCCCAGTGAACATGATATGTCAGCTCAGGTGAAAAGAGGATTATGAATCCACATCCACATGTGCTGCGTTGTGATGCGCCATCAAAAAACCCCGTAGGTATATGATCTCTGGGCCAGTTTTGGTTTTTTTGGACTTTATAGTGGATATGCCCACTTGTAGTTCAGCAGAGATTATGCTTCTGATTCTTTCCAACACCAATGCACAGTTTTCTCAGTAGTCGTTGAAAATAATGTTGTTCCTCCATCTCCAGATCTCCCAAAGGAAAATAGGAGGGATATAGTGCCATGAACTGTGTTGTTTACTCCACCATTCAAGACAGTCAGTTATGCAAGTGAACTGTGGGAGCTGGAGTCCATATGTGGCATCCAGGTTTTGCCAGATTTTAGAAACCATGGGACACTTGATGAACATATGCCAATTATCTTCTTCCACACTTCTGCATAGAACGTAAAACCCAGGTCCGGACCAGTTTCTTTTTTGAAGGTTTGCCCATGTCAAATTTTTGTTTCTCCAGACTAACCAGAGAAATAGAGTGATTTTTGTAGGTATGTGGGAGTTCCAAAATTTTGAAAACCAGCATACGTAAGATTGAATGGCGTCCCAACAACAGAGTTTGTGATATGTATCTGCCACCTTGATGTTGTCTCCCTTCATTTTGCCTCGCCATGTAATCGAGTCTCTTTCCTAGTCCCTGCGGATCCCAGTCAGTTGTAGTTGCATGTGGATCTTTTCTCATTCCACAGCAGTCTGTCCATATAGTCCCAGCTCCATGGAATGCTTCCAAATTGGGCAACTGTTATGCCAAGTCATAATGACTTGTTGCCAAAAGAATATGCCTGAGTCATTAAGACCATGTAGGAGGGGGTCCGAGATTGCGTCGATATCCTCAAGTCCCTAGATGCAATCCTGACCAATAGGAATGTGGTGTCCAGTACCCAGTGTCCATGTAAGCAGTGATAGAAAAAGATGACTAATCTTTGTAAAGTTGCGCTAGACCGCAGAGCCGGTGTTGTAGCCAATACATCCCCTGCGCATCCAGACCTTAAAATCAATGTCTTTCAGGTATTTATGTTTTATAATTTAACTCCAGGTGCCTTCTCCAAAGATCCTGCGCCATAATGATTTGAGCAGAAGAGCATGTCCAAATCTCTTCAAATGCAAGATGCCCCAACCTCCCAACCGGTTCGACATAAAGATGTATTGAAGTTTTGTGAGATTATATTTGTGCTTCTGTCGCATGTCACACTAGATGAAATGAGCAATGATCCCATTTAATTTCTTGATGATGGTGATGGGCAGGTGGAATAAGTGTGCCCAATACACACCCATTTGAGTTATCACAACCTGAGTAAGAGTGAAGCGCCCTCCCATAGAAAGACATCTGAATTCCCAACCCAATATTTTCCGATAAAATTGGTCAACAAGCCACTGCTAGTTTAAAGTCCTATAGTTACAAGGCTTAATATGGAAACCAAGATATTTCATCCCACCAGACATGTTCTGAAGCAATCCCAAATAGATTAGAAATATAATCAGTAATATCCATATCACCTTGATCATGAACAATAGTAGATTTACTTTGGTTCATTATTAAGCCAGTAGCATTTCCGAATTTAGTGAAAATGTGGAAAAGGTGTAGCCAAGCAAACCTGTTGAGGATCCCCATGATGAGCATGTCATCGACAAAGAAGTTGTGGGAGATTTGAATATTTCTGCAGATGTGGAGTGGTTGGAAATGGCCTTCAGCAGCAGCGTTTGAAATGTGAAGACTGAGTGCATTCAATGCCAGAATAAAAAGGAGGGGTGAGAGTGAACAACCCTTTCGAAGTCCCCTCCCGGCCTTAAAATATGTCGTCGAGTATCCATTTATAGTCACCATGAATTGTACATTTGATAAACATGCCATGATCCACTCAGCAGCAACAGAGCACTGAATACCCACCTTGTGAAGGACCAATCGCAAATAACCCCAACAATGTGGAGTGGTTGGAAATGGCCTTCAGCAGCAGCGTTTGAAATGTGAAGACTGAGTGCATTCAATGCCAGAATAAAAAGGAGGGGTGAGAGTGAACAACCCTTTCGAAGTCCCCTCCCGGCCTTAAAATATGTCGTCGAGTATCCATTTATAGTCACCATGAATTGTACATTTGATAAACATGCCATGATCCACTCAGCAGCAACAGAGCACTGAATACCCACCTTGTGAAGGACCAATCGCAAATAACCCCAACAATCCAGAGAGTCAAATGTTTTTTTAAGGTCCACCTTCATGATTGTAGCACTTAATTTCTTAGTATGAATAGAATGTAGACATTCCTGTGTGATTGCAACCGCATCATGTATCTGTCGATTTTTAAAAAAACCGAATTGTTGTGGGGAGATGAACAAGAAGTGAACCACAAACAGTTGGCAATGGTCTGAGAAAGAATGAGAAAAAAGCTTTTTTGGAATCAATGCAATATAGCTGGAGTTTAAGAGAGGATCAACATATCCCTATACCAGAGATTCTTCAACCAAATTTACCAGATCTTTCTACTTGAAAGAGGTCGAAGAAGTGAATGAATAGTTTGACGGTCCAACCGTCGGAGCCCCGGCTCTTCTCGCTCTTGAAAAATTGGTTGCAAGTAAAAGTAGAACTGCCATGCAAAAAATCCAGAAATCACCACCAATGATCATACGAAATTTCTATAACAAAATTTCAACCGCATGGCCATCGCTCAAATAATTGAAACCGAAGTAAAATTGTAATTCTACAAGCTACTGCGCAAAATTCTTTGTAACTTATCCTAACTGTAATAGGACTTTCGAATTTAAGGAGACGATTTAATTCATTCACCCTTAAAGGTGAAAAATCCAGAGGTGGCTTGAAAATCGGGTGAAGAACATGCTAATACATTTTATTAAGTGGAAGACACAAGATAAATTGTTTTGATTGAATTTATTTTGATTATAGATTTTAGGAATATTTTAAAATCTAATGATTTTATTAAGTGGAAGAGACAACATACATTATTTTGATTATAGATTTTAAGAATAATTTAGAATCTAATGATTTGAATATTTTTAGCAATTTTTTGAGAGAAAAATTATTTGGAGCTTATTGATACCAATAAATGACATAGTCCTGGACTTTCGAATTTAAGGAAACGATTTAATTCACCTTTAAAAGTGAAAAATCCAGAGATAACCTGGAACTCACATTCTACTACGGAGACAAGACATAACAAAGAAATGTTCATTATTGTTTATTCATTTTCAAAGGGCAATACATTGTAATTTGATAAAGTGATCATTTTTAATGGCTCTTCTGCAAAGCAAATATATGCCATAGTCTCGATACGAATCGAAATACACAGCTCAATCTATGTTTCTTCAGCTTCTTGCACTCGCATTGAACCTTCACTTTTTCTGGCATAAATTTACATGGAAAACTGGAATTATCGCCGCTACTTCCACCAGCATGATCTGTAGTACCAATAGTCAATGCCCTGTCGATCCGACTGTAAATGGAGACGAGCTCAAAGGAATCATAGAGAGGACTCCCACAATCCCATATGGAGACATCAACTGTATTCGGTGGATTTTCTCTGTTTGCCATCTGCTCCCCTCTCTCTTTCTGCATTTTTCTGACCGATCTTGCTTGTGCTTTCTTAAGCGATTTGCAGATCTTTAGTGCAGAAAACAATTTGTGAGTGGGCAGCAAATTGCAGATCTTTAGTGCAGAAAACTAATTGTGCTTAATGGCATGCATTGGTCTGTGAGTGGGCGGCGGGACAAACGACAAAAACGAAAGGCAGATGCTTCATCGCCTGAATTAAAATAATAGAATACAGGAGTAATATAAGGGCGCCATTGCCGCTGTTCAAGGGTACTGTTGTGGCGGTGTAAAATGGCAACGTGCATCTCTGTTAGAATGCCAGCAATGTAAAATTGCAGCGTGCAAACAAGGCAGCCACAAAAGTCACATGACTGTTTACATTCAGTTGAATATGGAAATATTTGGTAGGTTGTGGTCAGAGGATTATAGTCAAATCAGTCCCATATATATATATTTTGTAAGTTTAGTGGGTGGGAAATTGGAAGGTAATTAAGTTAGAGATGTTTATTCTGTATTTTAGTATGATGTGTAATTTTAAAGTCGAAATTTTTATCACATTTACTAAATAAAAAAAATAAAAATAAAAATCTAAAAATAATAATTATGCAAAACATTTAAATAATGTCTATTCGTAAAAAAATTGGATCCTTCTGCGCTCATGTTAGATCTGTATTCAAAATAGATTTATTATGGTTTCACATTAAGGAGTGTTTTAACATAGTACCCAATCACAGTCTATCCGAGACTTGGTGGACATATTTATATTTTATTTATTTATTTATTCAATTTTAAGGTCACGGCTAACCGAGACACCAAATTGGTATATAAAACCCCTTGTTTGTGGGACAAGGGACCCACTTCTGTTAAGTCTACAAAAGCATACATATTCTACTTCTATCCCTTTGAAAAACACATGCTCTTAACCATTAAGTCCACCCAAACTACATACATTTTTTATTATATCATTTTTTTTAAAATTTAAATCGTATTTTTCATTTACATAAATTTAACCTACTAAAAAACCTTAGATCACTCAAAAATTTTAAATTTTATAATTATAAATCTTTACCAAATCTTAAACCAATTAGGTTAATTGGTTTCTACCGACCTTTTTAAGAATATTATTTTCAGCATTTCCAAAAAGTGTAAAAAGACGAACTTCAACTTTCCAGGTTTTATATGCACTACATGTATTTACGTATATAGATTTATCAATTTAGTTATAAGACAAATATATGTTCGAATGGAGCTTATTCAACCCTGGTCAAATGTAAACAAAGAACCTCGGATTGTTGTTTATATTGAAGGACATAAATGCCAGGGTCAAGTAATTTATTAATTTATATTTATCCAACTAACTATATCTGAAGTAATCTATGCCAGCCTAACATATTAATTTATATTTATCCAAGTAACCATATCTAGAAGTAATCATAACCTATTAAATTATATTTATCCAACTAACCATATTTATATTTATAAAACTAACCATATCTAGCATAAATCTATGCTAGCATAACATATTTAAATGCATACACTAATACAAGTGCCTTCGGTTTTCATGATTGATTTATATTATCAATGTAAGTTAGTGATCTTGGAAAAATGGTGAAGGATTCCAAAGTTAGGGTATTTGAACATCATCGTTAGGGTAAATATCACAAATGTTTTCTTTTTTTCTTTCGTTGCTTATTACTAACTTCTTTTTGCCCATGTGCTTTAGATTTCATCATTCCAAATTCATGACACTTTTCATGCATTGGTTGTTAATGTGGTAACGTTTTACTCCAGCTTTAGCATTTACAATGAATAAGTAAATCAATAATATAGACTTTACATTTCTAGTATATGTTTCTTCTTTTTTAGCGTGATGATGCATTTTTCGACTTTTGTAAACACCCTTCCCCAATTTCTAGAGTTCTAGCTTTAATCCTATCTTTTTACCAATTGCTATAGATGCACACCACCACAAGATAAATGGGTAATCAACAGTGATCTACTCCATTATGGCTACCCTCAAAAACTCCTTAACTCCAAATAACTCATAACCCCCAAAAAGGCTAACCTTCAAAGAATCATTGGCATGAGGGTTGGATGGATGTAGGATATCATTTAACCTCTCTTAAGATGGTTCATATTATCAAAGATCCTTTGGCACCAACCATTGCACTGTATGAGGATGCCCACATCAAAGCCAAGTATTTCCACAAACATTGGCTAATTTGTTGATGTAATGGACTCAGTTAACACTTGCATATTTTCATTAATGGATTTACACAACTTGGGAGCCTTCATATGTTGCTACACAAAACAATTCTTCATAATGCATCTTGAATCACTAAAAAGATAGGGATATCATCCTTAATATGGGTTCTTGGTTATAGGATAATGTTGGCTATTGCATGAAATCATGACTCCTAGCAGTCAACCCAAATATGTATTCCACATCCTTTGCACTAGTTTGGGTAAGAATCCCAAAACTTCCTCTCTAATTATGGAAATTTCACTCACTAATATAGATATATGAAAGGCTATTGGCAATTTTCATTGAGTCCTCTCATATCAGTATTAGTGAGTGAAATATCCATAATTAGAGAGTGAGGTTTTGGATTCTTACCTAAACTAGTGGAAAGGAGAAGGAATTTCATATCCATGGAGAGGCTTTTACCTAATTCATTACCCAAATCCTTTAAAAACCCTTCCAATCATAACTCAATTAGTAACACAATGATTTTTACTCATATAAAAAATCCCTTCAAATAAAATACCCTTGGATCAAAACATGCAATCCACACAAGAGATGATAAGATAGTCAAATCCTAAAACCAATAGCCCACCAAGATCTTGCATGCATCCTCCACCCTCTTGAATTTGAATCCCATCCATCCCTTGGCCCTTGGATATGATATGGAACAATGACCCATACCAATGATGGTAGCCTGATGAGTTTGCACCCATTCATTTAACGTTGAACTCACCATGTATTCGACTAGCAAAACTTTACCCAAAAATTTGATGTCTTTTATTTGCCTCGCTTCTTTTAACAATTTTAAAATAAAATATAGATCTTATATCTTTAATTTTAAATTTCTATATGAAATATGGATTCTTTAGTGTGAACTACCACCTATTAGACATTGGAATTTATTTGTGTAGATTAGAGCTTATAGCTTTCAATGTCAAAGGTGGATTAATTAATGAGGCTTCAATATATTAGAACCAATGAATTTTTGTATAGAATGTGGAACTCATAATTATTGAATGGAAGGTGGATCAATTAATGCGACTTAATTGGATTTGAATTGGTCAGCTTTTGGATGGAAAGCCATGGAAGTTGATGGCTTTCTAGATGGAAGGAAAATCAATGTGTAAGACTTAATTGAATGTGAATTTGTAATTTTCCTAAGAACTATATATGGAAGAATACAACTTGAGTGGGTCTAATGGTTAAGAGCATGTGTTTCCTCCTAAGAGGTCATAGGTTCAAAACCAGAGGGGTAGAGTATGTATGCCTTTGTAGACTTAACAGTCAAAATAGTTGCGTGGAGGTGGGTCCCTTGTCCCACAAACAAGGGGGTCTAATACAACAATTTTAGTGTTTGGCTTGGCCATGACCTTAAAATTGGATAATAATAATAATAATAATAATAATAATATTGAATTAACACTATTTTAATTTAGGACTTATACCACATAGATAACAAAATCACAATTATTATAAATATATTAAATTTTAATATTATATAGAATCATTATAGTTTACAATTGAAAACAGTATAAATATGTCACAATAATTAAACATTCAAAAATGTCCCATAGAGACAGTTTAATTGCTGATTGAAACGATGTAAAATTGTGTAAACTAAGAGATCCAAAGTTTAATTTCTCAATCATAACTCGGTCTAAAAAAAATAGTAATTATAAACCCCGGAAATATAATGATAATAACAAAAATTGAATCCACATAACTACAAAATTAACTCAATTATTAATTTCTTTAAATAAATAAAAAACAAAATAACACCCAACCAACCAAGGTTTCAACAACTTCACAAAACTTATAATATTTACATGTACACAAATTAAATAAAATCATTGCTAAAAATTATCATCCTCCAAATGCTTTATGTTTAAGTTTGTACTACTCACCTTTCCTCCTTTCGTTATTGTAATTATTCAAATTATAAGTAAAATACTTAAAACAAAAGTTCAATACAAAGAAGAAATATTACATTGTTATTTTTTTAAAATAAAATAAAATATAATAAAAAAATCATATACGTGTTTCCTTTTCCAAATATATGAGAGGAAAATTAAAATATACTTTAAGTAAAATAAATAAATAAAAATGGTTATATTTTTAGTTAAAAATAGCCAACAAAATATATGGATAGTTTTTTTTGCCGGAAAATTTATTTTACATGATTCGGGTTCAAATTTAAGTTTATAATGATTAAGCTCATTTTTTTTTTTTATAAAATTCATCATTAAGTTTCTCTATATACATTATATATATATATATTGAGTTTAAAATGAAATATAGGATCAAATAGTAAGATATTAATATTGATAAACATAAAAATGCTATCACGAACATTGAAATAGCAAAGATAAATTACAAGCTTGAGTTGTGACATGAGGTTATAAGTTTTGATCTATGGACTTAGTCAATGCCTATAAGGTTTGATGAGGTTGGTTGAACCTCAAAAAAATTTTAAGGTTTGCCAAATTCAAACCTCAAAATTGAAGTTTGACAAACCTTGTGACAGAGCCTCTAATATAAAGTTTCTTTAAAAATCAAATCTTTATCTACAAACTTGTCCTCATATTATTTATTAAAAAAAAAATTATATATTTCTACATAATAAGATCTAAGTATACAACAAATTCCAATAATAATGGATATGTATAATTAACCAATTTAAGATAAAATTTCATAATTAAAAATAAGCAAATTAAACTAATATTTTTTTATAAATTCATTTTAAAATAAACTTTGTTATTAAACTTATAAATATTATTTATTTTCTTAAATTGCAAATATGCATATCAACTAAATAGGTTCTAAAATATGTTGCTAAACTATTTTTTTAAACATCTTCAAACATTTTTAGGAAAATTTTGATATTCAAACTAGAGAAAATAATTTGATTCCCTTAGAGAGTTGGAATATTTACTCCCAACACAATAGACACCATTTTGAATTCCTGTATAGAGGATAATATCTTTTTCTAGAAGACATTGAACAATGGGCTTAAGCAGCTCACTAATGGAAGAGAAGGATATTGAAAGCTACCAAGATGAAATTTTTAAAATAGGAGAGTCTATCATCATCTCTCACATACACAAGCACTTCAATTTGGCAGTGAAGCAAGGCTTCCCTAAGCCTTAGAAACATACCCTTATTGTGACTATCTTTAAAATTGGGGATAAAAGCGTTACCCCTAATTACAGGACCACTATGATTAGCTCCATTTTATCCAAACTATATGGGCTTATTCTAGAAAGGAATATTGGTCTTTGGCTTGAATGCCATGGTAAAAGAGCGAAAGGTCAAACTAGGATTAGGATAAATCATTCAATGGTGGACCATATTGTTATTCTTAGTACAACCTTAGATGAATTCCACAATAATAAAATTGATCTCTTTGGTTGCTTTGTTGAATATAGTAAACTTTTGACATTGTTCCCATAACAAAGCTTTGGGAGAGGCTAGAAGATATTATGGTTCCTCTCAAGCTGACGGTAGCTATGACAAGGTGGTATATGAATGTTTTTTCCAAGCTTAGGACCACTGAGGATTGGATGAAAAATGTTAATTGCGATATTATTTTCAAGCAATGTTATCCCTTATCTCCTACCATTTTTTATATATATAATAATAAGCTAGAAGAGTATTTGGAAGATGCAAGTTGTATCAGGTTCACACTCACTAGTATAGTCATAACTCTTCTCGTTTATGCCAACAATATTGTTCTTTTGGCAAGAAACCATCATAATATTGGCAAGAAACTATGAATGTTCCAAGATTTCTGCTCCAAGATGGGCATGACTATTAATACCAACAAAACTAAAGTCATAATAATTAAATCTAAAATGTGCACCTATGATACTTTCCTTTATGATAATAGCTACTTGGAGGAAGCTCTTTCATACAAATATTTAATTGACGTCCATCATAAGCTCAATTAGAATTATACAAATGAGAAAAGGATAAGTGGAGGTATGAAAGCTTAGTACATTGGGCTTGGAAACAATTGTAAGTTGACATGATATTTTTGGATATGGGATTAAAAAAAAAACCCTTTGAGACTATTGTCACTCTCATTATTTTATATGGATGTGAAGTATGGGATTGCGTTTTATCTAGAGATTTGTGGAGGAACATGAACAAATCTAAAAGAAGTTATGACCTATAACTTCAAGATTAAAGGAAATGCTCCCTAACCTATGCTCCTTATTGAAGCAATGATTTCTCCCATTGAAAGGATGACTATGACTAGGTATCTTATGTGTGAGAAAAATTTATACAACATGGAAGTTGAGAGGTTACCTAAAATTGCATCTAAATCTAGCCAAAACTCTCACCTTTGGCTCAAGCAAGGATCATGGCATAAAGATGCCAAGGCTGGGCTAGCCCATTGGAGCAGGAAGGAGAAGATCATCTTGTAGAATAAACATAATACTAAAAATATCATTACTTCCAAATTTAAGGAGAATTTTTGGGGCGATAAAGGGTTATATCGGAAAAAAGAAACTAAGGCATTATAAGGAAATAATCAACCCCAATCTCAAAAACCAAAAATACCTTTCTGTTGCAACTAGTGTTAAGAAGAAAATGAACATTGCTAAGATTAGAACAAATTCTCATGAGGTTCATGGTGAAACTAGGCATTGGTCAATTCCCAAAATGCCATAGGATGAAAGAGTTTGTCACCCATGTGATACTAACATGGTTGGCAATGAAAAGAACAATATCTTAGATTGCCCATTTTACACTCAAATTCGATCTAATTTTCAAAATATATGTCACACTACAAACCTTTTTTACCTTCTAATTCAACAAAACTACAATGATCTAAAAATGCTTCTCTCACATTTTTTTAGAATAAGTCTAAAATGTTAAAGAATTCTAATTAATCTCTCACCTTTTTATAGGCCAGGTAAACTTTATAGATCTTAGTGAATGTTAATCATCATAATTATCAATATAAAATATAATTGATGATTATAAAATTTATAGTATTATTTAAAACAAAAACAAAAACAAAAACAAAAACAAAAACAAAACAAAAAAACAAACAAACAAAACAAAACAACTATATTTTAACAATTTTTTTTTTCTTGAAATATATTTTTATCATAATTTAATTAAGAATATAAAAATGATGAAATTTTTTATCACAATTTAATTAAAAATATAAAAATGATGAAAATTCTCTTTTAATTATGGATATTTTTTTTATTTATCGATCATATTTATTATCTTATATGCATCTAAAGTTCAATGCTTCAAAACTTTTAACGAATTATAGAAAAAATTAAACCAATCCAAAAATGTTTTTTAATTATGATATCCTCTTTAGAGAAGAGGGTTTTTTCATTATTCATAACATAGCCATAAGTACATAGGTACCAACAAAAAAAAATTAACATAAAAAACAATAAGTTTCATAAGATCTCTTCAAACCTACCTACTTAAGAGGGTTTACATCAAGATACTATGTCTTACCTAAAGCATTAGAGAATAAAAGAGGAGGTAACTTTACACGATATTGATACCTTAAAAATACTATTCATTTGAATTTATCTTTTTAAACTCAAATTGTGTTGTTATCGAGAAATATAAAATATTATAAATAGATCATTAGTTTTAATTTTAAAAAAATGAAAATATATTTTTATTATAATGAGAAAAATAATATTATTAAAATAAAAATAAATATTTACAGGTGCACAGTAAAATAGGGTTGGATAATTATAAAATAATATGTGATAAAATAATTTGTCAAATTTGCAATAATAAGAAAGTGGAAGATTAAAAACAATGTCTTATATATGTCCATATTAAATCTTAATTTCAAAATATTTCTAATAATATCTACCTTATTAACATTTAACTTATCATGATCTAGATTGGATCATTATATTATTTGGCATCTATCTCATTGCTTTTAGAGTATAAAAATTACAGGAATTGGCTGCAATGACATTTTTAATAATGGGTCCCAGTTTGGAGAATTAGGGTCCAAAACATTTCAAAACCATTTTGAAACATTAAAAGAGATTTTTTTTTGGGTCAAAATACTATCACTTATGTTAAAGTCTTCAACATCGTTATACTTCATATGCAAAAGTTATGTTTCTTGTAAGTTGACCTACTATGTTGACCACTATGGTACAAGTGGATTTCATGTCACCCCCCATTAGTCATGCATATGAGGATAAGCATGTATGTATTTTGAAAATTTTTCTAGAAGGTTAAAACCCATAACTCTATTTTAGGGTTTGAGGGAGTTAAACCTTATCCCTAGTCGACTATCAAATTGTGTTAAATATTGGACTATTAAGAAGAGCAACAATTCCATTCTATGTTATTGTATTTTATTCCATAGTTGAACAGAAAAACTAGGATTGGAAAGTTAAAGAGAAAAATATAAGGGTCAAAATTATACCATAACTTCACAGACAATAGGTTTCATGTAACTTCATAAAAATTACCTCTTTTTATAATTGAACATTTTCCATATCAGAGAAAAGAGAGCAAAGCAACCTCACTTTTTAACTGCATTTTTCCTTGTAGGGGTATCTTAGGGAAAAATTTGTGTTTATTGTAGATGGTGTGTGCATTAATTTATGGTCCCCATTTCTTTCATTTCAATTATTTCCATTAATTAAGCAAAAAATCGACTATCTAATGGAAAAAATAATGCAAATAGATTTTATCATTTTCTATAAAATATATTGTGATGAACTGTTCCATTAGGGAAATTTTGAGGTCTAAAATGGACCTTATAAAGAAAATAATCAAATAAGAGTTGTGAATTTTTAAAGGAAAATGAAGAAAATTGCTTCATTTTTAATTGTATTTTCAACTTATCTCTTTGTAGATTAACTCAAATGTCAAGTGTAGATCCTCAATAGATGCAAAAATATATTCCACATCCAACAAGTACCCACTATGCATACATTTGAGTATATTTACACTTAAAAAAATTGAAAATACATGAAAAAACCATGTATATAAAAAAATGTGTTTAAACACATTTTTTTAATATGTATTGTCAATTTCTTTCGTTGTGGATATACTTAAATGTATGTGAGTAGGTACTCATTGGATGTGGAATTTAATTCACGTGCAATAGGCTTCTACACTTGAGATTTGTGTAAACTTATAAGGAGATAAGTTTAAAATACAATTAAAGAAATAAATATTATTTTCTCTCCAAATATATTTACCCATAAAAATAACATCATTATCTTAAATCATATTGATTTTTTAAAATTTATTTTGTTATCATTTTTTTATTATCTATTTTTACTTCAAATTTCAAATAAATATCCATATAAATTTATAAATCATATAAAAAATAATACATTAAAATTATTTTCTAAATCTCTTAAAACATAAAAAGAACAATTACTATATATATATATATATATATAAATATAAAATATGAACAATATTATTTATTCAGTATTAAGCCGCAATAAATTATATTATATATTTAAAAATTTATACAAAGTAAAAAAAATGATTAAGAATTAATATAACATCTGTTAACAATTAATATTACATATTTAAAGATTTAAACAAAGTAAAAAAAAAATTAATATAACATTTGGTTGAATTGAGGCTTCTGTGATCCATAACAATTATAAGAAGAAATTTCGGCGTAAATCACATTCAGAAAATCTATGTCGACGCGTTTCGAACCCACCAGTGTGGTTCATCATCAAGACAAGTTGAAAAATCAGATCCATCTTTGCCTGTTAAATAGTTTGAGCAGAGCCTCCAACGGCTAACTAGGACAACGTCTAAATTTGACTAGGGACCAGGGTCAAACAAACCAGTTATAAATTAAAAGTAAGTTAGTTAAAATAAGGGATCTTACCTTTACATAAATATATAAATTATATGTATAAAGTAATTTTAATTAAATTGGTTGTTGAGTTAATAAATCGTTAAAAGTATTAACTAGATAAATAGAAAATATAAATATTAAAGTAGAACATATAGGTAATAAGATATAGAGGTATAACTAACTAATTAAAAATAAATTATATATATATATATATAATTTTTAAAAATAGGAGGTTAAGTTAAAAGTTAGGAAAAAATAAAAATAAAATAAATAAATAAATAAATAAAATAAAATAAAATAATAAATAAATAAATATAATAGAATAAAATAATATTCAGTTAAAAATAAAGAAAAAAAAGAAGAGGATCTTACCAAATTAAATTATATATATATATAAAATAAAATAATCAACTAAGAGGGTAGATAGTTAAAAAGGCACTAGAGTTAAAAAAAAGAAGGGAGGATATACCTGAAGGACTAATACTACCTTACAAATTTATATATATATATATATATATATATATAAAATAAATTAATTAACTAAGAGGGTAGATAGTTAAAAAGGCACTAGAGTAAAAAAAAAAGAAAAAAAGGAAGGGGGTGTTTTATTTAATAAAATAGATTTAATAATAAACCATTAAAGAATATTAGTTAAGTTTTTATTTATTAATATCTATCAGGAAAAAATAAATAGAATGAGCGACACATATTAAAAAAGAAGAAGGTCAGGAACAGGACCATTAGAAAACCACAGAGCCAAAAAGGAGAAGGAGGAAGGAAAAGACAAGGCTCCAAGGGGAACATCGAAAGCTCGAAAAGGTTAAAAGGGGGGAAGGAAAAGCAAGACTAGGAAGAAAGGGCAGGGATCCAACAACTACTGATCTTCCAGCCGTCATCTCTATTGAGATTGTTAGGCCTTCTTTCAATTTCAATAGCTTCCCTGAATTTACGGTGATGGAACTGTGCAACCTTGGCAATAACCTTGGCCTCCTCTATACAAACCTGATGCTTGGTCTTTTCTGCATGCTCTGCTAACGTTGAAGACTTG